>CM054935.1:15534487-15571031 GCA_029168755.2 Tillandsia fasciculata | reverse complement strand
AGAGTGGGGAGTCAGCGACACAAGACACCAAGTATGAAAAGCATGAAGGCCATAACTAAAGCAAACTGTAAGAAAAATCAGAGCAACCGCCCTCATCACCGTGCAATCGACAGTAAAACGCAAACAGAGCTAAAAGTAAGGCAAACCACGGTAACCGGAGCAACCGTCCTCCTCAAAGTACAATCAACAGTGACAAAATCCTGTACCAAGCAATGTCCGGGCACCTTTCCCGACCACCACACCGAGCACCTGCCCCGATGTTGTGATGACCTGGATCTCCGCAGAGCTGTTTCGGTGCATTGGGGTGGCTACTCGAGGCCTACGCAGTGTGCGGGAGGTGTTTGGGGCACGATTGGACACTAGTGTTGGACTTTGGACTTAAAACGGATCACGCGGGTAATCGGGGGACCCCGTCGGATGTTTAGAAGTGTTCTCGGGCGAAACGGATATTAAGATTGGGCTCGGCGCGAATTTCGGACTAAGAATACCTTTCCGGGGGCATTCGGCAATTTTTAGAGTGAGAATTCGGCGAAACGGACGTCAAATTCGGATTCAGCGCGCGAAAACGCTTCAGATGGACTATTTACTTCATTTTTGGGGCTCAGGTACTGTTCATTGCCGGAACAGTAATTCCGGCGATCACCGGCGGCCGGCGGCGGCGGCGGGCAGCGCCGGCGGGCGGCGGCGCGGCCTCGGGCAGGCGGCACAGCGGCGGCGCGCGGCGCGGGCAGGGCGCGGGCAGCGCGGGGCAGGCGCGCGGTCCACCGCGCGGGCGTGCACCATGGCGGTGCCACGTGGCGGCCTGTGGTTGGATGGTTCATACGGCGCGGTCCACGAAATTCTTCGGGTGCACAGTGGACCGACAGGGAGGACACGTGGCATCATATGATAGGTCGGCTCACGGCATTTGGTCTACAGAGTTTTCGGGTTGGCTCATGGTCCATGGTGCACCAGTCTTGGACACGTGGCAGTCTTCTATTGGTGCGGTCCACGGGACTTCGTGCACCGGGTGCACCGAGCAGTAACTGTGACACGTGGCGATCCCTCATTGGACCGTCAACAATGCGGGCAGGGCGCGTCTGGGCGCGCGGTCAGGCCGGACAGTGCCACGTGTCGCAGTGGGATTGGTCCAAACCGGTGTTTCCTGTTCTGTGGGACACAAAGGTAATTAAGGGAAATGATTTTTCTGGTTTTCTTCATTCTTTCCATCCGAGGCTCATTCAAAGGCATTGTTCTCCATCTTAGAGGCTCCATCTCCATTAGAGGTGAGAAGATGAAATCTTCATCAAGAAGAGAGGAACACTCCTGTCAAGTTTGAGGAATTTAGGAGGCTCGGATCCCGAGGTTTGAGATTTATCCGGCGCGGCGCGACGATCATTCTCCGGCAACCCGATTCGTCGCATCTCAGTGTTCAGGCTCCCCCGACTCACCCCGACCTCCTATTTTCACGATTTTTGTGCCGTTGGATTCGTAACAGGTAGGGCTACGTTTCTTATTTCTACTGGTTTTTCCCCATTCCGAGGTTTTCATGGGTTTTTCGGATCATCTTGTGACCCCATTTTGCTGTGATGGAGTTTTGGACAGCGGTTCGGTATTTCGGTGATATCTCCGCAACCGGACATCGGATTGAGGCGATTCAAAAGGGGATTTGCATCTACGCATCGTAAGGAGTCTCTCTGAATTTTCGTGGAATTTTGTGGAATTTCCCTGAAGGTGAGAAACCCCTTTTTACAGAACTTTGTAGCACAGTTTTTGGGTAGAAGTATTGTTCGGGGTGGTCCTCTTGTCGATTTTGGTTCTCAGCATAGAAAAATCATGGGAAAACGTGCAGGTACTCGTTTCGACCGGTTCGTCGCGTAGATCGTAGTGGTATTTTTCTGGGAATTTCTTGGGCACGTTTCGCAGGTGAAAATGGCTGAACTGTTAATCTGATTTTTGAGGACAGATTTCGGATTAAATTTGGATAGTAATTGTATATGTATTCTTTGGGATTTATGGCGCAGTATTGCGGGGACTGTTGAGGATTGAGCGCGGACTTCGCTGTCAGGACTTGGATTTAGCGCTCGAGGTGGGTACCGTTGTTTAACCTCCTACTTGTGATGTCCCCACTAGGCCTATTTGAGTTGCTAATATGTTACATGGCTAAATGAACCGGTGAAATGAATATGGCATACTAATTTGAGAATTGGACTTATAGCGAGATTTTGTGACTTCAAGAGGACTAAGTGATAATTAATGGTTCATTCTTGTATATAATATGTCGCCTAAAGTGTGACACCCCCGGAATTTGGATTAGTCCTCTATATAAATGATATAATAGGACTAAATCTCTAACCCGGCTATAGCATTTTGGATGGTAGCAAGATCCAAGGGAACATGAGAGTTAAGCGTGCTAGAGCTAGAGTAGTTCTAGGATGGGTGACCCCCTGGGAAGTGGGGCGTCACAGTTGGTATCAGAGCCATTCACCAGCCGGAAATGTGAGATGAGTCTCGGCTGAGCCAGGGTTATATAGCGGGTAGAGCGAGGCTCCCCGGCTAATGACCGTTGTGAGTGGAGTGCAGCTCCTCACAAGGTCGGCTAAGGCTAGCGAGACGAGTCTCACATCGCCTGGTGCTTGTGAGTGTGCTTGAGCCTGACGTGGACGTCAGGGCTTAAAGGGGGGAAGAATGTGACACCCCCGGAATTTGGATTAGTCCTCTATATAAATGATATAATAGGACTAAATCTCTAACCCGGCTATAGCATTTTGGATGGTAGCAAGATCCAAGGGAACATGAGAGTTAAGCGTGCTAGAGCTAGAGTAGTTCTAGGATGGGTGACCCCCTGGGAAGTGGGGCGTCACATAAAGCCACGGGGTTAGCCTTGTTAAAAATGGATATGTTGCATATACATGATGGGACCTCTTTTACATATACATAAACTATTTTGGGGCAACTTAGTAAAATGGAAGCTTATTTAAACGGCATATCTCTACTTTGTGAGAACTAGAATACTTGAATCATGTTTAATAATGATAAAGGACCTTGCATGCTTGTATGGACATTTAGTTAGGCCACCTTTTTCTGCTACACTATCATGCTGGAATTGACTTAGGAGAAACCATGCTTTTCTCTTCTTTTATCTACCTTTGGGGGATAGTGCGCTCGGGTTCGAGCAGGGGCTGGGATAGTGTAGTCAGACAGTTGTGGTTTTGGGACAGGCAGGCTGTGAGGGCAGGGCATTGCGGCAACCGCGGACAGTAGGCGGTTGACCGGATAGTGACTGTTGCTTATGCATCAGATTGGGTATCAGGTCTCTAGTGGATGGAGTTTTCCACTATTTGTCTATCTTGCATCATCTTTGAGATCGGGTCTCCTTTTAGTGGACGGGTCTTCCCACCTTGATCAGAGTCATGATCCAGTTCTGCTGACTTGATACCTATTACTGAGGCACTATGCTCGTGTGGGTCGCTCCCCTCGAGTGCCACTCCGGAGTGTGTATTTTGTGACCGTGCCGGTCAGGAGCCGGTCTGTTGCCTTGGGGCGGGACCGTGCCGGTCAGGAGCCGGTCTGTCGCCCTCGGGATGGGACCGTGCCGGTCAGGAGCCGGTCCGCATCCCGTAGCTGAGTTGGGACTTAGTAGGCATAGTGGGCAGTACCGGCGTTCGCCGGTGACTAGGTTGGGCTACCCAGGCAGGCATTCTTATTCTGAGGCATACAGTTCGCCATACTCTTAGCTGAGGACCTTAGAGGCATATAGTGGTAGCTTCTTACATCATCAGTAGACGTATTTACAGCTTACCACCTTGTTTTATTCCTCCGCCTCTTATAGTTCTAGTGGGCACATTTGAGTTGAGGTTTACCCACTAGGAGGAGGCTACTGTTCTATAGTAGTTCTCACTCCCCACTGCTTTTCTTTTTCTTTCCCCCTTTGTTTTGTAGGGTCGTCTGCGGGAGTTGCGGGACCCTCCTCAGCGGACCGAGGTAAGTGGATCGCGGACTAGATAGCGGTCTACCCAGGCACCAGTTCGGTTACTAGATGTACCCTGATACTCTCAGATACTCTACTTTTCATTTCTTTTGGGTCTGGCTCCGGCCAGCTGGTTGTATTTGATTAGTGAGCTGGGAGAGACAAATGTATTATTGAGAGTTTATTTCTGCACTTTACTTTTCTGCTTTATCTGAGATGTATTAGTTGTAGTTTAGCTCTGTTTATGCTCTTTTATTATATCATCTATATTTGAGCAGGTTGCCAGCGCTTCGTATACACGGGAAATTCCGTGTATACGGCGGATCTGTAGACGGGCCCGGGTTCTGGTTTACACCCGGGGCGTGACAGATGTCCCCCGCCGAGCACCTGCCTCGGCCGCCGAGCACCCGCCTCGGCATCACCGCTCGCACCCCCCACCCATGAGGGCCCCCCTCTTACGTGCTCCGTATAGTGGGGTACACGGGTCAACGTACCACTTTTTCGGAAAAGCACACCCTCGCGGTGGCCAAACCGCTGGTGTGCGCGTAGCAATCTCGAGCCTCGACCGAGCACCAACCTCGGCCAACCAGACCGAGCACCAACCTCGGCAAACCAGACCGAGCACCAACCTCGGCAAACCCCCAGAACATGATGTATTATCGAGCACCGCGACCCTTAGTCGCCATAAACATAATGATAAATAAAACATAAGCTGATACTTTGACATGTCCATACTTTACACTTACCAATTAACCTCGTTTCCCGACTCAAGAACTGTCGATAGAGGAACCCACCTTCCGACGTCCGAATAGTCGCACCGATCACCGTTCCCATCGCTAGTATGCCCCGAACAACCCTACTGTTGTTCGGAGAGGGCGAACTGCCCGTCCAGTCTCCCGCCGCGACATTCGGTAATCCGGAGGTTCACGTCACCCCCCCCCCCCCCCCCCCCCCCCCCCCCCCCCGTACCCCTTAACATGATAACATAACAATATCTAAATTGCGCATAAAGAGGTTCTAAGGGTGTACCCACCTCGAAGTCAGTCGAACGAACCCCGTGAACGTAGGCCGATCCCGACCTCCCGCTAGACTACCGGGAGGCTGGTGCTGAACTGCTGGGCCCTGAACAGAAACTGTGATCATAAATAGACTCACACATACCCATCCCGAGAGCCCTGAAAAAATCATATTGCTAACACGGGGAATTTAGCCAAAACTAGGCTTAAACCGAAATTCCCGGAAATCCACCGAAACACTAAACCTGTCCCGCCAACGTTCTACAAATATCCAAATACCACCAAATTACACCAGCTGACCCTAAACATCATAATTTTGATGTTCGGGTAGACAGGGACCAAAACGTAAATCTCTGTGTCAAAGTGTTGCCACAAATACCCGCGAAACTCCCGGAAAGCCCATTTTGGCTTTGGAGTCTCCCGACGAAAAACTAAAATCATTGGACTAGCCATGACAGTGTCGGGGATAACCAGAGGCAACTATCAACAATCACTAACCGATCTTTTTCACCGAAACACACGAAACTCACGTCGGAAACCGTAAAACCGACGATTTTGCCAACCCAAATCTAACGCGAGCATCGCATCCAGTGACCCCAAAATAGCCAGGACCTCACTGTCGCAGCTTCGCAAACAGTCCCAAACAGTACCACGGCCAACTATTAAACATAGAGCTGAATAATGCTATAACTTTAAAAATACTTATGCAAATTAAAATAAACTGGATCATTTGTCTTTAGACAACACCAGGACACCAGGGCTTGCTCTTTTGCACCCCAAATCCTGCTGGATCAAGTAGATCCAACACGCATGCTCTCTAACACTTCGACAATGCCCCACACACACATCCACTCGGCCAATTTTTGATCTGATATGAGCACTGAGCTCAGGGGACAGTGTGGAGCATATTTCATATTTTTATCATGGCCAGATTCTCAATTTTTCTTCTTTGAGGCATTTCATCGAACACCTAGTGGGCATGATTTACAAAGCATACAACAACCCAACCCAAGCTGTAAGAAGAGCAAGGATGGGGTTTGGGGACTTCAACTTGGATGGAAAACAAGCATACGGGGTTTAGAGGTTACCTGGGTGTCCCACCGGCGACCGGAGGCGACGGCGGCGGCCGGCGTTGGAGCTCGGGCTACCCTTATGGTGCAACAACAGAGAAAGGAAAACCCACGTTAAAACCCACATGCAAATGCATGAGAAGCCTCTAAATGATCCTACGAACTCACCTGGGTCACTTACCGGCGGCGGAAAGCGCCGGCGACGCGCGGCAGCGGAACTCACCCGAGCTCGGTGAAGATGAAGATGCTCTATTGGCGAATTTTGATCCGGTGCACTAGAGGCCCTCCAACTTGGACCAGATGACTCCAATTGGTGCTACGGAGCTTGCCAAGGCGGTGGCCGGCGGCGTGGGTGCACGGCGGCGCCGGACGGCGAAGGTCGGGCAAAATACAAAATAGCCCGATTCTAGGGCAAGCTCGTGCGACTCGGATCCTCATCCGATCGACTTGAAACTTCATGGAGAGCTGACAGTCGTCGAGAATAAGAGGTCCAACATCTCTGATCTTGAGTTCAACGGCCGGATGAAGACGGCGCCCAAGATCGGCCAAAACGAGAAATCCGGCGATAGGAGGCTCCCGCCGGCGACAGGGACGACGGCGGCGGCTCAAACTTCAAGGGTGAGATCCTCTCGATGTCAGGAACAACATAACTATACTCTTGAGCCTTTTTAAAACAATTATTTCCATAAGCTTACCTCGCCGGAAAGCTCGAGGAAGAAGATGACCTCCACGGCTGCTCACGGCGGCGGCTAGCGTCGGCTTCACCTTGGCTCGGTTAGAGCTTCACAGAGAAACACCCAGACCCACTTGGGATCAACCAAAACTCCTTTTTGATGTCTCCCACACCACCAGACCGAGAAGAACCCAACCTCCTTGATCTCCTTGGGCTTCTCCGGCGATGGGGACGGCGGCGGCGCTCGGAGGTGGTGGTGGGGTTGAGGCGCCGGTTACAGAGGGGAGGGGGCAGAGGGTGGCTGGGTTACGGGGTTAGGGTTACAAGAGAACTTAATGCATATTATATATGCAAAAGTAACAATATGCATTTTAACCCCTCAACCTTTAGTATTTAGACCTAGGTCCCTCATAGCAGCTCTATTTCACACATAGGTCCCTCTTCACAGAATCCCATTGGGTTCCGCACATAAAATGCGGGGACTCTTGTGCAAAAAACATCGTTTTACGCCGCTTTACACGCTTTTCGAGCCCAACAAGTCGTCAAACTAAACAACGGATGCCACCACGACGTCCGGCTCGACGAAATCTATAAGGTAGTGATTTTGGTTTGTCACATTCGATCCCCTACAATTTTAAAATCCATCAAATACGGTAAATTAAACAGTTCTGCACGCTTTACGATGCTCCGGCTCGTCAAATGGAAATTTGGTCAACGCCACTGCGCTCAGAACGACGACGCCATTCAAATCGACTACCTGGATCGTCAGGTTCGGACTCCAGACAGTCGATCTGCCGACGTTGGCTAGCGGGGGAAATAAATCAGGGAGTTACTATTCACTTCACTATTCACTTAAGTCGTGGGTCCCGCTAGTTTCCTTGCTAAGATCGGGACGATCCGACTTTCGGATCGACAAACGGTCTATACCATTTTCACTCGATTCAGTGAGACGGTCGCACTGGAGACCTCAGATTTCCGAGATCAGACTCGGATCGGAAAGGAGGAATTTGTGCTTCGGAAACTGTGCCATCCGCACACCGGTATACACACCACTAAGGTTAATTTTGTTTCCTCGCACACATTCACACCTGAAAAACACTCTTTATACCAACTCAAATTTCCCGAGTATTACATCACTCACACCTTAAAAGAAGTTTCGTCCTCGAAACTTAAACACCATAGGAATCCAATAAGTGGGGAAAGGGCTCAAGCATGCCCGACTTGCACTCCCAAATGGCTTCTCGCCCCCCCTCGTGATGCCCAAACTCACACCTTTTGAGTTTGGCCTACTCTCTTTGGTCCCTGCAAGTCAGCAAGGTCACTTATAAACGCTCCTCGCCCGTACGCGAGTTGATCCAAGAAGGGTCTGAACTTTCGTTCATCATTCCCATGAACACCGCTGGGGCGTTCAAATACCCGCCCCCGAAGCAAAGACACGCGAAACGCCCTATATCTCTTAGCGATACTCGGTGGTAACCCTGAACGGACAGCTACCGGACTGAACCGCCCTAAGGTTTCAGACAACCGGCGGGCTCAACCCGCCCGGCGACCCTACCGTTCCGTCCCTCTTGATCGAAACTAACCTGAGTAAGCCTACTCCTCGACTTGGAGTTCCCTGTTATGGCGCCACCGGTTCGCCGACCACCTCTGACGGTGCTGAACAGTCAGCAACCAAAGTTCCGCGATGCGTCGAGGTACTCCGGTCCTATCACCAAACCCGTACCAATGAGCCCTTAACTGTCCAAAAATGACCAGGCAACAAAGGGGAAAACCACACGAATACCCTCACAAAACTCCAGGATATGCCAACAAGGCAAGCCGGGTCACTGCCTACAAATAGTCCTTCTTTGAGAACCACGAACCCACCCGCCACCAACACGGGCCACTTCCACCCATCACTAACACGGGCCACAAGCTCGGAGCATAACCACCATCCCGGCTTGTCCGCTCCGACTGTTCGTCCTACCGAGGCGACGGTCAAAACTAAAGCTAGGTTTCAGCTCTAAGACCTACTACAAGGTCTACCCCACAGAAAAAGCTGCAAGCAGGGTATCCTAGCCGAAAGTGATCAATGCCAGAGCGCCATGTAGTCGACAACCCCCGCTGACCTACCATGCTTCACAATTAATAGTCTCGCAACCCAAAATCCTCAAGACTATGCCTTGGTCATGGAAAGTGGGCGACAAAAACCAAGAAATACGGTCCTACTTCCGTCTTGGCGCTGAAGGGGTGCGACACTCTGATTAACTCCTACCGCTCGGTCCCAATCCGTTGCCCCTCCAAACACCGTGCATTGAACCGAGCCGCATACTCCCAGACCAAATGGTCACACTCCCAACTAGGAGAAATCTGAGCTCTAGGTCCGCTAAGGCAAAGGTCTCCGGATACGGTAGACTACCCATCCAAAACCCATCGGGTCGGGAAAGGGTAAGCAACGATAAAAGCGAGAATTACCTTGTCATCAAATTGCCTAGGTTTACTATGCACACTCGAGGGATCGCGTGTCACCCCATTAGTGAGACGACCAAACCGGCCCTCTTGCGCCGAACGTAAGAGCTCAACTCAGAGCTACACCACTACAACCCCCTTAAAAGGAGCTAACCGGCACCATCCAGCGTCAAAAAGCTAAATACCCAATATAAGTCGCCACTTACGCACACTTGTGCGAAACGAGGCACGGCCTCTCTAACCAAAACTAAGCCCAAACAAACGATATTCACTAGCTCCGGTGGTCTCCTTTTTAACCTAAAGGAGCACCCTAACCCTATCATGAAGATTTCTACAACCATCGCAGTGTTCACAGCAATAGTTGAACCGTGGGTAACAGCCGTAGGGGGAGAATCCTCATTCCCGCGCATACCTTGCCCACGATGCAAAAGATTCGGCCGACAATCCGCTGTAACCTGAAACTGGAAGACCTAAAAGGTACAACCTTAGACAGGAGCCACCCGGTTACCCACGTCCAACAAAACAGCTGACACACTAACAACCACCGGCGGATTACACCACCACCCGTTACCATTACTAACGACGACCAGGACGTCGGCAGAGGAAGGGGTTTGGAAGACAAAAGCCGGCGCAACGATCCGCTGTTCTAACCGCCGCATCAAGTGCATGAACACCGTCAGCAGGCTCACCGTGTCCTGTGCTGGTTGCTTAATCCATTGATTCCCCGCAACAATCAAGACCCCGGTGGCAGCCGGCCTTGACCCCAACCTCCAAATCAACCCGACTACACAAGCACAACACCCGAGCTAACTAAGAAACAAAACTTAACAATCCCACACTCTCGCATCTCTCCACCCCTATACCCTGATCATTTCATTAGCTAGTAGCTAGTGGTAATGTGCTTTAGTGGATGTTGGACAGCGACTACTGTGGTTAAAGTTGTTTTTCTCTGATACCATCTTAATCTGTCACGCCCAGGGGGTTTAAACGCGCGGAAGGGTAGCCACCGATGCTCCCAAAATTACATACATTTTTTTTTTTTTTTTTTTTAAACCGATCTCCCCCGGCTCGTGCCCAGACCCGCCGCATATACAAATTCACTCTGCAAATGGGCAGAGTCTCCTTTGTACATGCACGGCGTCCAGACTACAAAGTCCATAATATCATACCTTTAACCACACTAGTTCAATCATCAAATACATATAATCATTTTCCATAAGTAATAAAGAGGCCGACTATTTTTGAAAGGATAAAACTAGGGTTTTGAAAGCGGTGCCCACACGACACCCTAGTTTTACAAAGCCATTTCGAAATCCATAAATCCACAGGGTTTTGAAAACGGTGCCCACTCGACACCAGTATTTTTCAAATTATTTTCGCAATGTTTTCTTTCCTTTTCCTTTAGTTGAAAACGGCCAATTATCCGATAGTAACTAAACATGCATCCACAGAGTACTGTAATAAATCCAACATCCAAGTCAACCTCACAGAAGTATCACACCCACATAGCTATTAACAGATAACGAAATGAGCAAAGAAAGAACTAACTACAATCTGTAGCCTCGAAGGGCCGATAGACCTCTCATCGCGGCCTCACCGTCGCCCTAGCTCTCACCCCTGACTGAACCTGTCACAGAGTGGGGAGTCAGCGACACAAGACACCAAGTATGAAAAGCAAGAAGGCCATAACTAAAGCAAACTGTAAGAAAAATCAGAGCAACCGCCCTCATCACCGTGCAATCGACAGTAAAACGCAAACAGAGCTAAAAGTAAGGCAAACCACGGTAACCGGAGCAACCGTCCTCCTCAAAGTACAATCAACAGTGACAAAATCCTATACCAAGCAAGGTCCGGGCACCTTTCCCGACCACCACACCGAGCACCTGCCCCGATGTCCCCCGCCGAGCACCTGCCTCGGCCGCCGAGCACCCGCCTCGGCATCACCGCTTGCACCCCCCACCCATGAGGGCCCCCCTCTTACGTGCTCCGTATCGTGGGGTACACGGGTCAACGTACCACTTTTTCGGAAAAGCACACCCTCGCGGTGGCCAAACCGCTGGTGTGCGCGTAGCAATCTCGAGCCTCGACCGAGCACCAACCTCGGCCAACCAGACCGAGCACCAACCTCGGCAAACCAGACCGAGCACCAACCTCGGCAAACCCCCAGAACATGATGTATTATCGAGCACCGCGACCCTTAGTCGCCATAAACATAATGATAAATAAAACATAAGCTGATACTTTGACATGTCCATACTTTACACTTACCAATTAACCTCGTTTCCCGACTCAAGAACTGTCGATAGAGGAACCCACCTTCCGACGTCCGAATAGTCGCACCGATCACCGTTCCCATCGCTAGTATGCCCCGAACAACCCTACTGTTGTTCGGAGAGGGCGAACTGCCCGTCCAGTCTCCCGCCGCGACATTCGGTAATCCGGAGGTTCACGTCCCCCCCCCCCCCCCCCCCCCCGCGTACCCCTTAACATGATAACATAACAATATCTAAATTGCGCATAAAGAGGTTCTAAGGGTGTACCCACCTCGAAGTCAGTCGAACGAACCCCGTGAACGTAGGCCGATCCTGTTGGTTTTTATAATGTAAGGATCCACAAGGATCTAAATAGGTACTATCAAACACCTAGAGGGGGGTGAATAGGTGTAATATTTAAAAAACAAATCTCAGTGCAAAATAAAAACCAATGCGGAAAATAAAAACAGCACACCGAGATTTACGTGGAAACTCCAATCCAGGAGAAAAACCACGGGACCAACACGCAATAACAATCCACTAAGAATTGAAGAATAACAAGGTGATTACCGACTCCACGGACTCGACCCCTCCTTCAAGTTCTTCGGACCTTGCGCTCCACCGATTGCACGTCCACTGCACACGTTCGAATCCACGAACGCCACTCGAATCCACGAGCACACGTTTCGAATCCACGAAACGCCTTCAACACACCGAATCAACGGTGCTACGTCGAATCCACGACGCAAACTCAGCCGATAAAGAAATATAGGCTTCGATGGTGATCCTTTGCTTAGATTATCATTGAGGAACCATAGAAAGAATTTCTAAGCAAAGTTTAGATCAATTCGACAAAAGAGAGATCTTGGAAGAACCGTCGAATTGACCTAAAAGAGGCTAAAAAGAAGAACGATAAAAACCTAGCCTCTAGGGTTGCTCTCGAGTGTTTTCGGTATCGGTCATCGTAGTCGAGAAACCCTAAGTATCTATTTATAGCCCTTGGAAATGAATTAGAGTCGGTTTAGGAAACTTTTCCCGAGGCAACATTGTGTACCGGTACCAAATATTGTGTTCCGGTACTCAATGGTGCAAAACACAGATTTTTCTATTGTGTTCCGGTACGCAAGTCTGTGTTCCGGTACGCAATACAAATTTCAGAAAATTCTGTGTCGGGTTTGAGGAACTTCAAGTGTGGTTCCGGTACTCAATGTAAAAACTGATTTTTCCAAGATAAACTTTATCCAAAACAAACCAAGTACCGGAATCCAAACTTAAATTAAGTTGTAAGTTAAAACCAAGTTCCTAAAACCAAGTCTAAACCGGTTTTCATTAATTTCCTGTTTCCAATGATTATAAACGAACTTTAATCACCATGATCTATATTTAATCATACCTGGGAGTTGACTTGGGCTCATGTTGAATCTTCAATGAGTCTTCGAAGGCTGATTTGACAATTTGATCCCTTTAAGACTCCGACTCAACTTACTGACTTGACTCACAAAATATGCCAACACCAAAATGCCGTAACAATCTCCCCCTTTGGCAATTTCGTGACAAAACCCAAAAATACATAAAAACGCTCAAGTCACTCATCTTAAACCAAAAAATTCGAAATTCAATGTTATCACCAAAACATTGATTTTCTTTGCGTGAAAGATCCAATAAATACAAAATTACATTTGAACCAAACAGTCCTAAAACATACTCTATGACTTAGGACTTGGAGTCTTAAAGTGATGTAATTCCTGCAAAACAAAACTCCAAACAAAATCAAATGTTAGTCGTTAGAAATTAAAATCCTTCATTTGATTCGTCTTTCATTTGGTTCTTTTGTTTTGTGGCTCTTTCAATCTTTTCTTTATCTCCCCCTATCTTGAGCATCTCCAACATGTTCTCCATATTCTCCATGTTCTCCCCCTGTCTTGAGCATCTATGTTCTCCCCCTTTGTGATACAATCATTATGCTCCCCTTTGTGATACAATCATTATTTTCTGTTCTCCCCCTTTTTGTCACAAATTATCAAACAGTCAAAATAGACAAAAAGAAACATACTAGAAGGATAAGTTCTTAGTTACATGCCCATCAGAGTTCTTGTTCATCACAAAGTGAAAAGAAGCTGAAAACCAAAAACAAGATTAATGTAGAAACTTATAAAAGAGAGCAACAAATCTCTTAATCTTGAAGAGAAAACCCTTTGAAATGTTTTAGAGAGAGAGAGGGAGTGTTTTAAAATGGGAGAGATGGAATAAAAAGCTTGGGTTCCGGAATATAAAGAAATCCAGTCCGCGTACCGGTACCAATAAATCGCGTACCGGTACACAGTGCAAAAATCTGAAAATCTTCGTTCGGGTTCCGGACTGAAAAATCCCTGTAATCCGGATCCGTAAAGGTAGTTCCGGTACTAAGCATGGAGTACCGATACTCAAGTGAAAAACAGGGATTTTCATGATTCGGGGTCCGGATTGGGTTTTCTGATCCGGAATCTTGGTTCCGGTACTAAAATTCATGTACGGGTACACCAGAGCTAAAAAGCAAGAATTTCTTGAAACAAATCCAAATTTTGAAATCTTTTCAAATACCGATTTTATTCCATCAAGAAATCAATTTAAGTGCTTTAAACAACGAATTCACACAGATGCCACTCAATCCAATTAATTTCACAAAATTAAAAAGATTTACTCCTAAATCATGAAAAACAAAGATAAAATATTATAAACAGTTTTTCATGTTATATTCATCAAACACAAGTCATCAAAAATAATCTTGAGATCCAAACTCTATCAAGATGTAACGGATTTACAAAGATGACTTACAGAGATTTCCAAATGACATCAATCTTGAATTCTACCCTTTCAAATTGAGATAAGCACTAAAATACCTAAGGGTGGCTCTTTGAGCATCTTTTTAACTATCCCACCTTATACCAACCAGGAGATTGTTTAAAATAAGAACTTTGAATTTAAATCTCCGAATGCTTCAACTAAAGATTTTCTCATAAAATATTTTCCAAGCATCCAAAAACATGTGGTAGCTCTTTCCAACATGTGGTGGTAGTTTTCACACTCCTTTCGGATGTAACTCTTTCCACATCTTTTGCAACTCATTTATTTACCCTTGTAAGAATGCAATCTCTTACGTGAAAGAATTAAATCCCAAATTTTAGTCTATCGGTTGTCTCACGTTTATCACAATGAATTCACACAACCGAGATAGATTAAGCATCTAAAGATCACACATGATTTCTAAAATTTGATGCTTATAACTATCAAAAACTCCTATAATGAAGTATCTTCAAGATTATGATTATGGAGTAAAGTTGATAATCCATATAAAATTAAATTGGAGTGAATGAACGTGAAATCCTTTTTATTCAATGCACTTGTTCAATAAAAACCCTTTTGTTCAAAAACAAAGTATAAAAATGAAGAGCATTGAAAAACATGTAATGCAGAGATTAAGAAAAATATGAAGGGAAAACCAATCAAAGCATTACACACAGTCATAAGCTATTTAGAACTTAAGACAAGGAAAGATATCACCTTTCCGAATCCAAAATCGCTGGATTTTGGGTTGTCTTGATTCGTTGTGGCCGGGGGTTGTCCGCTTTGACTGTTGATCCACCTTAGGTCTTTGCCTCGCGATAATCCACTTGTATGATCGAAATTGTGGCTCGGACCTTTGGTGGGTTGAGTGAACTCCATTGACTTGATGTGTCTTTTGAATCCGTTGAGTCCGCTCCGTAGATGAAGTTGCCGAAGGACTCTTCTTTCTCTTTTTCGGGCAATTCTTCACCAAATGTCCTTCAAGTCCACATAGGTGACAAGTTTTTCCTTTCAATTTCATTGTGGAACTTGAAGCATGCACAGTTTGGTCCTTTTTAAATCCCAAACCAGCCTTGTAGTGTTCTGGTTTTTCCCCATGCAACTTTTCCGATGAATCCACTTTGTTTAACACCTAGTGTTGGTGTTTGGCCCATGGTGCATCAAAAGGGTGCCACAGATGGACCCTGTGAGATTTTGTAGCTGTTTGGGCCTTCGGTTGTATTTGCCGAAATTTAGAAAGTGAATTTGGCCAAACGGAGGTCGGATTTGGATTCAGCGCGGAAAAACGCTTGAAAACGGCTATTTGCTTGTTGAATTTGGAGTCCGGGTGACCAAAAACGGGCTTCTGGAAGTTCCTGGGCTTTTCGGTGCATGGGGGGGTGTCGGTGGACCGCCGGCTGCCACGTGGCGGCCTGTAATTGGCCGGTTCACGACGTTCGGTCCACGGAGCGGCGCGGCTGGGTGCATAAGCCCGGCGCAGGACACGTGGCAGGCGGGGATTGGCAGGCCTTTGGTGCGCGGTCCACGGGAATTCGACCAGCGGGTGCACAGTTTGAGCGCCGGTGCACGGGTTCTGGCGGGAACCACGTTTCGAACCCTGATTGGCGGGCGCATGGGTGCGCGGTCTACGGAGTTCCCCGCGCGGGTGCATGGACCCGGCGCAGGGACACGTGGCAGCAGGTGAGTGGCGGGCTCAGCTTGCGCGGTGCACGGAGTCCATGAAGTCCCGCCTCGGGACGGAGCGCGCACAGGGGGGCGCTGACGCGGCTGTCGGCCGCACTCGAGTGCGCCACGCGTCGCGACGCGAGCGGCGGCCGTACTCGAGTGCGCCACGCGTCAGCGCGTGATAGGCGGCCCGTACCTACCCCGCTGACCGCGGGAGGACACGTGGCGCACAGCGGAGAGCTTTGCACCGCTGTTCCCTGTTATGGGGACACGTGTCAGCCCCAGGAATTTTCGGGCGCGTCGGACGGGGGCCGTCCGACCCTTCTTCGGGTTTTCGGGCGCCCGAAAGTTGCGCCCGAAAACCCGGCCCACTTATGGCTTTGGGCTGAGCCTATAAAAAGGCCTCCTGGGTCCTTTTTCGGGCTTTTTACACCTCTTCTCACTGTGGAGTCTTCAGAGAAGTTTTTCCCCTCACAGTATACTATCCATTGGAGGACTTTGAGGATTTACGGAGGCACGCATCCCGAGGTTAGCTATTTTGCGGCGCGGCGCGACGCTTGTTCACCTTCGACCCGCTTCGACCCTTTTCAGTGTTTGGGCTCCCCCGACTCACCCCGACCTCCTCTTTCGACGATTTTTGCGCCATCGGACTCTCGACTGGTAGGACTTCAACTTCTGTGTTTCGAGCTTCCTCGATTTTGTTGGGTTATACTAATATGGATCTAAATAGGGAAAAAAATACCTAGAGGGGGGTGAATAGGTGTAAACAATAAACACTCAAAAAATCATTGCGCAATAAAACCCAATACGGAAAAATAAATGAACACGCAAGATTTTTACGTGGAAAAACTCCAAATCGGAGTAAAAAACCACGGGACCGATAACACGGTGAAATCCACTAGAATTAACACACGTACAAGGTGATATAACGTACTCACAGACGACTCAACCTTTTACCATACGCTCCTAGTAGATCTTCTCCGCTCGCTCCACGACGCTTCTCGAATCCACGATCTGCGCCCAACGCCGAATCCTCAGCGTCCAACGTCGAGTCCACGACGTCCAACCGAATCCACGGTCTTCACCCAGTAGCACGCTTCGAATCCACGAACGTACCTCGCTCCGAATCCACGAGAGCGGTTGCACCTTGAATCCACAAGGCCACGCGAGTCCACGCGCCGATTTAGGGTAAATCGTTGTTTTTGGGTGGTGATGATCCGCCGAATACTTAGATTAGAAATAGATCGGAAATACCATCTAAGTATTCATTGATTTGATTCTACTCAAAATCTGAGTTTGGAAAACCTAGAATCAAATCAATCAATATAGATGAAGAAACATAGAATTAATCTATTGATTTCCTTTCTTCTCTATATGTGGATTTTTCTCTTTCGGCTGTATTTTTCTATTATTTTCGGATGCCCTAGAAAATGAATAAAGGGTCTATTTATAGGTTAGAAACCATTGGAAGAAGATAAGGATCAAAAACTGCCTTTTCTGGAAATTTTACGGACGGCGATCCGGATCGGATTTCTGCGATCCGGATTGCATAGCAAGAAAGACGGTTTCCAGAAAAACAATAGTTCGGGATCCGGATCGAAGTTCCGATCCGGATCGTTCATACAGTTTCACCAAACACCAACGTTCGGGATCCGGATTGCAAAGCCTGATCCGGATCGTTCAAATACAAAGGTAAAACTAGTGTTCGGGATCCGGATCAAAGGATGCTGCGATCCGGATTGAACCAGTGTATGAACGAACACCCTTCGGGATCCGGATTGCAAGGTCTGATCCGGATCCTGAACATGTCCCATGTCCAGTTTTTGATTTTTATGCAATAAAAAATTCTTCCAAGTGTTTCTACACTACAAGAAGTATTCGGATCACCAAAAATCTTTAGTTAAACATACCTGATCCTTTTGAATTCTTCTTTCTTGAGATTGAGGTATATGATCCAAACTTCTTTCATCTTCAATCTTCAAGACTTAATACTTTCACGAAATACGCCAACTCAAATTCCGTAACAATCTCCCCCTTTGGCGGTTTCGTGACAAAACACAAATCCACAAAAGAAAATTCAAAAAGGATATTTTTGTTGCTATCACCATACAACAAAAATTTACAATGGAGATCCAAAAATTAAATACATGAGATAAACTCCTAAAACAGACTCTAGACTTAGACATCTGTACTCTCTGCAAAAAGAAATCATTCTTGACAAAAAGATCGTTAGATACCTCAAGAATATGAAGCATACAAAACCAAGCAGAGATGAGTTTATACTCACCATGACATTTAGTAATTCAGATATGTAATAAGATCAGAATCAATCATTGACATATCTTCTAAGCAATAAGATTCCAAATATCATAACTTTGCTTTGTTAGTAATCAAACAACTTGTTAGTAATAATACATGTCCAAATAGTTAGTCAAATAGTTAGTAGGGACATGCAACAAATCACCAAATAAAAACCAAAAGTTGTAATACTTACCTTCCACCAAAGTCAAAGTTTGAGTTCGTTCAAAGTTCTCACACAAAGTTTTCTCTACTCTCTCCCCCTTTTTGTCACAAACAAAGCCAAAAATGTAATCAAAACTACAAAGTGTAAGGAGAGTTAAAAGTTCTAATATCAAGAAAAACCTGAGAACTAAAGCAAACTAAAAATTGAACATTAAAAACCTAAAAACTGAAATCCTGCACAAAAAGAAATGTTTAATCCGAGGTGTCAGAACTGGTGCAACTGAGCTTGCTCAAAATCCCTTTGAGCAATTTTGATATATGTGAATACTTCTTCTTGATTTTCATATGCTCAGATGAAATGTGCCGAAGTTCTTTGGAGATCCTTTCTTGTTCAGCAGAGAGTTTTTGCTGCTCCTGACGAATGGATGCCAACGCATCTGTTTCTGAAGTCATTCTCTTGGAGGTTGATGGATTTTGCGTAGACGCAGATGGTGCGTTCTGGCCCTCAATCCATGGAGATTTACTCTGTTGAACTTCAGAGAATGAGCGTGCTCTAGTACGAGGCTCATTAAGTAGAATGCCGCCTTCTTTGACATTCTTCCGTCGTGTATATTGTTTCGTCGTTGAGGCAGATTTCATTAGTCTTTTGCCTTTCAAATATTTTCTGTCTTCCTCATCAATTTTTGTTGATTTATCCTGAGGAATTCTTCCCACTCCTTTTCGTCAAAGTCTGAGCTGTCTTCATCCGCTTCTCTTGTCGTGTCTCGAGTTGGGTCAACCTGTTCCTCTTTGACTGTTGCACGTGTGTGCACCATCGAAACCAGAGAAGAATGATCCATGAGAATTCCATTGCTGTGCGTGCTTTAAGAAGATTGAAATCCTGTGAAGAACAACTCAAGAACATGAAAATTTTCAATTTTCAAAAATTTGAAAAATTGTACCCAAACAATCATAATCATGTAGAGAAGCCAAGAATCAAATTAGTTTTGCAAAAAGAATTTTAAAAGTGGATCAATTCCATGATTTTCAAAAATTCCTCTTATATGCCCTAAAACAGAATTTTCAGAAATCGAAGCCCAAAAATTCGTTAATCAGGAGAAAACCCAGCATATAATCAAAACTAATCTACTCAGAGTTCTTATTTCAAAAAAATTTGACCAAAAACCATTCACAAACGAAAAAGATAGAGAAATTTCATCACGTTTTGGTGAAAATATAGAAAACCTGTGAAAAACCGAGATTTTGATCAATAAAACTTACTTGGAATCGAAGAACTTGAGTTAGGAAAGCTCCAAGATGGAAGATTTCTTGAGAGAGAAACTCTGGAGGCTTAAGAACAAAAGATTGTAGCAAAAGAAATCAAAACCCTCTTGTTCTTATCAAAACCCTAGCCGTGATCCGGATCGGATCGAGATTTTGATCCGGATCGGCTACCCGCAGGAATAAGCCTGCGTTCGGGATCCGGATCACTTAGTCCGATCCGGATCGGCTCCAACTTTTTCTCAGAAAAATTCAGAAAAATTTATAAAATCCAGAAAAAGTATGTAAGCACTTTAGCATATCAACTTTAAACAAACATCATCGTTTCATACAACAAGAAATAGATTATACTAAATCTATCAAAAATACTCAAAAATGAAACGAAAATTTATGAGAATTAAAATCCCTTAAAGTTGAACAACTTCAATTACATCTAACATGATCTTATGCGTAATGCCTTTATCAAATCATCAATTTTGTAAAGAAAATGAAATACTAAGATCAATAGATGTTTGAAATCCCAGATAAGTTAGATAATATATCTAGACAATCTGTTGAAGAGAGTGGCTCTTTGAGCATCTTTCATTAAAATTCCACCTTATACCAACCTGAAATTTGACAGAGTCAAGTATTTCAATATGCATTTTATTTAATTCAAAAATTGACGAAACCATGCTTGGTATTCATGTGGTAGCTGCACACAGTACTCGGACGACCGAGGTGGCTCTTTCCTCCATGTGGTGGTAGTTTTCACACTCCTCATTGGGATGTAACTCTTTCCACATCTTTTGAGCATATTACTTTTCTTTGACTCCCCCTCAATTGGCTATCAATTATTTAATATATAAGGTATTCAACCAAAAATTGATCTCGCATTCATACTCGACTAAGCAATCAAATAAGATAATGACTATACCAAGAGATCATTGAGAGAGAAATTGACTTTGATCACTTAAAAGATGACTTAATTAACATAAATGATCATTGCAACATTGAAATATTATGATATCAAAAGCATAATAAATTTCTAAATGCGTGAAAAGATGCAATTAAAGTCAATTATGATCAATGCTCAATTAATGTCCTATGTACAAACATAGATAAAGAACAAAACACAAAACAAAAACAAAACCTAACCTAAGCAAAAGTTTCAAAAGAGGTTATTTCAAGGAAAGCATGCCAATTGCTTTACGCAAGTGAATAAAACGTTTTTGATCCAAAGGTTTTGTTAAGATATCAGCTAATTGATCCTCAGTTGAAATATATGACAGTTGAAGAATATTTGATTCAACTAGCTCTCTAAGAAAATGATATCTAAGTTCAATATGTTTTGTTCTAGAGTGCAACACAGGGTTTTTCGAAATGTTTATGGCACTGGTGTTGTCACAAAGAATTGTTACCGAAGATGCTGAAATCCGAAAGTCGCTCAACACGCTTTTCATCCATATCAATTGGGTTGAACAACTTCCCGCTGAAATGTATTCCGCTTCGGCAGTCGAGAGTGCTATGCAATTTTGCTTTTTACTGTGCCATGCAACAAGGCAATGGCCAAGATAGAAGCATGCACCACTCGTGCTTTTCCGATCATCCACTGATCCTGCCCAATCGGCATCTGAGTATCCAACAATGTCCAAACTTGTTCCCATAGGATACCAAATTCCGAAATTTATCGTTCCTTTGATGTATCGGATGATCCGTTTCACCGCTTTCAGGTGAACCTCCTTTGGTGCTGATTGATATCTCGCGCAAATCCCAACACTAAAGGATATGTCCGGGCGACTAGCCGTGAGGTAAAGTAGACTTCCAATCATACTTCGATAGAGTCTCTCGTCTACATTCTCACTGTTTGATTCACTTCCAAGTCCCTTGTGGCTAGTTCCCATTGGAGTCGGAAAATTCTTAGAATTTTCTAAATCAAACTTTTTGACCAACTCCATTGCATACTTGGATTGACACAAAGTCTATACCTTCTACTTGAGAGTAGCCTTGAGCAACTAGTCTTGCCTTGTTCCTGATGATAGTACCATCCTCATTTTTCTTGTTCTTGAAAATCCATTTGGTACCTATCACATTGTGTTGCTTCGGAGGCTTCGTTAATTCCCAGACTTTGTTTCGCTCAAATTGATGGAGCTCTTCCTGCATTGCTTCAATCCAGTAGTCATCCTAAAGAGCTTCATCAACATTCTTTGGTTCGATTAAAGATACGTAGCAAGCGAATCCGCAAACCAATTGTCTCCGAGTTCTGACTCCTTCTTGTGGATCTCCAATGATGTTCGATTCAGGATGATCCTTGGAGATGCGTAACGTTTGAGGTAATGGAGTAGTCGGAGGTACATGAGATGATTCCTGCACATCAGATAAACTTGAAGAACCGTTAGATGCATCATTATTATCGAAAGAATTGTTATTAGAAGGTGCATTAGCAGGTGTATCATCATCAAGAGAGATATCGAGGGTAGATTTTTCAGATGCAAAGTGAAAAGCTTCATCTACTTTAACATTTATCGATTCTACGATCGTCTTAGATTCTAAGTTAAAAACTCGATATGCTCTACTGTTTGTAGAATAACCCAAGAAAATCCCTTCGTCACTTCGAGAGTCAAATTTTCCAAGATTTTCGCGGTCACGTAAAATAAAACATCGACTCCCAAAGATACGAAAATATTTGATATTAGGTTTTCTACAAAACCATAGTTCATATGGTGTATTTAAAGTTCCCGGGCGCAAATACACTCGATTAATTACATAGACAGCAGTGTTCACCGCTTCAGCCCAAAAATATAACGGTAGGTTCCGGCTATGAAGCATAACACGTGCCATCTCCTGTACGACCCTGTTTTTGCGCTCGACTACACCATTCTGTTGAGGTGTATAGGGTGCCGAGAATTCATGTTTAATGCCATTTGAAGTGCAAAAATCAATGAATTTTGAATTTATGAATTCTCCACCTCTATCACTTCTAACACGAGTAATCTTTTCATTCTTTTCAATCATAATACGATGGCAAATCTCGTGAAAAGAATCAAAAGTATCAGCTTTCTCTTTTAAAAATGCTACCCAAGAATATCTAGAGAAATCATCAACCAATAAAAAAATATACCATTTACCTCCCAAAGATGGTTGACGAGTTGGCCCCATTAAATCCATGTGCAAAAGTTCCAAAGGCCGTTTTGTACCAATGTGGTTCAAGTTCTTGTGTGCGGTCCTTGACTGTTTTCCCTTTTGGCAACCGCCACACACAATGTTTTGTTCAAATGAAAGTTTAGGAACCCCCTTGACCACATCTTTGTTTGAAATTCTAGCAAGTTCCTTAAAGTTTATGTGACCTAGCCTTTCGTGCCAAAGAGTTTCATTTTTCAAAGAAGCTAGGTTACATTTTTCAGAAATTTTATGAGGAACTACATAACAATTGTTTTCTGATCTAACCCCTTTTAAAAAGAAGACATGGTTCTTGTCAGTTACAGTACATTCATCAGATGAAAAATTAACTGAATAACCATTGTCACAAAGTTGACTTATGCTTATGAGGTTAGTCTTAAGGCCATTAACAAATAACACATTATTTAGAACCGGGCCATCCGGAATAGCGATAGTTCCTTTTCCAACAATCTTGGAAGACCGACCGTCTCCGAAAACAACAAGTCCTCCGGAGATTTTCTCAAAGGTTTGAAAACAGTTTTTGTCACCGGTCATGTGACGGGAACACCCGCTATCCAGATACCAAGACGAACTATCATATGCATGCAAGGAGATATTGGTAACAAGACAAGGAAAAATTTCACCTTTGCGCACCCAAACCTTTTTGGAATGCGTAGGTAATGGTCGTGAAGTTAATCGCCTAGGTGAAAGCGTCTTGTTAGAACGATTGCTGCTCCTTGATGAAGTCGTCTTGAGCGGTGAACTACCAAGGCTCTTTTCCTTCAAATGGTTTGCAATTGACTTCAGAGGAATCACCTTTGTGGTAGTCATTGCAAGAGGTGCTTGAGGTGAGCGTTTGGCTCCCGTCTTGCAATTTCTTCTTATGTGCCCTGAAATGCCACAACGAAAACATACCTTAGTTCTTGACGATCCCGAGGAGGATGAAGTAGGCTTGTTGTCGTTGGTTGTCGTGAATTCCGGTGTCGGAGGAGGAGATACCGACTGAGGCACAAAAACTGTCCCACTCGAACTTGGACTGTCTCCAGTTTGAGTGTATCCGAGGCCGAACCGATTTGTTTGACCAAGACCAAGAAGCCTATCCAACTTACTCCTTCCAGAAGAGAATCGCTTTAAATCGTCCTTTAGTTGGAGAATGGTCTTTGTCATTTCCAATTTTTCCTGTCGAGCCTCGTCGTAGAGCTTTGAGAAATAATTCGCTTTATCCACCAATTTCTCATGTTCTTTCTCGAAAAGCTCATTTTTCTCTTGAAGGGAAACATTTGTTTGGCTAGATTATCCCTTTCCACTTCAAGAGCGTTTGAGAGAGAAGATGCCCTTTTTGCTTCTTCTTCGAGATCCTGCAATCTCCCTCTCAAACTCCGGTTTTGCTTTGCCAGTTTCTTTGAATCCCTCAAAAGCTTATGGTAGGCAAGAGCAAAATCTTCACTTTCAGAATTGCTCGATTCGTTGTCCGTAGCGTTCTTTTCAACATGGGAGGAGTTGGACAAGGAATCGGAGGTACTAGCCATCAAGCACATGAAGGGTGAAAATGTAGTGGACGCGTGGAATGCTGTCGCGTTGTCTTCTTCATCACTTGAGGATGACTCATTTGACGTTGAGTTGTCATCCCAAGTGACGACTTGCATCGCCTTCTTCTGTCACGCCCCGGGTCGAAACTGCGACCCGGGCTCGCCAACAGATCCGCCGCCCATACGGGAAGCCCCGCATAGACGTAGCGACTAACCTGCAAAAGAGATCTACGCTAAACAGATATCAGAGCTGAAAAGTAAAAGCTGGATAAAATAAAAACAACTCTCAAAAAATATACAACCAGAGTCCTCACCCAAATACAAATATCTCTCAAAATAAGAAGAGTACAACTCAATCCTCACTACAAAGTCACTCGACATGAACTCTCAAAAGTAGGGAGGTACATCTACTCTCAGGCGACACTGGTAGGGATCTATCTCGCGACTCCCTTACCTCGATCAGTCGGGTCAGCAACAGGTGCGGCAGGAACTGGAGCAGAAGAAGAAGTCCCTGGGGAGAAAACACCACGACGGGTGTGAGAACTACGTCCCAAGTAGTTCTCAGTGGGTGCCGCCAACAAGCCCGACGGTCTGCCCACAAAGTCTACTAGAGGCAAAAGTAATAATGCAGTGCGGAAAGGGAAAATGCTGGTAAAGTAAACTCTACAGCTACTATGCCTCTATCTAGATGCTCAAAAGTGGAACAGAAAGATCATAATGCTACAACTAGCTCTCGACTCAAATCACCCAATCACAACTGACTGCCGCATAGGGTCCAGTCAAACCTGTGCCTACCTACTGCCGTCACGTCCCGGGGGACCGGACTTACGTAGGGCGTCCGTGACTGCCACTAACTGGCCCAGCCAGAGGGACTGTGTCCGTGACTGCCACTAACTGGCCCAGCCAGAGGGAACACTGCGTCGACAAGTCGCGATAGAAGAACAGGCCCAACTCCGGAGTGGCTCTCGAGGGGCGCGACCCCAACGAGTAAAGTATCCGCGCATCTCTGTCGAGCTTAAATGTGGCTCATGCAGGCTATAATCCAAATCCTCGATCAACAAGATCGGCTGTAACCAAAGGAACACTGTCTCACTCACAGGCTGGAAAACTGCACAGCCGAGACCCACTGTAACTCAAATGGCTCCCAAGATCCCAGATCTAACACCAAAGTCACTCTCCCAAAGAAACCTGGTCTACAGACTGCTAACAACTCCACTCGATCCCCAGACACGAGTGTAAATGCATCCCACAATAATCCGACCTCTCGGCCCACTACTTAGGCGAGTAAAACTCTAAGTCCAGAGTGATAAAAAGAATAGTGCAGTGGGAATGTCTAGAGCAATAAAAACCTAGCCCAAGTTGAGGTTTTCTACAGTCTGGCTGAACATGCATCATATGGCAGTGGTGCTAGGTCAAGTTCCAAGATAAACAATAATTAACAGCTTGTAGGGAAGAAAATAATCACAGGATCAACTAGCCACAACAGGAACATTAATTCCTACATTCTAGCATGCTACACATGATACATCATAAAATGAAAGTCCCTATATAGCTAGAATTAGTACACAGTCCGTTGATCTTGAAAGTGAGGTCACCCACCTGATGCGCTGATCTGTCCAAGTCCTACAGCTGATAATACCAGAACAACAGCAACTCACTGTCCAGTATGCCCAATACAGTCCAAAATCCCACCTGGGTACAACATAGGCTACAGTTATACACAAATCTCCAAAAATCTGTCCAAATATCACATGCTGAATTTCAGCTGTACAGATGCTGAAATTTCACCTGTAGATAGTGCTCAGTAAATTCCAACAAAAATACCCCGGCGTTCCTCGCGTCGATAGCTTCGAAACAAGTACCTGCATGCCCAAATCGGAGTTCCGTAGGCCAAGATATAAATTCCACAACACGGGCGCGCAAAAACATACATCCACATGACTGTAAAATCTTGCACAGATAAGGAAGGGAGAAGTATACCTCCGGGAAGATCTCAGGAAAATCCAAAAAAAAATACCACAATGATCCTCGCGTCGAGTAGATAAAAAAAGTCTATAAGCACGTCCTGATCCGAGATCTGTGCGCGAAGATATCCACAAAAGAAGCTGCTGTCCTCACCAAAAGCTCACAGCAAAAAGGGTCCCAATAAGCACGAGAAAACACCTCGAAAAACGCGAAATCTGAAAATGTGCGTGAAACCCAAAATCGTAGCCTCACCTGTTACGAATCCAGCGGCGAAGAAATCGCTCGAAAAGATGGTCGGAGTAGGTCGGGGAGCTCGTACACCGAAGAGCGACGGAAGAAACGCCGAAGAACGAGCGTCGCGCCGCGCCAAGAAAATAAGAATCTCGAAAAGCGTGCCCCCAGAAATTCCCAAAATCTGCAGATGGAAGCTTGAAGATGTGAGGATCAACTTTGGTGAAGAACTCTCCTCGGTTTGAAGCTCAGAAATGCCAAAAATGGGCAAGGAAACGCGGCTCGGGCTTTATATAGGCCGCACTAAACAATTGGAGAAATGACGGGCGTGTCCCCACTTTCGGGCGCCCGAAAGTTTTCGGGCGGCTACAGTGTTGGGCCGGCCCAACACTGTGCGCGCCCGAAACTTCCCTGGCCCGCCACGTAGCCCGACCAACAGGCAACAGCGGGCGGATCCACTGCGCGGCGGCCACGTCGCGCGCCTCCCCGCCCGACACGCGTCCCGCACAGCGAACAGCTGTGCGGGGCGCGCCAAATGCCGCCACGTGCCCCTCCCCGCGGTCAAAGCGGGTAGGTGGCGCCCGCCAGTGGCAGGGCGACACGTGGCCCTGCCACTGTCGCGGTCACACGTGCGGGCAGGGCGCCGCCTGCCACGCACGCGCCCCGAGGCGCTCCACCGCCACTCCGTGCGCCGCGCCTCGTGAGCCCGCGAATAGCGTGGTGACACGTGTCCCGTGCACCTGGTCCACGCACCAGATTAATGTTCAGTGGACCGCGCCGCGTGCACCGACCAACCGCGGGATGCCACGCGTCCCCCCGCCCCGGTCCATGCACCGCCGCGCAAATTCTGTAGACCGCGCCTCACGGGCCCGCCAATCAGGCGGCGCCACGTGTCATGCGCCGGGTCCGTGCACCCAGCCGCGGCTCTCTGTGGACCGCGCGCTGCAGACCGGCCAATCCTGGGCTGCCACGTGGCAGCCGGCGGTCCACGGCCCCTCCCATGCACCGAAATTCACCGAAAACTTCCGGGAGTCCGTTTTTGGGCATCCGGACTCAGAATTTAACAAGCAAATAGCCGTTTTCAAGCGTTTTTCCGCGCTGAATCCATTTCCAACCTCTGTTTGGCCAAAAACCTTTTCTAAATTTCGGCAAACACAGCCGAAAGCCAACACAGCTGTAGATATCTCACAGGGTCCATCTGTAGCATCTCATTGGCGCACAATGGGCCAGACACACCAACAATAGGTGTTCTAAACAATGGATTCACCAGAAAAGCTGCATGGGAAACTGGGCCACCACATCCTCCCCCACTAAAAGGGAGTTTCGTCCTCGAAACAAGAAACAAACAGGTGTACCTCAGTCAGAAGTCTCGAATAGGAAGGGATAGGTATCCCGCATCACCGTCTCCAGCTCCCAAGTAGCCTCCCGCTCCTCGTGATTGCTCCACAAAACCTTCACATAAGGTATGGCCCGGTTGCGCAATTCTCTCACCTCTCGAGCGAGAATTCGCAACGGGCGCTCCTCGTAGCCAAGATCCTCTCCGATCTCCAAAGAAGTGAAGTCGATCACGTGCGAGGGGTCGAAAACATATCTCCTCAAAGCTGAGACGTGGAAGACGTCGTGAACTCCGGCCAGGCGAGGTGGAAGAGCAACTCTATAGGCCACAGGGCCAATCCTCTCAAGTACCTCGAAGGGTCCAATAAAGCGGGGACTGAGCTTTCCCCGAACTCCGAATCTCCTGACCCCTTTCGAAGGCGAGACCTTCAAAAAGACATGATCACCAATCTGAAACTCTAGGTCTCGCCGCCGAGTATCAGCATAGCTCCTCTGGCGACTCTGGGCTACCTCAAGATGTCGGCGAACCAATCTGACTTTCTCCTCTGCCTCCAGCAGTAAGTCCGGTCCCAAAGTCCTCCTCTCACCCACGTCACTCCAATACAGGGGTGACCGACACTTGCGTCCATACAACGCCTCAAACGGAGCCATCTGGATGCTCGCTTGATAGCTGTTGTTGTACGCAAACTCAACCAATGCCAAGTGCCGGTACCACCCTCCTCCAAAATCCATAACGCACGCTCTCAACATGTCCTCAAGGGTCTGTATGGTGCGCTCAGACTGTCCATCGGTCTGTGGGTGGAATGCTGTGCTAAAACGGAGCTGGGTCCCCAAGGCTGACTGAAGACTCCCCCAGAAGTGTGAAACGAACCTCGGGTCCCTATCTGATACAATCGAGGTGGGTATACCGTGCAGTCTCACTACCTCATCCAAGTATAACTGCGCAAGTCGCTCCAACGGCAAGGTCATCTGTACAGGCAAAAAGTGTGCAGACTTGGTGAGTCTATCCACGATAACCCAAATCGCATCGGCCCCACTCTGCGCCCTCGGCAGTCCAGTGACGAAATCCATGGTGATGTGGTCCCACTTCCACTCGGGAATTGGAAGACTCTGCAACTTGCCAGCAGGAACACGATGCTCTGCCTTCACTTGCTGGCAAGTTAAACAATGAGCCACGAATCTTCCAATATCCCGCTTCATTCCGGGCCACCAAAAATGTGCCTTGAGGTCCTTATACATCTTAGTACCACCAGGATGAATGGTATAAGGTGTATAATGGGCCTCCCTCAAAATCTGATCTCTGAGCTCAGTGTCCATAGGCACACACACTCGGTCCCTGTACCGCAGTACTCCCGAGCTATCCACTGCAAAATCCCCTAACTGATCAGCCTGAATCTGCGATCTAATCCGAGTCAAGTGGGGGTCCTCACTCTGTGTCTCTCTAATCCTCTCCAACAGAGTGGGCTGCAAGACCATAGACATGAGTCTAGCAGAGACCCCAGGGGATACAACCTCAATCTGTAAGCGCCTCATCTGCTCCACAAGCGGTGCCTGCTGGGTGATCAACATGCTCAAGCTCTGCGCTGACCTCCTACTCAAAGCATCTGCCACTACATTGGCCTTGCCGGGGTGATAAAGGATACTCACATCATAATCCTTTAGCAACTCCAACCACCGGCGTTGCCTCAAATTCAGCTCCTTTTGTGTGAACAGGTACTTCAAGCTCTTATGATCAGTGTAAATCTCACAATGCTCCCCGTAGAGGTAATGCCGCCACAACTTCAGCGCGAACACCACGGCTGCAAGCTCCAAATCATGAGTAGGGTAATTCTTCTCATAATCCTTTAATTGCCGTGAAGCATAAGCAATTACCCTACCATGCTGCATCAGAACACATCCCAAGCCGCTGTGAGAGGCGTCACTGTAGATCACAAATCCATCGCCCATCACTGGAAGTGCTAAAACTGGTGCCGAGATCAATCTCCTCTTCAGCTCCTCAAAGCTCTCCTGGCACCGCTCAGTCCAAACAAACTTTATCCCCTTTCTGGTCAAACTGGTCAGGGGAGTAGAGAGCTTCGCAAAGCCCTCTACAAAGCGACGGTAGTAACCTGCTAATCCCAAAAAGCTACGGACCTCAGTAACCGTCGTCGGTCTAGGCCAATCCCGAACAGCATCAATCTTCGTCGGGTCCACTGCCACTCCTGCGGCTGATACAACGTGGCCTAGAAAAGCAACCTCCCGGAGCCAAAATTCGCACTTTTTAAACTTGGCATACAGCTTCTTCTCTCGCAGAAGCTGCAGCACTATCCTCAAGTGCTCCTCATGCTCCATATCACTCCGGGAGTAAATCAGAATGTCGTCAATAAACACAACGACAAACCGATCCAAGTACGGCTGAAATACCCGGTTCATTAAATCCATGAATGCTGCAGGGGCATTAGTTAATCCAAAAGGCATAACTGTAAACTCATAATGCCCGTACCGGGATCTAAAAGCCGTCTTGGGAATGTCCTCGGCCCTCACCCTCAGCTGGTGGTAACCTGACTGGAGATCAATCTTGGAGAACACAGACGCTCCCTGCAACTGATCAAACAGATCATCAATCCGTGGAAGGGGGTACTTGTTCCGGATGGTCACTTTATTCAGCTCTCTGTAGTCCACACATAAGCGAAGCGACCCATCCTTCTTCTTCACAAACAAAACTGGCGCTCCCCACGGAGATACACTGGGCCTCACAAAGCCCACATCCATCAAGTCCTGCAACTGGGCCTTCAGCTCTCTCAGCTCAGCAGGGGCCATCCTATAAGGTGCCTTCGAGATTGGTGCGGTTCCTGGAACCACATCAATCACAAACTCAATCTCCCTCTCCGGCGGCATGGTCGACAACTCTGAGGGAAACACATCTGGGAACTCGCGGACAATAGGGATATCCTCGAGTCCCAGTGCCGCCGTAGGCACCTCTACAATCGTCGCCAGGAAAGCGGTACAACCCCTACTCATCATCCGCCGGGCTCTCGCCGAAGAAATAGTCATGGCAAATAAAGTACTCTGGCAGCCTCTGTAAACGAACTCCTCCTGTCCAGGCTCGCGGAGGGTCACCGTCCTCTCTCTGCAGTCGATGGTGGCAAAATACCGAGCTAACCAATCCATGCCAAGTACCACGTCGAAATCCTGGAGCTGCCGCAAGACGAGCAAGTCTGCCGGCAGGACCCAGGGTCCCAACTGTACAGGGCAATCCCTACAACACTCCTCGACATGCAAGACATGGCCTGGAATCTGAACCTCTAATGCATGCGATAATGAAACTACCTCTATACCATGTAGGGATGCAAATGCTCTACTAATAAATGAGTACGATGCGCCAGTATCAAAAAGTGCTCGGGTATGAACTGCAGAAATCAAAATAATACCTGCGACGACGTGATCTGCGGCAGAAGCATCCTCAATCTGGGCGGCATAGACACGCCCGCTCGGTGCTGGTGGTCGTCGATCTGGCTGCCGCGAGGAAGATGGAGCATGATCAGGCCTACCATAGGCCACAGAAGGCCCTGCCGTCTGCTGAGGAAGAGAAGGTGCTGAAGCGGTGGAAGGAGCTGGAGAACCTGCTCTGGGGCATGAGCTCTGAATGTGACCGGCCTGTCCACAACGGTAGCAACGGCCGTGCCTCTGCTGACAATGCATCGGTAAGTGCGGCCCTCCACAAAAGATACAACGATCCTGCCGGGACTGCCGCGAAGTCTGCTGCTGCTGAGATGACTGCTGGGGTCGAGGTGGTCGACGCTGCTGCGAAGACTGACGAGATGATCCAGATCTCTGGCGCCCCTGGCGTCCACGACCCTGAGGATGGAATCGTGGGGGTCTCGGGGGTCCCTGCCTACTCGACTGCCCCTCATCCACCGGCGCCGGGCGCTTCGCCCCTGGAGTCTCTACGGGGGCTGGAGCCACCTCATCCATAACTACCTCTCCAGACTCAACATATAACGCCTGCTCCATCGAGCCCTCTAATGTCTGCAATCTGCGGGAGCGAACAAGCTGATAAATGTCCCGGCGCAGCCCCCGCTCAAACATGTAGATCCGGTGAGACTCGTCCCTGGCCACGTGAGGCATACTAGCCAACAGCTGATTGAATTGGGCTATGTATACATTCACGGGCCGATCTCCCTGGCGGAGATTTCTCAGCTGCTCCTCCAATCTCTGGCGGACACTCTCAGGAAAGAAGGCCCCCAAAAGAAGACTGCGGAACTCTGCCCAGGTAAGAAGCTGCGTCCCAGGCGGACCAGCGGGTCGCACACGCCGCCACCAAGCCTCGGCGTTGCCCTCCAGAAAATGCGCTGCCAAGAAGACCCGAAACCGATCCTCGACGAACAAGCTCTCAAAGTGACGCTCCATGGCCGTAACCCAAGTCTCGGCCTCCCACGGCTCAGCACCCAACCAGAGAAACGGGGTGGATCGAACTGGCGGAATCTCATCAACAGATCCACCGCTGCCCGCTGCTCAGAAGAAGTAAAAGGTCCCGCCGACTCAGATGGTGGTCTACAGGAAACTGGCTCGACAGGGACTGCTGGTGCTGACGGAATCACAGGGGGCGCTGCAGCTGGCGAAGAGGGCACAGGTGAACTCTCAGGGGGTGCTACCACAGGCTGCGACCTCTGCTCTAACATAAGCATCATCCGACTCAAGGCCTCCTCCTGGCGTCGGGAAGCCTCCTCCTGGCGCTGCGAGGCCTCCTCCTGGCATCGCAAGGTCTCCTCCTGACGCTGAGAGGTCTCCTCCTGGCGCCGGGAAGTCTCCTCCTGGCGCTGAACAGCCTCAGACATCTGTGCCAACTGGGCACGAAGCTCCTGCACCTCACTCTGATGTCCCTGTCCCGAGTCCTCCTCCTCGGGCACAGAAGAAGAAGGCTGCGAGCGCGTCGACATCCGGCGTCGCGGAGGCATCACACACCTGCGGGGAACAAGAAGAACAGTCAGAACCCCCAAACAAAACACGACCCAATCCAGCGAAAGTCAATGGCATGTCGCCCTTCCCGTAGCACTATGTTGTCTGCAGCCAACATAGTTGCCACCGAAGGAAGACATGTCGATCACTCATCCCATCCACTGGGAGAGTTTAGAACCCCAATCAAGACTCTCGCTAAAAAGTTACGTCTCTCACGTAAGTCATCCTAGGGTCCAACCATAAGCCTAGGGTTTCTAAGTCCTCATTGACCTACACCTAGGCTCTGATACCACTCTAATCTGTCACGCCCCGGGTCGAAACTGCGACCCGGGCTCGCCAACAGATCCGCCGCCCATACGGGAAGCCCCGTATAGACGTAGCGACTAACCTGCAAAAGAGATCTACACTAAACAGATATCAGAGCTGAAAAGTAAAAGCTGGATAAAATAAAACAACTCTCACAAAATATACAACCAGAGTCCTCACCCAAATACAAATATCTCTCAAAATAAGAAGAGTACAACTCAATCCTCACTACAAAGTCACTCGACATGAACTCTCAAAAGTAGGGAGGTACATCTACTCTCAGGCGACACTGGTAGGGATCTATCTCGCGACTCCCTTACCTCGATCAGTCGGGTCAGCAACAGGTGCGGCAGGAACTGGAGCAGAAGAAGAAGTCCCTGGGGAGAAAACACCACGACGGGTGTGAGAACTACGTCCCAAGTAGTTCTCAGTGGGTGCCGCCAACAAGCCCGACGGTCTGCCCACTAAGTCTACTAGAGGCAAAAGTAATAATGCAGTGCGGAAAGGGAAAATGCTGGTAAAGTAAACTCTACAGCTACTATGCCTCTATCTAGATGCTCAAAAGTGGAACAGAAAGATCATAATGCTACAACTAGCTCTCGACTCAAATCACCCAATCACAACTGACTGCCGCATAGGGTCCAGTCAAACCTGCGCCTACCTACTGCCGTCATGTCCCGGGGGACCGGACTTACGTAGGGCGTCCGTGACTGCCACTAACTGGCCCAGCCAGAGGGACTGTGTCCGTGACTGCCACTAACTGGCCCAGCCAGAGGGAACACTGCGTCGACAAGTCGCGATAGAAGAACAGGCCCAACTCCGGAGTGGCTCTCGAGGGGCGCGACCCCAACGAGTAAAGTATCCGCGCATCTCTGTCGAGCTCAAATGTGGCTCATGCAGGCTATAATCCAAATCCTCGATCAACAAGATCGGCTGTAACCAAAGGAACACTGTCTCACTCACAGGCTGGAAAACTGCACAGCCGAGACCCACTGTCACTCAAATGGCTCCCAAGATCCCAGATCTAACACCAAAGTCACTCTTGTCACGCCCCGGGGTCGAAACTGCGACCCGGGCTCGCCAACAGATCCGCCGTCGGCACGGGAAGCCCGCCCGACGAAGCGTCTAACCTGCAAAAGATAGAGCTACAGCTAAACAGATATCAGAGCGGTAATAAAAGCTGTAATGTCAAATCTCACTACTAAAAAGCTGAAAAAATAAATGCAAGTCTATCTCCCAAATACAAGGTGATACAATAAAAAATCCACCTATACAACATCTAAAATCAGAAAGGGAGATAACTAAACTGGGAAAAACAACACAAAACCAAACTCCCACAGTCCGGGATGGTACATCTACCTCACTCTAATAGAACAATGCTGGTAGGGAACTATCACGCGACTCCCTGTCCTCGGTCCGTCCAGTCAGCTCGGCAGGAACGGAAGAAAAGCCTCAGCAACCTGTCACCGACAGAGGGTGTGAGAACTACATCCTACAGTAGTTCTCAGTGGGTACCGTCTCCAAGAACCACGGTCTGCCCACTAAGTCTACTAGAGGCATAAGATAACAGAATGAAACTGAAATAATGAAAGAATAAGCTGGAAAATATCTACAGCTATCGTGCCTCTATCTACTATGCTCAACGAGAAAGAACACAGATGATGGTATGCATCCACTCAATACTAACACTATGTCATAAGTACTATGCTCAAGGTATAACAGATCTATGACACATGATATGCATACTCTCTCACATAACACCCAATCTCTATGACTGCCACATAGGGTCCAGTCAAGCCTGCGCCTGTCGACTAGGATCGCACCTACCCACCACCACACATCCACATGAGGACGGGATTTACGTGGGGCGTCCTGTCCGACTATCTCAAGCGAACTCTAGTGTATCAACTAGTCGCATCATCGCAGCCTCGTCAGGCTCGGTATCATCATCGCACCCGGGGCGTAGCTCGAGGGGAGCGACCCCACACGAACTCAAGTAACTCAAGTATCTCATAACTGGCAAAAAGCCAGGCTCAGCAGGCTATAGTCCACGATCAAACCGATCGGTATCACGATGCTCAACACAACACAATCTCACAACACTGACTCTCCCAAAGCAAGTACCACAAGGTTGGGACCGGGCCGCCACTCCCAACGGCTCCCACAACGACACCCCACTCATAAGCGAGAGGAGCCGACTGACGCGGCAAAGGTCCGAGAATTCCGATAGACCGGTGCCTAAAACCCCAATCAAACAAGAACAGACTCTAGGCTCAGCCTATCAAGTTCTCGATCTTTTACCGTTCAGGGATTCCGGCCCTCACGGTTAAAGTGGAAACTATCTCAGCTCAAACTCATAACTCACGGCTGGAGATGCTCCACAGCAAGAACTGCACAGAGTCCGAAAACCCCGGGAGTCTACTACCTACGACCCCAATCAAACAAGAACTGGCTATAGGTGTAGCCTCCCGTTGTTTTCGGCCCAAGACGAAACCAGCCCTTAGAACCCAGATCCCCCGCCCCTGGCGGATGAGGGAATTTAGTAAAAAGATGACCTTTATAAAAAATATCATTTCTCCTCAACCCCCTTGGGGTGAGGGTAAAATTTACCCCTTTTGAAAACTATCTTAAATTGAGAAAAACCAGCTTTTATGGATTTTAGTTCTTGAGAAAATCAGTTGAAAACGAGTTTGTTTCCCGAACTCCCAAGGGTGACACCTTCGCCCAATCAAACAAGAACAAGCTCCGGCGACCCTTAGGAATACGGAAGGAAAAACACTGGTATACCAAAATCATGAGAGTTCAAAAGCATTCTGGGTTCAAGGTCCTGATAGCACACGTACTCCACGATCACAACGTGGTAAACGAGAAAACTACGTCACAACTAGAAACCCGGGACCACCGTTTACTCTAAACGGTTCCCAAACCACCAACACTGGCCTAACACAGCCACCAGACCCCACTCGCCCCCCAGGCCCGAGGGTAACACACGTCCCACAAAACTCTGACCACTCGGCCCACTACCCGGGCGAGAAACCCTACGTCCAGAAGGAAATGCATGGTGTGGGATGTCTAAAGCATAAGAAAAACCTAGCCCAGATCAGAGTTCTCTATTGGTCTGGTTGAATACATGCAACATATGACGGGGGTGCTAGTCAAGTTCCAAGAAACACTTAAACTAGCATGCAATCCTATCATAATAGAATTAGAAGGAAGTCCGTAGACTTGGAGAGAAAACCAACCCACCTCAGATCGCTACCAATTGCTTGTCGACACTTGCAATTGGGCTCAGCGGGCTTACCTTGTCTCCACGTGGCCCGCACGCAACCCACGCAACGCACGCCCGAACCCGCACGCAAAACGGAGTCACAAGGTCGCGTCCACAGAAGCTAAAACTACATAGAAAACTGCCAGGGAAAGAGAAAACGCAAAATCAGTAAAGATCGAATCGAAAATCGAGCATCCCGCGGCGAAAAACAGCCT
>CM054935.1:15477811-15534387 GCA_029168755.2 Tillandsia fasciculata | reverse complement strand
GCGCAGGGACACGTGGCAGCAGGTGATGGCGGGCTCAGCTTTGCGCGGTGCACGGAGTCCAATGAAGCCCCCGCCTAATATCGGGACGGAGCGCTGAGCACGGGGGGCCTGACGCGGCTTTCGGCCGGCACTCGAGTGGCGCCACGCGTCGCGACGCGAGCGCCGGCCGTACTCGAGTGCGCCACGCGTCCAGCGCGTTATGTCGGCCCGTACCTACCCCGCTGACCGCATGGGATCTGACACAGTGGCCGCAGCACAGCGAGAGCGTTGCACCGCTGTTCCCTGTTTATGGGGACACGTGTCAGCCCCAAGAATTTTTCGGGGGGGATCGCGTCGACGGGGCCGTCCGAGCCCCTTCTTCGTTCGTGTTTCGGGGCGCGCCCGAAAGTTGCGCCCGAAACCCGGCCCACTTATGGCTTTGGGCTGAGCCTATAAAAAGGCCTCCTGGGTCCTTTTTCGGGCTTTTTACACCTCTTCTCACTGTGGAGTCTTCATAGAAGTTTTTCCCCTCACAGTATACTATCCATTGGAGGACTTTGAAGTTTACGGAGGCACGCATCCCGAGGTTAGCTATTTTGCGGCGCGGCGCGACGCTTGTTCACCTTCGACCCGCTTCGACCCTTTTCAGTGTTTGGGCTCCCCCGACTCAACCCGACCTCCTTCTTTCGACGAGTTTTTGCGCCATCGGACTCTCGACTGGGTAGGACTTCAACTTCTGGGTTCGAGCTTCCTCCTGATTTGTTGGGTTATACTAATATGGATCTAAATAGGGGAAAAAACACCTAGAGGGGGGTGAATAGGTGTAAACAATAAACACTCAAAAAATCATTGCGCAATAAAACCCAATGCGGAAAAATAAATGAACACGCAAGATTTTTACGTGGAAAAACTCCAAACCGGAGTAAAAAACCACGGGACCGATAACACGGCGAAATCCACTAGAATTAACACACGTACAAGGTGATATAACGTACTCACAGACGACTCAACCTTTTACCATACGCTCCTAGTAGATCTTCTCCGCTCGCTCCACGACGCTTCTCGAATCCACGATCTGCGCCCAACGCTGAATCCACAGCGTCCAACGTCGAGTCCACGACGTCCGACCGAATCCACGGTCTTCACCCAGTAGCACGCTTCGAATCCACGAACGTACCTCGCTCCGAATCCACGAGAGCGGTTGCACCTTGAATCCACAAGGCCACGCGAGTCCACGCGCCGATTTAGGGTAAATCGTTGTTTTTGGGTGGTGATGATCCGCCGAATACTTAGATTAGAAATAGATCGGAAATACCATCTAAGTATTCATTGATTTGATTCTACTCAAAATCTGAGTTTGGAAAACCTAGAATCAAATCAATCAATATAGATGAAGAAACATAGAATTAATCTATTGATTTCCTTTCTTCTCTATATGTGGATTTTTCTCTTTCGGTCGTATTTTTCTATTATTTCGGATGCCCTAGAAAATGAATAAAGGGTCTATTTATAGGTTAGAAACCATTGGAAGAAGATAAGGATCAAAAACTGCCTTTTCTGGAAATTTTACAGGACGGCGATCCGGATCGGATTTGGCGATCCGGATTGCGTAGCAAGAAAGACGATTTCCAGAAAAACAATAGTTCGGGATCCGGATCGAAGTCCCGATCCGGATCGTTCATACAGTTTCACCAAACACCAATGTTCGGGATCCGGATTGCAAATCCTGATCCGGATCGTTCAAGCAAAAGGTAAAACTAGTGTTCGGGATCCGGATCAAGGATGCTGCGATCCGGATTGAACCAGTGTATGAACGAACACCCTTCGGGATCCGGATTGCAAGGTCTGATCCGGATCCTGAACATGTCCCATGTCCAGTTTTTGATTTTTATGCAATAAAAAATTCTTCCAAGTGTTTCTACACTACAAGAAGTATTCGGATCACCAAAAATCTTTAGTTAAACATACCTGATCCTTTTGAATTCTTCTTTCTTGAGATTGAGGTATATGATCCAAACTTCTTTCATCTTCAATCTTCAAGACTTAATACTTTCACGAAATACGCCAACTCAAATTCCGTAACAATCTCCCCCTTTGGCGGTTTCGTGACAAAACACAAATCCACAAAAGAAAATTCAAAAAGGATATTTTTGTTGCTATCACCATACAACAAAAATTTACAATGGAGATCCAAAAATTAAATACATGAGATAAACTCCTAAAACAGACTCTAGACTTAGACATCTGTACTCTCTGCAAAAAGAAATCATTCTTGACAAAAAAATCGTTAGATACCTCAAGAATATGAAGCATACAAAACCAAGCAGAGATGAGTTTATACTCATCATGACATTTAGTAATTCAGATATGTAAGAAGATCATAATCAAACATTGACATATCTTCTAAGCAATAAGATTCCAAATGTCATAACTTTGCTTTGTTAGTAATCAAACAACTTGTTAGTAATATTACATGCCCAAATAGTTAGTCAAATAGTTAGTAGGGACATGCAACAAATCACAAATAAAAACCAAAGTTGTAATACTTACCTTCCACCAAAGTCAAAGTTTGAGTTCGTTCAAAGTTCTCACACAAAGTTTTCTCTACTCTCTCCCCCTTTTTGTCACAAACAAAGCCAAAAATGTAGCAAAACTACAAAGTGTAAGGAGAGTTAAAAGTTCTAATATCAAGAAAAACCTGAGAACTAAAACAAACTAAAAATTGAACATAAAAACCTAAAAACTGAAATCCTGCACAAAAAGAAATGTTTAATCCGAGGTGTCAGAACTGGTGCAACTGAGCTTGCTCAAAATCCCTTTGAGCAATTTTGATATATGTGAATACTTCTTCTTGATTTTCATATGCTCAGATGAAATGTGCTGAAGTTCTTTGGAGATCCTTTCTTGTTCAGCAGAGAGTTTTTGCTGTTCCTGACGAATGGATGCCAACGCATCTGTTTCTGAAGTCATTCTCTTGGAGGTTGATGGATTTTGCGTAGACGCAGATGGTGCGTTCTGGCCCTCAATCCATGGAGATTTACTCTGTTGAACTTCAGAGAATGAGCGTGCTCTAGTACGAGGCTCATTAAGTAGAATGCCGCCTTCTTTGACATTCTTTCCGTCTTGTGTATTGTTTCGTCGTTGAGGCAGATTTCATTAGTCTTTTGCCTTTCAAATATTTTCTGTCTTCCTCATCAATTTTTTGTTGATTTATCCTGAGGAATTCTTCCCACTCCTTTTCGTCAAAGTCTGAGCTGTCTTCATCCGCTTCTCTTGTCTTGTCTCGAGTTGGGTCAACCTGTTCCTCTTTAACAGTTGCACGTGTGTGCACCATCGTGACCAGAGAAGAATGATCCATGAGAATGCCATTGCTGTGCGTGCTTTAAGAAGATTGAAATCCTGTGAGGAACAACTCAAGAACATGAAAATTTTCAGTTTTCAAAAATTTGAAAAATTGTACCCAAACAATCATAATCATGTAGAGAAGCCAAGAATCAAATTAGTTTTGCAAAAAGAATTTTAAAAATGGATCAATTCCATGATTTTCAAAATTCCTCTTATATGCCCTAAAACAGAATTTTCAGAAATCGAAGCCCAAAAATTCGTTAATCTTGAGAAACCCAGCATATAATCAAAACTAATCTACCCAGAGTTCTTATTTCAAAAGAAATTTGACCAAAAACCATTCACAAACGAAAAAGATAGAGAAATTTCATCACGTTTTGGTGAAAATATAGAAAACCTGTGAAAAACCGAGATTTTGATCAATAAAACTTACTTGGAATCGAAGAACTTGAGTTAGGAAAGCTCCAAGATGGAAGATTTCTTGAGAGAGAAACTCTAGAGGCTTAAGAACAAAAGATTGTAGTAAAAGAAATCAAAACCCTCTTGTTCTTATAAAACCCTAGCCGTGATCCGGATCGGATCGAGATTTTGATCCGGATCGGCTACCCGCAGGAATAAGCCTGCGTTCGGGATCCGGATCACTTAGTCCGATCCGGATCGGCTCCAACTTTTTCTCAGAAAAATTCAGAAAAATTCCATAAAATCCAGAAAAAGTATGTAAGCACTTTAGCATATCAACTTTAAACAAAAATCATCGTTTCATACAACAAGAAATAGATTATACTAAATCTATCAAAAATACTCAAAAATGAAACGAAAATTTATGAAATTAAAACCCTTAAAGTTGAACAACTTCAATTACATCTAACCTGATCTTATGCGTAATGCCTTTATCAAATCATCAATTTGGTAAAGAAAATGAAATACCAAGATCAATAGATGTTTGAAATCCCAGATAAGTTAGATAATATATCTAGACAATCTGTTGAAGAGAGTGGCTCTTTGAGCATCTTTCATTAAAATTCCACCTTATACCAACCTGGAAATTTGACAGAGTCAAGTATTTCCGTATGCATTTTATTTAATTCAAAAATTGACGAAACCATGCTTGGTATTCATGTGGTAGCTGCACACAGTACTCGGACGACCGAGGTTAGCTCTTTCCTCCATGTGGTGGTAGTTTTCACACTCCTCATTGGGATGTAACTCTTTCCACATCTTTTGAGCATATTACTTTTCTTTGACTCCCCCTCAATTGGCTATCAATTATTTAATATATAAGGTATTCAACCAAAAATTGATCTCGCATTCATACTCGACTAAGCAATCAAATAAGATAATGACTATACCAAGAGATCATTGAGAGAGAAATTGACTTTGATCACTTAAAAGATGACTTAATTAACATAAATGATCATTGCAACATTGAAATATTATGATATCAAAAGCATAATAAATTTCTAAATGCGTGAAAAGATGCAATTAAAGTCAATTATGATCAATGCTCAATTAATGTCCTATGTACAAACATAGATAAAGAACAAAACACAAAACAAAACAAAACCTAACCTAAGCAAAAGTTTCAAAAGAGGTTATTTCAAGGAAAGCATGCCAATTGCTTTACGCAAGTGAATAAAATGTTTTTGATCCAAAGGTTTTGTTAAGATATCAGCTAATTGATCCTCAGTTGAAATATATGACAGTTGAAGAATATTTGATTCAACTAGCTCTCTAAGAAAATGATATCTAAGTTCAATATGTTTTGTTCTAGAGTGCAACACAGGGTTTTTCGAAATGTTTATGGCACTAGTGTTGTCACAAAGAATTGTTACCGAAGATGCTGAAATCCGGAAGTCGCTCAACACGCTTTTCATCCATATCAGTTGAGTTGAACAACTACCCGCTGAAATGTATTCCGCTTCGGCAGTCGAGAGTGCTATGCAATTTTGCTTTTTACTGTGCCATGCAACAAGGCAATGGCCAAGATAGAAGCATGCACCACTCGTGCTTTTCCGATCATCCACTGATCCTGCCCAATCGGCATCTGAGTATCCAACAATGTCCAAACTTGTTCCCATAGGATACCAAATTCCGAAATTTATTGTTCCTTTGATGTATCGGATGATCCGTTTCACCGCTTTCAGGTGAACCTCCTTTGGTGCTGATTGATATCTCGCGCAAATCCCAACACTAAAGGATATGTCCGGGCGACTAGCCGTGAGGTAAAGTAGACTTCCAATCATACTTCGATAGAGTCTCTCGTCTACATTCTCACTGTTTGATTCACTTCCAAGTCCCTTGTGGCTAGTTCCCATTGGAGTCTTGAAAAATTCTTAGAATTTTCTAAATCAAACTTTAACCAACTCCATTGCATACTTGGATTGACACAAAGTCTATACCTTCTACTTGAGAGTAGCCTTGAGCAACTAGTCTTGCCTTGTTCCTGATGATAGTACCATCCTCATTTTTCTTGTTCTTGAAAATCCATTTGGTACCTATCACATTGTGTTGCTTCGGAGGCTTCGTTAATTCCCAGACTTTGTTTCGCTCAAATTGATGGAGCTCTTCCTGCATTGCTTCAATCCAGTAGTCATCCTGAAGAGCTTCATCAACATTCTTTGGTTCGATTAAAGATACGTAGCAAGCGAATCCGCAAACCAATTGTCTCCGAGTTCTGACTCCTTCTTGTGGATCTCCAATGATGTTCGATTCAGGATGATCCTTGGAGATGCGTAACGTTTGAGGTAATGGAGTAGTCGGAGGTACATGAGATGATTCCTGCACATCAGATAAACTTGAAGAACCGTTAGATGCATCATTATTATCGAAAGAATTGTTATTAGAAGGTGCATTAGCAGGTGTATCATCATCAAGAGAGATATCGAGGGTAGATTTTTCAGATGCAAAGTGAAAAGCTTCATCTACTTTAACATTTATCGATTCTACGATCGTCTTAGATTCTAAGTTAAAAACTCGATATGCTCTACTGTTTGTAGAATAACCCAAGAAAATCCCTTCGTCACTTCGAGAGTCAAATTTTCCAAGATTTTCGCGGTCACGTAAAATAAACACCGACTCCCAAAGATACGAAAATATTTGATATTTGGTTTTCTACAAAACCATAGTTCATATGGTGTATTTAAAGTTCCGGGCGCAAATACACTCGATTAATTACATAGACAGCAGTGTTCACCGCTTCAGCCCAAAAATATAACGGTAGGTTCCGGCTATGAAGCATAACACGTGCCATCTCCTGTACAACACGGTTTTTGCGCTCGACTACACCATTCTGTTGAGGTGTATAGGGTGCCGAGAATTCATGTTTAATGCCATTTGAAGTGCAAAAATCAATGAATTTTGAATTTATGAATTCTCCGCCTCTATCACTTCTAACACGAGTAATCTTTTCATTCTTTTCAATCATAATACGATGGCAAATCTCGTGAAAAGAATCAAAAGTATCAGCTTTCTCTTTTAAAAATGCTACCCAAGAATCTAGAGAAATCATCAACCAATAAAAAAATATACCATTTACCTCCCAAAGATGGTTGACGAGTTGGCCCCATTAAATCCATGTGCAAAAGTTCCAAAGGCCGTTTTGTACCAATGTGGTTCAAGTTCTTGTGTGCAGTCCTTGACTGTTTTCCCTTTTGGCAACCGCCACACACAATGTTTTGTTCAAATGAAAGTTTAGGAACCCCCTTGACCACATCTTTGTTTGAAATTCTAGCAAGTTCCTTAAAGTTTATGTGACCTAGCCTTTCGTGCCAAAGAGTTTCATTTTTCAAAGAAGCTAGGTTACATTTTTCAGAAATTTTATGAGGAACTACATAACAATTGTTTTCTGATCTAACCCCTTTTAAAAAAAAACATGGTTCTTGTCAGTTACAGTACATTCATCAGATGAAAAATTAACTGAATAACCATTGTCACAAAGTTGACTTATGCTTATGAGGTTAGTCTTAAGGCCATTAACAAATAACACATTATTTAGAACCGGGCCATCCGGAATAGCGATAGTTCCTTTTCCAACAATCTTGGAAGACCGACCGTCTCCGAAAACAACAAGTCCTCCGGAGATTTTCTCAAAGGTTTGAAAACAGTTTTTGTCACCGGTCATGTGACGGGAACACCCGCTATCCAGATACCAAGACGAACTATCATATGCATGCAAGGAGATATTGGTAACGAGACAAGGAAAAATTTCACCTTTGCGCACCCAAACCTTTTTGGAATGCGTCGGTAATGGTCGTGAAGTTAATCGCCTAGGTGAAAGCGTCTTGTTAGCGCGATTGCTGCTCCTTGATGAAGTCGTCTTGCGCGGTGAACTACCAAGGCTCTTTTCCCTCAAATGGTTTGCAATTGATTTGAGGAATCACCTTTGTGGTAGTCGTTGCAAGAGGTGCTTGAGGTGAGCGTTTGGCTCCCGTCTTGCAAAATCTTCTTATGTGCCCTGAAAAGCCACAACGAAAACATACCTTAGTTCTTGACGATCCCAAAGAGGATGAAGTAGGCTTGTTGTCGTTGGTTGTCGTGAATTCCGGTGTCGGAGGAGGAGATACCGACTGAGGCACAAAAACTGTCCCACTCGAACTTGGACTGTCTCCAGTTTGAGTGTATCCGAGGCCGAACCGATTAGTTTGACCAAGACCAAGAAGCCTATCCAACTTACTCCTTCCTGAAGAGAATCGCTTTAAATCGTCCTTTAGTTGGAGAATGGTCTTTGTCATTTCCAGGTTGTCCCGTTGAGCCTCGTCGTAGAGCTTTGAGAAATGATCCGCTTTATCCACCAATTTCTCATGTTCTTTCTCAAAAAGCTCATTTTTCTCTTGAAGGGAAACATTTGCTTTGGCTAGATTATCCCTTTCCACTTCAAGAGCGTTTGAGAGAGAAGATGCCCTTTTTGCTTCTTCTTCGAGATCCTGCAATCTCCCTCTCAAACTCCGGTTTTGCTTTGCCAGTTTCTTTGAATCCCTCAAAAGCTTATGGTAGGCAAGAGCAAAATCTTCACCTTCAGAATTGCTCGATTCGTTGTCCGTAGCGTTCTTTTCAACATGGGAGGAGTTGGACAAGGAATCGGAGGTACTAGCCATCAAGCACATGAAGGGTGAAGATGTAGTGGACGCGTGGAATGCTGTCGCGTTGTCTTCTTCATCACTTGAGGATGACTCATTTGACGTTGAGTTGTCATCCCAAGTGACGACTTGCATCGCCTTCTTCTGTCACGCCCCGGGTCGAAACTGCGACCCGGGCTCGCCAACAGATCCGCCGCCCATACGGGAAGCCCCGCATAGACGTAGCGACTAACCTGCAAAAGAGATCTACGCTAAACAGATATCAGAGCTGAAAAGTAAAAGCTGGATAAAATAAAAACAACTCTCAAAAAATATACAACCAGAGTCCTCACCCAAATACAAATATCTCTCAAAATAAGAAGAGTACAACTCAATCCTCACTACAAAGTCACTCGACATGAACTCTCAAAAGTAGGGAGGTACATCTACTCTCAGGCGACACTGGTAGGGATCTATCTCGCGACTCCCTTACCTCGATCAGTCGGGTCAGCAACAGGTGCGGCAGGAACTGGAGCAGAAGAAGAAGTCCCTGGGGAGAAAACACCACGACGGGTGTGAGAACTACGTCCCAAGTAGTTCTCAGTGGGTGCCGCCAACAAGCCCGACGGTCTGCCCACTAAGTCTACTAGAGGCAAAAGTAATAATGCAGTGCGGAAAGGGAAATGCTGGTAAAGTAAACTCTACAGCTACTATGCCTCTATCTAGATGCTCAAAAGTGGAACAGAAAGATCATAATGCTACAACTAGCTCTCGACTCAAATCACCCAATCACAACTGACTGCCGCATAGGGTCCAGTCAAACCTGCGCCTACCTACTGCCGTCACGTCCCGGGGGACCGGACTTACGTAGGGCGTCCGTGACTGCCACTAACTGGCCCAGCCAGAGGGACTGTGTCCGTGACTGCCACTAACTGGCCCAGCCAGAGGGAACACTGCGTCGACAAGTCGCGATAGAAGAACAGGCCCAACTCCGGAGTGGCTCTCGAGGGGCGCGACCCCAACGAGTAAAGTATCCGCGCATCTCTGTCGAGCTCAAATGTGGCTCATGCAGGCTATAATCCAAATCCTCGATCAACAAGATCGGCTGTAACCAAAGGAACACTGTCTCACTCACAGGCTGGAAAACTGCACAGCCGAGACCCACTGTCACTCAAATGGCTCCCAAGATCCCAGATCTAACACCAAAGTCACTCTCCCAAAGAAACCTGGTCTACAGACTGCTAACAACTCCACTCGGTCCCCAGACACGAGTGTAAATGCATCCCACAATAATCCGACCTCTCGGCCCACTACTTGGGCGAGTAAAACTCTAAGTCCAGAGTGATAAAAAGAATAGTGCAGTGGGAATGTCTAGAGCAATAAAAACCTAGCCCAAGTTGAGGTTTTCTACAGTCTGGCTGAACATGCATCATATGGCAGTGGTGCTAGGTCAAGTTCCAAGATAAACAATAATTAACAGCTTGTAGGGAAGAAAATAATCACAGGATCAACTAGCCACAACAGGAACATTAATTCCTACATTCTAGCATGCTACACATGATACATCATAAAATGAAAGTCCCTATATAGCTAGAATTAGTACACAGTCCGTTGATCTTGAAAGTGAGGTCACCCACCTGATGCGCTGATCTGTCCAAGTCCTACAGCTGATAATACCAGAACAACAGCAACTCACTGTCCAGTATGCCCAATACAGTCCAAAATCCCACCTGGGTACAACATAGGCTACAGTTATACACAAATCTCCAAAAATCTGTCCAAATATCACATGCTGAATTTCAGCTGTACAGATGCTGAAATTTCACCTGTAGATAGTGCTCAGTAAATTCCAACAAAAATACCCCGGCGTTCCTCGCGTCGATAGCTTCGAAACAAGTACCTGCACGCCCAAATCGGAGTTCCGTAGGCCAAGATATAAATTCCACAACACGGGCGCGCAAAACATACATCCACATAACTGTAAAATCTTGCACAGATAAGGAAGGGAGAAGTATACCTCCGGGAAGATCTCAGGAAAATCCAAAAAAAAATACCACGATGATCCTCGCGTCGAGTAGATAAAAAAGTCTATAAGCACGTCCTGATCCGAGATCTGTGCGCGAAGATATCCACAAAAGAAGCTGCTGTCCTCACCAAAAGCTCACAGCAAAAAGGGTCCCAATAAGCACGAGAAAACACCTCGAAAAACGCGAAATCTGAAAATGTGCGTGAAACCCAAAATCGTAGCCTCACCTGTTACGAATCCAGCGGCGAAGAAATCGCTCGAAAAGATGGTCGGAGTAGGTCGGGGAAGCTCGTACACCGAAGAGCGACGGAAGAAACGCCGAAGAACGAGCGTCGCGCCGCGCCAAGAAAATAAGAATCTCGAAAAGCGTGCCCCCAGAAATTCCCAAAATCTGCAGATGGAAGCTTGAAGATGTGAGGATCAACTTTGGTGAAGAACTCTCCTCGGTTTGAAGCTCAGAAATGCCAAAAATGGGCAAGGAAACGCGGCTCGGGCTTTATATAGGCCGCACTAAACAATTGGAGAAATGACGGGCGTGTCCCCACTTTCGGGCGCCCGAAAGTTTTCGGGCGGCTACAGTGTTGGGCCGGCCCAACACTGTGCGCGCCCGAAACTTCCCTGGCCCGCCACGTAGCCCGACCAACAGGCAACAGCGGGCGGATCCACTGCGCGGCGGCCACGTCGCGCGCCTCCCCGCCCGACACGCGTCCCGCACAGCGAACAGCTGTGCGGGGCGCGCCAAATGCCGCCACGTGCCCCTCCCCGCGGTCAAAGCGGGTAGGTGGCGCCCGCCAGTGGCAGGGCGACACGTGGCCCTGCCACTGTTGCGGTCACACGTGCGGGCAGGGCGCCGCCTGCCACGCACGCGCCCCGAGGCGCTCCACCGCCACTCCGTGCTCCGCGCCTCGTGAGCCCGCGAATAGCGTGGACACGTGTCCCGTGCACCTGGTCCACGCACCAGATTAATGTTCAGTGGACCGCGCCGCGTGCACCGACCAACCGCGGGATGCCACGCGTCCCCCCGCCCCGGTCCATGCACCGCCGCGCAAATTCTATAGACCGCGCCTCACGGGCCCGCCAATCAGGCGGCGCCACGTGTCATGCACCGGGTCCGTGCACCCAGCCGCGGCTCTCTGTGGACCGCGCGCTGCAGACCGGCCAATCCTGGGCTGCCACGTGGCAGCCGGCAGTCCACGGCCCCTCCCATGCACCGAAATTCGCCGAAAACTTCCGGGAGTCCGTTTTTGGGCATCCGGACTCAGAATTTAACAAGCAAATAGCCGTTTTCAAGCGTTTTTCCGCACTGAATCCATTTCCAACCTCTGTTTGGCCAAAAACCTTTTCTAAATTTCGGCGAACACAGCCGAAAGCCAACACAGCTGTAGATATCTCACAGGGTCCATCTGTAGCATCTCATTGGCGCACAATGGGCCAGACACACCAACAATAGGTGTTCTAAACAATGGATTCACCAGAAAAGCTGCATGGGAAACTGGGCCACCACATCCTCCCCCACTAAAAGGGAGTTTCGTCCTCGAAACAAGAAACAAACAGGCGTACCTCAGTCAGAAGTCTCGAATAGGAAGGGATAGGTATCCCGCATCACCGTCTCCAACTCCCAAGTAGCCTCCCGCTCCTCGTGATTGCTCCACAAAACCTTCACATAAGGTATGGCCCGGTTGCGCAATTCTCTCACCTCTCGAGCGAGAATTCGCAACGGGCGCTCCTCGTAGCCAAGATCCTCTCCGATCTCCAAAGAAGTGAAGTCGATCACGTGCGAGGGGTCGAAAACATATCTCCTCAAAGCTGAGACGTGGAAGACGTCGTGAACACCGGCCAGGCGAGGTGGAAGAGCAACTCTATAGGCCACAGGGCCAATCCTCTCAAGTACCTCGAAGGGTCCAATAAAGCGGGGACTGAGCTTTCCCCGAACTCCAAATCTCCTGACCCCTTTCGAAGGCGAGACCTTCAAAAGACATGATCACCAATCTGAAACTCTAGGTCTCGCCGCCGAGTATCAGCGTAGCTCCTCTGGCGACTCTGGGCTACCTCAAGATGTCGGCGAACCAATCTGACTTTCTCCTCTGCCTCCAGCAGTAAGTCCGGTCCCAAAGTCCTCCTCTCACCCACGTCACTCCAATACAGGGGTGACCGACACTTGCGTCCATACAACGCCTCAAACGGAGCCATCTGGATGCTCGCCTGATAGCTGTTGTTGTACGCAAACTCAACCAATGATAAGTGCCGGTACCACCCTCCTCCAAAATCCATAACGCACGCTCTCAACATGTCCTCAAGGGTCTGTATGGTGCGCTCAGACTGTCCATCGGTCTGTGGGTGGAATGCTGTGCTAAAACGGAGCCGGGTCCCCAAGGCCGACTGAAGACTCCCCCAGAAGTGTGAAACGAACTCGGGTCCCTATCTGATACAATCGAGGTGGGTATACCGTGCAGTCTCACTACCTCATCCAAGTATAACTGCGCAAGTCGCTCCAACGGCAAGGTCATCTGTACAGGCAAAAAGTGTGCAGACTTGGTGAGTCTATCCACGATAACCCAAATCGCATCGGCCCCACTCTGCGCCCTCGGCAGTCCAGTGACGAAATCCATGGTGATGTGGTCCCACTTCCACTCGGGAATTGGAAGACTCTGCAACTTGCCAGCAGGAACACGATGCTCTGCCTTCACTTGCTGGCAAGTTAAACAATGAGCCACGAATCTTCCAATATCCCGCTTCATTCCGGGCCACCAAAAATGTGCCTTGAGGTCCTTATACATCTTAGTACCACCAGGATGAATGGTATAAGGTGTATAATGGGCCTCCCTCAAAATCTGATCTCTGAGCTCAGTGTCCATAGGCACACACACTCGGTCCCTGTACCGCAGTACTCCCGAGCTATCCACTGCAAAATCCCCTAACTGATCAGCCTGAATCTGCGATCTAATCCGAGTCAAGTGGGGGTCCTCACTCTGTGTCTCTCTAATCCTCTCCAACAGAGTGGGCTGCAAGACCATAGACATGAGTCTAGCAGAGACCCCAGGGGATACAACCTCAATCTGTAAGCGCCTCATCTGCTCCACAAGCGGTGCCTGCTGGGTGATCAACATGCTCAAGCTCTGCGCTGACCTCCTACTCAAAGCATCTGCCACTACATTGGCCTTGCCGGGGTGATAAAGGATACTCACATCATAATCCTTTAGCAACTCCAACCACCGGCGTTGCCTCAAATTCAGCTCCTTTTGTGTGAACAGGTACTTCAAGCTCTTATGATCAGTGTAAATCTCACAATGCTCCCCGTAGAGGTAATGCCGCCACAACTTCAGCGCGAACACCACGGCTGCAAGCTCCAAATCATGAGTAGGGTAATTCTTCTCATAATCCTTTAATTGCCGTGAAGCATAAGCAATTACCCTACCATGCTGCATCAGAACACATCCCAAGCCGCTGTGAGAGGCGTCACTGTAGATCACAAATCCATCGCCCATCACTGGAGTGCTAAAACTGGTGCCGAGATCAATCTCCTCTTCAGCTCCTCAAAGCTCTCCTGGCACCGCTCAGTCCAAACAAACTTTATCCCCTTTCTGGTCAAACTGGTCAGGGGAGTAGAGAGCTTCGCAAAGCCCTCTACAAAGCGACGGTAGTAACCTGCTAATCCCAAAAAGCTACGGACCTCAGTAACCGTCGTCGGTCTAGGCCAATCCCGAACAGCATCAATCTTCGTCGGGTCCACTGCCACTCCTGCGGCTGATACAACGTGGCCTAGAAAAGCAACCTCCCGGAGCCAAAATTCGCACTTTTTAAGCTTGGCATACAGCTTCTTCTCTCGCAGAAGCTGCAGCACTATCCTCAAGTGCTCCTCATGCTCCATATCACTCCGGGAGTAAATCAGGATGTCGTCAATAAACACAACGACAAACCGATCCAAGTACGGCTGAAATATCCGGTTCATTAAATCCATGAATGCTGCAGGGGCATTAGTTAATCCAAAAGTCATAACTGTAAACTCATAATGCCCGTACCGGGATCTAAAAGCCGTCTTGGGAATGTCCTCGGCCCTCACCCTCAGCTGGTGGTAACCTGACTGGAGATCAATCTTGGAGAACGCAGACGCTCCCTGCAACTGATCAAACAGATCATCAATCCGTGGAAAGGGGTACTTGTTCCGGATGGTCACTTTATTCAGCTCTCTGTAGTCCACACATAAGCGAAGCGACCCATCCTTCTTCTTCACAAACAAAACTGGCGCTCCCCACGGAGATACACTGGGCCTCACAAAGCCCACATCCATCAAGTCCTGCAACTAAGCCTTCAGCTCTCTCAGCTCAGCAGGGGCCATCCTATAAGGTGCCTTCGAGATTGGTGCGGTTCCTGGAACCACATCAATCACAAACTCAATCTCCCTCTCCGGCGGCATGGTCGACAACTCTGAGGGAAACACATCTGGGAACTCGCGGACAATAGGGATATCCTCGAGTCCCAGTGCCGCCGTAGGCACCTCTACAATCGTCGTCAGGAAAGCGGTACAACCCCTACTCATCATCCGTCGGGCTCTCGCCGAAGAAATAGTCATGGCAAATAAAGTACTCTGGCAGCCTCTGTAGACGAACTCCTCCTGTCCAGGCTCACGGAGGGTCACCGTCCTCTCTCTGCAGTCGATGGTGGCAAAATACCGAGCTAACCAATCCATGCCAAGTACCACGTCGAAATCCTGGAGCTGCCGCAAGACGAGCAAGTCTGCCGGCAGGACCCAGGGTCCCAACTGTACAGGGCAATCCCTACAACACTCCTCGACATGCAAGACATGGCCTGGAATCTGAACCTCTAATGCATGCGATAATGAAGCTACCTCTATACCATGTAGGGATACAAATGCTCTACTAATGCATGAGTGCGATGCGCCAGTATCAAAAAGTGCTCGGGTATGAACTGCAGAAATCAAAATAATACCTGCGACGACGTGATCTGCGGCAGAAGCATCCTCAATCTGGGCGGCATAGACACGCCCGCTCGGTGCTGGTGGTCGTCGATCTGGCTGCCGCGAGGAAGATGGAGCATGATCAGGCCTACCATAGGCCACAGAAGGCCCTGCCGTCTGCTGAGGAAGAGAAGGTGCTGAAGCGGTGGAAGGAGCTGGAGAACCTGCTCTAGGGCATGAGCTCTGAATGTGACCGGCCTGTCCACAACGGTAGCAACGGCCGTGCCTCTGCTGACAATGCATCGGTAAATGCGGCCCTCCACAAAAGATACAACGATCCTGCCGGGACTACCGCGAAGTCTGCTGCTGCTGAGATGACTGCTGGGGTCGAGATGGTCGACGCTGCTGCGAAGACTGACGAGATGATCCAGATCTCTGGCGCCCCTGGCGTCCACGACCCTGAGGATGGAATCGTGGGGGTCTCGGGGGTCCCTGCCTACTCGACTGCCCCTCATCCACCGGCGCCGGGCGCTTCGCCCCTGGAGTCTCTACGGGGGCTGGAGCCACCTCATCCATAACTACCTCTCCAGACTCAACATATAACGCCTGCTCCATCGAGCCCTCTAATGTCTGCAATCTGCGGGAGCGAACAAGCTGATAAATGTCCCGGCGCAGCCCCCGCTCGAACATGTAGATCCGGTGAGACTCGTCCCTGGCCACGTGAGGCATACTAGCCAACAGCTGATTGAATTGGGCTATGTATACATTCACGGGCCGATCTCCCTGGCGGAGATTTCTCAGCTGCTCCTCCAATCCCTGGCGGACACTCTCAGGAAAGAAGGCCCCCAAAAGAAGACTGCGGAACTCCGCCCAGGTAAGTAGCTGCGTCCCAGGCGGACCAACGGGTCGCACACGCCGCCACCAGGCCTCGGCGTTGCCCTCCAGAAAATGCGCTGCCAAGAAGACCCGAAACCGATCCTCGACGAACAAGCTCTTAAAGTGACGCTCCATGGCCGTAACCCAAGTCTCGGCCTCCCACGGCTCAGCACCCAAACCAGAGAAACGGGGTGGATCGAACTGGCAGAATCTCATCAACAGATCCACCGCTGCCCGCTGCTCAGAAGAAGTAAAAGGTCCCGCCGACTCAGACGGTGGTCTGCAGGAAACTGGCTCGACAGGGACTGCTGGTGCTGACGGAATCACAGGGGGCGCTGCAGCTGGCGAAGAGGGCACAGGTGAGCTCTCAGGGGGTGCTACCACAGGCTATGACCTCTGCTCTAACATAAGCATCATCCGACTCAAGGCCTCCTCCTGGCGTCGGGAAGCCTCCTCCTGGCGCTGCGAGGCCTCCTCCTGGCGTCGCAAGGTCTCCTCCTGACGCTGAGAGGTCTCCTCCTGGCGCCGGGAAGTCTCCTCCTGGCGCTGAACAGCCTCAGACATCTGTGCCAACTGGGCACGAAGCTCCTGCACCTCACTCTGATGTCCCTGTCCCGAGTCCTCCTCCTCGGGCACAGAAGAAGAAGGCTGCGAGCGCGTCGACATCCGGCGTCGCGGAGGCATCTCTCACCTGCGGGGAACAAGAAGAACAGTCAGAACCCCCAAACAAAACAGGACCCAATCCAGCGAAAGTCAATGGCATGTCGCCCTTCCCGTAGCACTATGTTGTCTGCAGCCAATATAGTTGCCACCGAAGGAAGACATGTCGATCACTCATCCCATCCACTGGGAGAGTTTAGAACCCCAATCAAGACTCTCGCTAAAAAGTTACGTCTCTCACGTAAGTCATCCTAGGGTCCAACCATAAGCCTAGGGTTTCTAAGTCCTCAATGACCTACACCTAGGCTCTGATACCACTCTAATCTGTCACGCCCCGGGTCGAAACTGCGACCCGGGCTCGCCAACAGATCCGCCGCCCAGACGGGAAGCCCCGCATAGACGTAGCGACTAACCTGCAAAAGAGATCTACGCTAAACAGATATCAGAGCTGAAAAGTAAAAGCTGGATAAAATAAAAACAACTCTCACAAAATATACAACCAGAGTCCTCACCCAAATACAAATATCTCTCAAAATAAGAAGAGTACAACTCAATCCTCACTACAAAGTCACTCGACATGAACTCTCAAAAGTAGGGAGGTACATCTACTCTCAGGCGACACTGGTAGGGATCTATCTCGCGACTCCCTTACCTCGATCAGTCGGGTCAGCAACAGGTGCGGCAGGAACTGGAGCAGAAGAAGAAGTCCCTGGGGAGAAAACACCACGACGGGTGTGAGAACTACGTCCCAAGTAGTTCTCAGTGGGTGCCGCCAACAAGCCCGACGGTCTGCCCACTAAGTCTACTAGAGGCAAAAGTAATAATGCAGTGCGGAAAGGGAAAATGCTGGTAAAGTAAACTCTACAGCTACTATGCCTCTATCTAGATGCTCAAAAGTGGAATAGAAAGATCATAATGCTATAACTAGCTCTCGACTCAAATCACCCAATCACAACTGACTGCCACATAGGGTCCAGTCAAACCTGCGCCTACCTACTGCCGTCATGTCCCGGGGGACCGGACTTACGTAGGGCGTCCGTGACTGCCACTAACTGGCCCAGCCAGAGGGACTGTGTCCGTGACTGCCACTAACTGGCCCAGCCAGAGGGAACACTGCGTCGACAAGTCGCGATAGAAGAACAGGCCCAACTCCGGAGTGGCTCTCGAGGGGCGCGACCCCAACGAGTAAAGTATCCGCGCATCTCTGTCGAGCTCAAATGTGGCTCATGCAGGCTATAATCCAAATCCTCGATCAACAAGATCGGCTGTAACCAAAGGAACACTGTCTCACTCACAGGCTGGAAAACTGCACAGCCGAGACCCACTGTCACTCAAATGGCTCCCAAGATCCCAGATCTAACACCAAAGTCACTCTTGTCACGCCCCGGGGTCGAAACTGCGACCCGGGCTCGCCAACAGATCCGCCGTCGGCACGGGAAGCCCCGCCCGACGAAGCGTCTAACCTGCAAAAGATAGAGCTACAGCTAAACAGATATCAGAGCGGTAATAAAAGCTGTAATGTCAAATCTCACTACTAAAAAGCTGAAAAAATAAATGCAAGTCTATCTCCCAAAATACAAGGTGATACAATAAAAAATCCACCTATACAACATCTAAAATCAGAAAGGGAGATAACTAAACTGGGAAAAACAACACAAAACCAAACTCCCACAGTCCGGGATGGTACATCTACCTCACTCTAATAGAACAATGCTGGTAGGGAACTATCACGCGACTCCCTGTCCTCGGTCCGTCCAGTCAGCTCGGCAGGAACGGAAGAAAGCCTCAGCAACCTGTCACCGACAGAGGGTGTGAGAACTACATCCTACAGTAGTTCTCAGTGGGTACCGTCTCCAAGAACCACGGTCTGCCCACTAAGTCTACTAGAGGCATAAGATAACAGAATGAAACTGAAATAATGAAAGAATAAGCTGGAAAATATCTACAGCTATCGTGCCTCTATCTACTATGCTCAACGAGAAAGAACACAGATGATGGTATGCATCCACTCAATACTGACACTATGTCATAAGTACTATGCTCAAGGTATAACAGATCTATGACACATGATATGCATACTCTCTCACATAACACCCAATCTCTATGACTGCCACATAGGGTCCAGTCAAGCCTGCGCCTGTCGACTAGGATCGCACCTACCCACCACCACACATCCACATGAGGACGGGATTTACGTGGGGCGTCCTGTCCGACTATCTCAAGCGAACTCTAGTGTATCAACTAGTCGCATCATCGCAGCCTCGTCAGGCTCGGTATCATCATCGCACCCGGGGCGTAGCTCGAGGGGAGCGACCCCACCGAACTCAAGTAACTCAAGTATCTCATAACTGGCAAAAAGCCAGGCTCAGCAGGCTATAGTCCACGATCAAACCGATCGGTATCACGATGCTCAACACAACACAATCTCACAACACTGACTCTCCCAAAGCAAGTACCACAAGGTTGGGACCGCCGCCACTCCCAACGGCTCCCACAACGACACCCCACTCATAAGCGAGAGGAGCCGACTGACGCGGCAAAGGTCCGAGAATTCCGATAGACCGGTGCCTAAAACCCCAATCAAACAAGAACAGACTCTAGGCTCAGCCTATCAAAGTTCTCGATCTTTTACCGTTCAGGGATTCCGGCTCCTCACGGTTAAAGTGGGAAACTATCTCAGCTCAAACTCATAACTCACGGCTGGAGATGCTCCACAGCAAGAACTGCACAGAGTCCGAAAACTCCGGGAGTCTACTACCTACGACCCCAATCAAACAAGAACCGGCTATAGGTGTAGCCTCCCGTTGTTTTCGGCCCAAGACGAAACCAGCCCTTAGAACCCAGATCCCCCGCCCCTGGCGGATGAGGGAATTTAGTAAAAAAAGATGACCTTTATAAAAAATATCATTTCTCCTCAACCCCCTTGGGGTGAGGGTAAAATTTACCCCTTTTGAAAACTATCTTAAATTGAGAAAAACCAGCTTTTATGGATTTTAGTTCTTGAGAAAATCAGTTGAAAACGAGTTTGTTTCCCGAACTCCCAAGGGTGACACCTTCGCCCAATCAAACAAGAACAAGCTCCGGCGACCCTTAGGAATACGGAAGGAAAAACACTGGTATACCAAAATCATGAGAGTTCAAAAGCATTCTGGGTTCAAGGTCCTGATAGCATACGTACTCCACGATCACAACGTGGTAGTAACGAGAAAACTACGTCACAACTAGAAACCCGGGACCACCGTTTACTCTAAACGGTTCCCAAACCACCAACACTGGCCTAACACAGCCACCAGACCCCACTCGGCCCCCAGGCCCGAGGGTAACACACGTCCCACAAAACTCTGACCACTCAGCCCACTACCCGGGCGAGAAACCCTACGTCCAGAAGGAAAAGCATGGTGTGGGATGTCTAAAGCATAAGAAAAACCTAGCCCAGATCAGAGTTCTCTATTGGTCTGGTTGAATACATGCAACATATGACGGGGGTGCTAGTCAAGTTCCAAGAAACACTTAAACTAGCATGCAATCCTATCATAATAGAATTAGAAGGAAGTCCGTAGACTTGGAGAGAAAACCAACCCACCTCAGATCGCTACCAATTGCTTGTCGACACTTGCAATTGGGCTCAGCGGGCTTACCTTGTCTCCACGTGGCCCGCACGCAACCCGACGCACGACGCCGGAACCCGCACGCAAAACGGAGTCACAAGGTCGCGTCCCAGACAGAAGCTAAAACTACATAGAAAACTGCCAGGGAAAGAGAAAACGCAAAATCAGTAAAGATCGATCGAAAATCGAGCACCCGGCGGCGAAAAACGGCCTGTGCCGGCAAAACAGCCTCCACGGCGAAAAAACGGCGACTGACGGCGAAAAACAACGCCCGACGGCGAAAAACAGCACGCGGCGGCGAAAACAGCGGTCGACGGCGAAAAACAGCTCGCGACGGCGAAAAACAGCGGTCGACGGCGAAAAACAGCTCGCGGCGGCGAAAAACAGCTCGCGGCGGCGAAAACAGCGGTCGACGGCGAAAAACAGCGGTCGACGGCGAAAAACAGCGGTCGACGGCGAAAAACAGTTCGCGGCGGCGAAAACAGCGGTCGACGGCAAAAAACAGCTCGTGGCGGTGAAAACAGCGGTCGACGGCGAAAAACAGCGGTCGACGGCGAAAAACAGCTCGCGGCGGCGAAAACAGCGGTCGACGGCGAAAAACAGCGGTCGACGGCGAAAAACAGCTCGCGGCGGCGAAAACAGCGGTCGACGGCGAAAAACAGCGGTCGACGGCGAAAAACAGTTCGCGGCGGCGAAAACAGCGGTCGACGGCGAAAAAACGGCCTCCGTCGACGGAAAACAGCATCCGACGGCGAAACCGGCCTCCGTCGGCGGAAAAACGGCCTCCGTCGGCGGAAAAACGGCCTCCGTCGGCGGAAAACAGCATCCGACGGCGAAACCGGCCTCCGTCGGCGGAAAAACGGGGCCGGCACGCAAACCGAGGCGCCGACGAAGTCCCGGGACACGCCAAGCGACGAAGACGGAAGCCGCGCGATCCAAGGAACCGGCCGCGAGTAGCAGGGGCCCGCCGCGCGGCGCCGGAGCGCGCCGCGCGGCGCCGGAGCGCGCCGCGCGGCGCCCCTGCGGCGCTGCGCGCGGCGCTGCGCCCGCGCACAGCCCGCTGCGCGCAGCGGTGCGCGCCCGCGCAGGCCCGCGCGCGGCCCGGGCGGCCCGCGCGGCCCGTGCGGCGCCCGCGCGCGGCCCTGCCGCGCGCGCACCTGCGCGCGGCCCTGCCGCGCGCGCCTGCGCGCGGCCAGGCAGCGCCACGCGCTGCCTTTTGCTGCGCGCGGCGCCGCGCCCAGCGGCGCGAAAAATTTTCAAAAAAAAATTCAAAAAAATTTCAAAAAAATCTAAATAAATTCTAAAACTTAATTTAGCTCCAAAATTTTTCAAAAAAACTTCAAAGCACCAAATTTTTCCCAAAAATCCATTTTTAGCTTCTAAAAACCAACAAAAATTCCAAAGCTCTAGTAAAATACCCAAAATCCCTTTCTTGCTCTTTTAAAACAAAACCATCTAATTCCAAAGCTCAAATTAAAAATCCAAAAAATCCCAATCAATAATTCAAGCTCTTGATTAAACCCAAGCTCAATTAATTAAGAGAAAAAAAAACCCAAAAAGCTAACCTCCATAAGCAAAAGCTCCAAATCCACCTTGTTCCTCTTCATCTCCTTCATCTTCTTCTCTTTTCCTTCCTTTCCCTTCTCTTTTCTTTTCTTTCTTTCTCTCCCTTGCTTTCTTTCTTTTCTCTGCCTCGAGGAAGCTACAGAGGAGTGGAGGTGAGGTAGGTGGTGGGTGGTGAGGCTATCTCAAGGGTGAGGTTACCTCCCACAAGGCAACCAAGCTTAATTAAGTGGAAACTTAATTAAGGGATTAGAAAATGGAAAAAGCTTTAAAACATTATATAAAAAAAAATACTTACCTCATTCCAAAGCCCACATCCTAAAACCACTGTCACCAAGCAGAGGGAACCATTAATTAGCAAAACTAATTAATTAACACATTAAAATAATCCAAAAAGCCCAACTCCAACTCACTTCTTGCCTTCGGGCCCTTCGCTGCCGTCCGGAACCTCCCGAACTCCGCTGTAAATCGAAAGTGCACGCGTCCACAGCTTTTTCTCTTCAAAAAACTCATCCGTTGAGTCAGGGTGCTCAATTCAAAAACCGGCTCCGAAACTGCCAGTTCCGACTCACTTTTTGCCCCCGGATCCTCCGCGTCAGTCCGGAACCTCCCGAACTTCGCTGTAAACTGAATATATACCTGTTCCAAGTGTTCCCAAATTTCCGGCGCTCCACTGTGAAGTCGGTAATTCCCAAATCTCATCCACAATCGGCATACAAAGCCCGGAAAAATCCCGAATCGAGCTGGAGCTTCTGCGTTGATCCAAATCAACCCGGCATCAACTGTAAACTCAGATGCAACATGTCCGAGGCAATCTCACCACTCCAGGCCATCATATGTAGTCGGCGCGCTGTCCGAAGACCCGGTACTCTACAACTCTCCCAAAGAAACCTGGTCTACAGACTGCTAACAACTCCACTCGGTCCCCAGACACGAGTGTAAATGCATCCCACAATAATCCGACCTCTCGGCCCACTACTTGGGCGAGTAAAACTCTAAGTCCAGAGTGATAAAAAGAATAGTGCAGTGGGAATGTCTAGAGCAATAAAAACCTAGCCCAAGTTGAGGTTTTCTACAGTCTGGCTGAACATGAATCATATGGCAGTGGTGCTAGGTCAAGTTCCAAGATAAACAATAATTAATAGCTTGTAGGGAAGAAAATAATCACAGGATCAACTAGCCACAACAGGAACATTAATTCCTACATTCTAGCATGCTACACATGATACATCATAAAATGAAAGTCCCTATATAGCTAGAATTAGTACACAGTCCGTTGATCTTGAAAGTGAGGTCACCCACCTGATGCGCTGATCTGTCCAAGTCCTACAGCTGATAATACCAGAACAACAGCAAATCACTGTCCAGTATGCCCAATACAGTCCAAAATCCCACCTGGGTACAACATAGGCTACAGTTATACACAAATCCCCAAAAATCTGTCCAAATATCACATGCTGAATTTCAGCTGTACAGATGCTGAAATTTCACCTGTAGATAGTGCTCAGTAAATTCCAACAAAAATACCCCGGCGTTCCTCGCGTCGATAGCTTCGAAACAAGTACCTGCACGCCCAAATCGGAGTTCCGTAGGCCAAGATATAAATTCCACAACACGGGCGCGCGAAAACATACATCCACATAACTGTAAAATCTTGCACAGATAAGGAAGGGAGAAGTATACCTCCGGGAAGATCTCAGGAAAATCCAAAAAAAATACCACGATGATCCTCGCGTCGAGTAGATAAAAAAAGTCTATAAGCACGTCCTGATCCGAGATCTGTGCGCGAAGATATCCACAAAAGAAGCTGCTGTCCTCACCAAAAGCTCACAGCAAAAAGGGTCCCAATAAGCACGAGAAAACACCTCAAAAAACGCGAAATCTGAAAATGTTCGTGAAACCCAAAATCGTAGCCTCACCTGTTACGAATCCAGCGGCGAAGAAATCGCTCGAAAAGATGGTCGGAGTAGGTCGGGGAAGCTCGTACACCGAAGAGCGACGGAAGAAACGCCGAAGAACGAGCGTCGCGCCGCGCCAAGAAAATAAGAATCTCGAAAAGCGTGCCCCCAGAAATTTCCAAAATCTGCAGATGGAAGCTTGAAGATGTGAGGATCAACTTTGGTGAAGAACTCTCCTCGGTTTGAAGCTCAGAAATGCCAAAAATGGGCAAGGAAACGCGGCTTGGGCTTTATATAGGCCGCACTAAACAATTGGAGAAATGACGGGCGTGTCCCCACTTTCGGGCGCCCGAAAGTTTTCGGGCGGCTACAGTGTTGGGCCGGCCCAACACTGTGCGAGCCCGAAACTTCCCTGGCCCGCCACGTAGCCCGACCAACAGGCAACAGCGGGCGGATCCACTGCGCGGCGGCCACGTCGCGCGCCTCCCCGCCCGACACGCGTCCCGCTCAGCGAACAGCTGTGCGGGGCGCGCCAAATGCCGCCACGTGCCCCTCCCCGCGGTCAAAGCGGGTAGGTGGCGCCCGCCAGTGGCAGGGCGACACGTGGCCCTGCCACTGTCGCGGTCACACGTGCGGGCAGGGCGCCGCCTGCCACGCACGCGCCCCGAGGCGCTCCACCGCCACTCCGTGCGCCGCGCCTCGTGAGCCCGCGAATAGCGTGGTGACACGTGTCCCGTGCACCTGGTCCACGCACCAGATTAATGTTCAGTGGACCGCGCCGCATGCACCGACCAACCGCGGGATGCCACGCGTCCTCCCGCCCCGGTCCATGCACCGCCGCGCAAATTCTATAGACCGCGCGCCTCACGGGCCCGCCAATCAGGCGGCGCCACGTGTCATGCGCCGGGTCCGTGCACCCAGCCGCGGCTCTCTATGGACCGCGCGCTGCAGACCGGCCAATCCTGGGCTGCCACGTGGCAGCCGGCGGTCCACGGCCCCTCCCATGCACCGAAATTCGCCGAAAACTTCCGGGAGTCCGTTTTTGGGCATCCGGACTCAGAATTTAACAAGCAAATAGCCGTTTTCAAGCATTTTTCCGCGCTGAATCCATTTCCAACCTCTGTTTGGCCAAAAACCTTTTCTAAATTTCGGCAAACACAGCCAAAAGCCAACACAGCTGTAGATATCTCACATGGTCCATCTGTAGCATCTCATTGGCGCACAATGGGCCAGACACACCGACAATAGGTGTTCTAAATAATGGATTCACCAGAAAAGCTGCATGGGAAACTGGGCCACCACAGAGTCTACAGACAACCTTGGGGACACAGCTCCGGTTTAGCACAGCATTCCACCCACAGACCGATGGACAGTCTGAGCGCACCATACAGACCCTCGAGGACATGTTGAGAGCGTGCGTCCTGGATTTCGGAGGACGATGGTACCGGCACTTAGCATTGATTGAGTTTGCGTACAACAACAGCTATTAAGCGAGCATTCAGATGGCTCCGTTTGAAGCGTTGTATGGACGTAAGTGTCGGTCGCCCTTATATTGGAGTGACGTGGGTAAGAGGAGGACTTTGGGACCTGATTTACTGTAGGAGGCAGAGGAAAAGGTCAGATTGGTTCGTCGACATCTTGAGACAGCCCAGAGTCGACAGAGGAGCTACGCTGATACTCGGCGGCGAGACCTAGAGTTTCAGGTTGGTGATCATGTCTTTTTGAAGGTCTCGCCTTCGAAAGGGGTCCGGAGATTTGGAGTTCGTGGGAAGCTCAGTCCCCATTTTATTGGACCCTTTGAGGTACTTGAGAGAGTAGGCCTTGTTGCATACCATGTTGCCCTTCCACCGTGCCTGGCAGGAGTTCATGATGTTTTCCACGTCTCGGTTCTGAGGAGATATGTCTTCGATCCTTCGCACGTGATTGACTTCACCCCACTGGAGCTCAGTGAGGACCTTGGATACGAGGAGCGCCCGTTGTGGATTCTAGCTCGTGAGGTGAGAGAATTGCGCAACCGGGCTATATCGTATGTGAAGATTCTCTGGAGCAATCAAGAGGAGCGTGAGGCCACTTGGGAGCTAGAGACGGTGATGAGAGATACCTATCCTTTCCTGTTCGAGGCTTCTGACTGAGGTACGTCTGTTTTATTTTCTTAGTTTCAGGGACGAAACTTTCTTTTAGTGGGGGAGGATGTGGTCTCCCGGTTTTTCCGTACGACCTGTCTGGGTGGTCGGCGGTGAGAAAACACCTATTATTGGTGTATCGAGTCTGTTGTGCGTCAAACGGATGCCAAAAACGGACTCAGCGCGTGAAAACGTTGAAAATCGGCTATTTTCGGGCTAAACGGGCCAAACGGGCCGATTTATCGGGTGGGCCGGTCCACGTCCCACTTGGCGTGCACCGGGAGCAGTCAACGGAGGGCGCTGCCATGTGGCGCGCACCGATTGGCGGGTCAATGCACGCGCGACAGCGCGCGAACTGCGCCGGGCGCGGCGCATGTTGGACCACGCCAGGCCACGTGGCGCCCGCTCATTGGCGGGCGCAGTGACCCGGGCGGCCCGCCGTGAACCGTGGCCCACGGTCCCCGCCGTGGACCGCGCGGCCACGCGGCGCGCCACGATTGGAGGGCGCGCGGGGCGCGGAGGGGACACGTGGCGGCCCGTGGGTGTTTCGGGCGCCGTTTTGTGGGCCGGGTCGGGGTGGTTTCGGGCACTGTAGCAGTCGGAAACTCCCGGGCGCCCGGAAAATTGGGCCCGAAAGCCCATTTCTTGATTTTTTGGGGCTTTTTGTGAGAGGGCCTATAAATAGGCCTCTTCCTCTTCAGTTTTGGGCTTTTTTTCGAGCTCAAAACCTCTTGATCCCTCAAGCAACCTTGTTGATCATCTTGTTTTGCATCTTGTGAAGGAGACTCGGATTTTTTGGAGGCCGCGGCATCGACGTCTTCGGCTAGTTAGCGCAGTGCGACATTCTTTCGTCGGTGGCCCATTTCCGTCGTGTTTCGGTCCACGAGGTCCACAGAGCTACTCCAACAAAATTTTTGGACAATTTTCATGGCGTCGGATTCACGAGAGGTAAATCTACGATTTTTGTACTTTCCACTCCTCCCAGATTTGAGCTTTTATTGGGGTTCCTGGTACATCTTTAAACCCTTGTTATGCTGGTGGTTTTCCTGGACTCGAGTATTGGATTTCAACGTATAAGGACTCGATCGACATCTACGCTTCGCGAGGATCACCGTCGTATTTTTATTGGAATTTTTGGAGTTTATATCATAGGTGGTATTTGCGCATCTTCAGGACAGATTTTTTCAGCAGTTGTAAACTTGGAAATTTTGTGTTGATTGTAATGTTTGGACCATATCTTTGTACCCAGGAGGTGTTTTTGGGTGATTTTGGGCCCGTTGGAATCTTGGGAATCCGAGAATTGTCCCCGTGCAGTTTCAGCCTTTTTGGACTTTGGATCAATTTGCACTTCCAGTGGGTTGCTTCGTCTTCAAAACTAATGGACAATTCATTAACTCTATTGAGTAGGGAACATGCATGATTTTGTTATGTACTAGGAAGCATGCTAGAAAGAGAAAATTGATACTCCTTGTGTTGCTATGATGATCAGGGTTGTTTTATTGCTCTCTAAATATGTTAAATTAATGTTATCATTGGAACTTGACCTAGCACCCCGTCATATGTTGCATGTCAACCAGACTTGTAGAAAACTCCAACTTGAGCTAGTTTATTTATGCTTTAGAGACTCCCAAACTTATATTCATTCTTTCACCTGAACTTAGAGTTTCCTCGCCCGGGTAGTGGGCCGAGTAGTCGGGTTGTTGAGGGATGCATGTTACACTCGCGCCTGGGGGCCGAGTGGAGTCTGGTAGCTGTGTTTAGATCAGTATTTTGGTCTGGGAGCCGTCTGAGTTGACGGTGGGTCCCGGCTGCGTGGTTTTCTAGCCTGTGAGTGAGAGTTGGTATTGTTGGTTACTGTCGATCTTGTTGATCGTGGATTTGGACTATAGCCTGCATGAGCCGCATTTGAGCTCGACAGAGATGCGCGGATACTTTCCTCGGTGGGGTCGCGCCCTTCGAGTGCCACTCCGGAGTTGGGCCTGTTACTTGCTATCGCGACTTGTCGACGCAGTCCCTCTGGCTGGGCCAATTTTGGCAGTCACGGACGCCCTACGTAAGTCCGGTCCTCCTTGGATGTAACGGCAGTAGGTAGGCGCAGGTTTGACTGGACCCTATGTGGCAGTCAGTGTAGATTGGGTGATTGAATTTGAGAGATAGTAGATGCATCATGTTTCCATCTGTTCCACTCCTTGAGCATTTAGATAGAGGCATAGTAGCTGTAGAGTTATTTTCCAGCCTTTACTTTCAATACTGCATTTGTTACTTTATACCTCTAGTAGACTTAGTGGGCAGATCGTCGGGCTTGTTGGCGGTACCCACTGAGAACTACTGTGGGATGTAGTTCTCACACCCGCCGTGGTGATTTTTTCTCAGGGACCTCTACTCCAGTTCCTGCTGCTCCAGTTGCTGATCCTGCTGATCGAGGTAAGGGAGTCGCGAGCTAGATCCCTACCAGTCTTCTTCCAGTAAGAATAGATGTACCCTTTTTGGTGATGTTCTAGTACTGTCAGTATTTTTGGGATGTATCTTGTACATTTTATATTTTGAAAGTTTTAGTTTGGAGTGACTTATGTATTGTGAGGACCTGGCATGTACTATTTGAGGAGTTGTATATATTTATTCAGCAGTTTACTTTTCAGCTCTGATATCTGCATAGTGTAGTTGATCTTTTGCAGGTTAGTCGCTTCGTCTATACGGGACTTCCTGTATGGGCGGCGGATCTGTTGGCGAGTCCGGATCGCAGTTTCGACGCCGGGGCATGACAGGATTTCTTACTTTTACTGTTTAACCAGAATTTCTTCTCTATGGCGCTCTGTAAGTTATTTTACAATTTTATTTATGATTCTAAATATTTGTATGCATTCGGTTTTATTTTATACCATATAAATTCCATCATCTACTACTAAATAATACTTTTATTGAAAACAGACCGTAAAGTATAAATTATAAAATAATAAAATATTATATTCTTTTGTCTTGTGGTTTGCAAAAAGTAGTTCTTTTTTTACTAGTTTAATAGTAAGTTCTTACAATCAAATAAAAAAAAAAAGAAAAAGAAAGTTAAGTGTAATTTTAAAATACGAGGTGATATAAATGAAAATCTACTAAACTACATGAGGAAAAAAAAAATTTATTCAAAATTGTATCTATTTGATTGTGCTTGGGGGCCCTAATTTACGGACAGTTTGGGAAGTGCCCAGGTGAGAGTGCGCCTAGTTAAAATGTCACATTAACTAGATTTGTGAGTGCAAGTACGGTAAAATATTTTATTTTATTTTATTTGTTTGTTAGAGAATGATATAGTATGCTATTTGTTTTTATTTTTTTAAAAAAGAATAAATATAATTAGAAATATCAAATAATAATATTTAAAATTTAAAATTTTGAGTACTAATCATCAAACGTTTTGCTACTTGTGTTAAAAATAATTAGTATTTAGCAAAATTGAGAGCACGAAGCTAGTACTTCTGTGCGTGAAATTTCGTCAATGCTGGCAAATTTAACAACATAACAAACATATGCGGCAAAGACTTTGTTGAAGCCGCGGCTGCAGCCGTCTACTTCATACCAAACAAACGGATCCTTACTTAAAAAAGTCAAGGATAGCCTAACTAGTGAGAAACTATGGCACGCACCCGAGTGTATACGTCAGTGGGGAGGCGAGAAATTATTGCCTACACCGGGTGCACAAGAATACATTATGTACCACATCCATGAAATTTTATGATAGAGGTTTCAAAATTAAAATCCTACTCAAAGGATGCATTTATAATGTTTAAAATGACTATATGCTAGTGAAGTATCCGGACTTTGCTGCAGATATTTTTTATAATTATTTTTAATAATATATAAAAAAATTTAATATTTATTTGTAATCTTCACAATAAATTATTTATGCAGAATTTAAAATTTTATTTTTTTATTTTGATTTTAAATTTAATTTCATGGATTTTAAATATAAATTAACATTTAAAATCCAATTACAAATTATATTAAAGTTAAATTAAATTTTATATTTTTACTCTGATTTTAAATTTAATTTCACATATTTTTAATTTAAATTGACATTTAAAATTCAATTACAAAACATAATTGAATAAAAGTTGCATTATTTAAAATTATTTGAGACTAAGTTGTATCACAAAAAATAAAAAGCTACACCGTTTGAGACTAAGTTGCACTCTATGAGCGAATTAAAGTTGCACTATTTGAAACAAAAATTATATTATTTAAAATTATTTGAGATTAAGTTTTACCTTATAAAATAGAAGTTGCGCTTTTTAAGATTAAATTATACAATTTAAAATACGTCTTGATAGTGAGATGGTTACTATAATAAAAAAAAAAAAACCAAATTATTAGTAGAAGATATAATACTATAATATTTTTAAAAAATATACTATTTAAATATATATTACACAATATATTTATGCATCGAGAAAATAACTAACTTAATTTTTTTATTCCGGAGGCACCATTTTTACCATTTTTTTTTAGTTTCTTCTATTTTCAAAAACTACACTTCCAAAAATAAAAAATACCTAAAAACCTAATCTTCCATTTTTTTTTTTTCTCTATAATTCAATAAATTTTGTTCTTCAAAAATAAAACAACATATTAAAACTTATTTTTATCCCAAAATATCAAATTGAGGGACTACTTTCTTATTAAAAATAATAAATTGTTTAAAAGAAAAGGTAAGGATCTTATATAGAAATTGGAGTTGATTTTTTTTTTTTGGGTAACATTGCGCACAATTGAGATGAAAAAATAAAAAAACTAAATTATTAGTAGAAGATATAATACTATAATATTTAAATAGATTATACTATCTAAATATATATTACACAATATATTAATGCATCGAGAAAATAACTAACTTAATTTCTTTATTTCCGAGGCATCACTTTTTCTGATTCTCTTTTATCTTTTCAAAACTATACTTTCAAAAGTGAAAATATCCCTAAACCCTCATCTTTCAATTTTTTTTTCTATAATTCAATAAATTTTGTTCTTTTAAAAAAATAATATATTAAAACTAATTTTTAAGCCTTAAGGTAAAGAGAGAGGAGGAAGAGGATGGAGTGGTAGTGGCGATGATGTCGCCTCCATGGATGGAAGCTCCGCATTCCACAAAGAACTGATAGAAGATAGAAGAGAAATGATTGTTTTATTATTTTTTTTTTTCAAGTTTTTGAAAATAGATACCTGGGGAAATGAGGTATTTGTAATTATTTTGAAAGGCATGTTTTTTTCTTTTTTTTTTTTTTTTTTTTTTTTTTTTTTTTGTTTTGTTTTGGAGAAAAAAGTAAAAGCTATAGTAATTTTTTCATAAAATTTGTAAAAAAATAATTTAATTTTTTTTTTGGGAACTAAATGAATGAAAAACTGAAAAACTTTTTTTTGTTTTTTTTTTTTTGTTTTTTTCCTTCTTTGTACTTTTTTGAGAAATCAAAGAACCCCTTAGTTTTTATAAAACGGTTCTTGAAAAAAAAAAATTCAAAATTCATAGGATTTTTTTCTTTTTTGGAAAACAAAGATTATGGAAAGTGGGTTTTCCATAATTTTTTCAAGAAGCCAAAAACCTCTAAGGTATAGTTCGAAAATAAGAAAGGTTAAATTAGGATAGTAATCCTAATTGGCATTTTGTACTTTAGTAGATTAGCATATAAACAAAAATATATACTTATCATTAACATTACATCAGAAAAACAAACGTTAGAAAATTCAAATTAATTAAAGACATAAAGTTGACAAAAAGCATGCATCTAAAAACAAAGGTTAATCATCTTTTGGAAAAGGAATTCCACTTCGTTAAGCGAAAATACATGCAAACTCAAATATTTAGATCAAAATACAAATTTGTATGTTAACTTAGAAGATTACGAACCTCCTATTTTAAAACCCACCGACCCAAACACATATATTACATCAAAAGTACAAAATAGGTTAGTATGTAAATTTAAACATTAACCTATCATCAACATTACAAAGAGAATCAATTGGATTGATTATCAAATTAGATTCGAAGGTACAAATTAGATTCAAAGGCACAATTTAGAAGTTAGATGTAAAGTGCCAATCATTAAAAATTCCTAATTTGTAATAAAATTAATATATACAAATAATTGTATTAAAATAAAATTTAAAATATTTATATTCAAATAATATGTAGTATTAAAATTAATAATTAAAAATATAATTTAGTAGCACCATCAATCATAATATTCATTTCTTCTCTTTTTTTTTTCTTTTTTTTTTCTTTTTTTTTGGGTGCAACTTTATCAATATTTTTCTTTTCATATTTATTTTTTTTCTCTCTTTACATTTGATAATGCACCTTCGCCAATCCTACAAATTAATTAAAATATTAAATATATTTTAAACATAATATAAAGTTCGCAATGATTTTTTTATTAGACATTATTAGTTTTTTTTTTTTCATATCGTAAATTCATAAAAATCATCAGTAATTTATATAGATTTATAGGATATTGAAAATAATTTATGAGAAGATTTTATAACATATTGAAAAGATTGTATGAGAAGATTTTATAGGATATTGGAAATATTTTATAGAATATTGAGAAAATTTTATAGGATATTGAAAAGATTTTATTTAGAAGATTTTATGAGATTTTATTAAGAAAAAGAGATAAGAGGATATTGAGAAGATTTTATAAGATATTGAAAATATTTTATTTGATTTTATGAGATTTTATAAGATTTTATTAAAAAAAAAAAAGATATTAAGAAGATTTTATAGAATATTGAAAATATTTTATAGGATATTAAAAATATTTTATAGGATATTGAAAAGATTTTATGAGATTTTATAAGATTTTATTAAGAAAAAAAATAAAAGAAATATTCTTTAAAATTTTATTAGAGATAGTAATATAAAATATTTTATTATAAAATATTATATAAAATAAATATTTTTGCACAAAATATTTTGGAATATTTTATGCAAAAAGAGAAAAAAAAAATATTTTATGCAAAAATTGCAAACTCTCTCTCTCATGCATATGTATAGACTCTATGAAAAAATTGTAGATTTTATTAGTTGTCATGAGGGTCAAAAATATTTTACAAAATAAATGTATAAAAATTTTATAATTAAACTCTTAAAACATAGTTCGTAAAATAAATATTGAAGAAAAATTCTAAAAAAATACTCAAAAAAAATGAAAATAAATTTTTAATTAAATTCTTAAAAAATATTTTACAAAATAAACACATAAAAAAATAAATTATTAATGTGATACCCGAACCCCCGTGGAGGATTTTCAACTTGATCAGCAGCTTGTGAAGGCCCTTATTGATTGTTAGAGTTGGTTGCACGCAAATCGGACTAAAAAAATGGACCCAGCACGGAAAATGGATCAAAAATTCCTATTTGGGCGTTTTTCGTCAAGTGATATAAGTGATTTCGCGCAAAATGGAGACCGCAGTTGGATTCAGCGCAGAAAAATATTCGAAAATGGCTATTTGGAATTTTTCTTTTGAGTCCAGATGCCAAAAAACAGACAATCGAAAGTTTTCTGCGTATTCTGGTGCACGGGAAAGTTGTGGACCGGGGGGGCCACGTGGCGGCCCCGGATTGGCCTGCGCAGCGGGAGCGGTCCACGCAGGCCGCGGGGGCAGGCGGGGCATGTGGCGGGGGTGTGCGGGGGGCAGGCGGGTAGGTGGGCGCCCGTACGCGGGGGGCCCACATGGCACCCCGCGGTTGGCGGGAGCCAGCCGCTCCGCTGCGATTGTCGGGCCACGTGGCGTGGCTCGGATGGCCCCGCTCTCGCTGTCCCGTGTACGGGACACGCGGCGCGCCCGGAGATATCCGGGCTCTACGCGGATAGGGGGCCCGTGTCCCCTGTTCGGTGCCCGATTGTTTCAGGCACCCGAATGTTTCGGGCACCCGAAACTGTCCCCCGAAGTGTTTTTTTTTTTCAGATTTCTTTGCCTATAAATAGGCTCTTGTGCAGCCCATTTCTCCCTTTGGAGATTTTTTTGGGATTCCGCCTTTGGCCGAGCTTCTTCCCACCTTGTCCCCCACCCCTGGTAGGATCTTGAGGATTTTAGGAGGCCGCGACATCGACAATTTCTGCGACTCGGCGCGCTCCGACTTTCCTCTTTTGGTGGCTTTCTCCGTCGCAGTTCCGTCTGTGGGCTTTCCTGAGCTGACCCGGAAGAATTTTTAGCCGATTTTTGCTTCAGCGTTTCTACGAGAGGTAGGCCTTCGCTTTCCGTGCCCACTATTTCCCTCTATTTTGAGTTTTTACTGGGTTTTTCATAGCATCTTTAGACACCCTTTTTCTGCGGTAATTTCTGGACAGCGGAGGAGAGATCTTGCCTTTTCTCGGCCTACGGGTGTCAGAACTGGGAGTTCAAGGACTTGATTTGTATCTATGCTTCGAGTTGAACACAACCGTATTTTTCTTGGATTTTTTTGAGGAATCTACATAGGTGAGAATTTACGTTTTTGGGACTGTTGCGCAAAACAGCAAACACAGAATTCTGGGATTACAACTTACACTATGTTTGGCTCTTGTTACAGTTTTCACTGAGATTTTGGAGTTTTGCGGGGAAAGGAAAAGTTGGAACTTTTTGTCACGATTAAGGTGAGCAATTTTTCTTTTGGCCCCGGACAGAAGTTGTGCTTGGATTCGCAGCTATGCCTTTGCGACGTGCCCGTTGATTTTGCACTACATTGTTGGATAGCACTTCACTGTTTTGCTTGGTGCCGCCGATCCGGGAGGAGTTTTTGGGTGATTTTAGATTCGTTGGAACCGTAAGAGCTGGGGGAACACGCACGCCAAATTTTAGCCCGATCGGATTCCGGATCTGCACGTTCCTAGTGGGTTCTTATGCACCTCTTTCTACGGCTTACTCACTAGGACTATTATAGTGATCCACGACACGCTGTTTATTGTTTCGCCACCCCATTGTAGATCGTGCATGTTTATATGGTCCCGATTATTCTTTAGCCTATCTATGTGAAACTAGTACACCCTAATGATTTATTATGGATCATGGATTATGGACCTGTGTAGTTGGTTAGTAATTTTGGCATGTTGGTTATACCTATGTGGAGCTACTATTTGATACACTTTCCTTTATCTTTCATGAGGACAAATCCATGGTTGTATGGACATTTAGATAGGGCATCTTTTACTGCTACACTATCATATTGGGACTTGACTTAGGAAAAAATATGTTTATTTTTTTCTTCTCCTCTTACTTAGACATGGGTTTCATGTTGCTCGGGTTGCGAGTAGGGGTTTGGTATAGTATAGCCGAGATTATCGAGTCTGGGATGGGTGTACCAGATTGTGCGCTTGTGGGGTGTTGCAGCAATCGCGGATATGTTACGGAATTTGTGTTGGCGTATTTCGTGAAATTGGAGATTGAAGATGAAGAAGTTTGGATCATATACCTCAATCTCAAGAAAGAAGAATTCAAAAGGATCAGGTACGTTTAACTAAATATTTTTGGTGATCCGAATACTTCTTATAGTGTAGAAACACTTGGATGAATGTTTGATTGCATAAAAATTAAAAACTGGACATACTACATGTTCAGGATCCGGATCAGGCATTACAGTCCGGACCCCGAACATAGGATAGTTCATGCGCAATTCCAGTCCGAACCGTGGGAATTTCAGTCCGGATCCCGAACGTGGAATTTGCTGGAATTGTATGAACGATCCGGATCGTGGGAATTACAGATCCGGATCCCGAAGGTATGTTTTTCTGGAAAAAGTCTGTTTCGCTACGACAGTCCGGATCGCCATAATTCCAGTCCGGATCGCCGTCCTGTAAAATTCCAGAAAAGGTTAGTTTTTGATTCTTATCTTCTTCCAATGGTTTCTAACCTATAAATAGACCCTACGATTCATTTTCTAGGGCAATCCAGATAATCCAAAAATCCACATATAGAGAAGAAAGGAAATCAATAGATTTAATTCTATGTTTCTTCACCTATATTGATTAATTTGATTCTAGGTTTTCAAACTCAGATTTTGAGTAGAATCAAATTAATGAATACTTAGATGGTATTTCCGATCTATTTCTAATCTAAGTATTCGGCGGATTATCACACCCAAAAACAACGATTTTCCCAAAATCGGCGCGTGGACTCGCGTGGCCTTGTGGATTCAAGGTGCAACCGCTCTCGTGGATTCGGAGCGAGGTACGTTCGTGGATTCGAAGCGTGCTACTGGGTGAAGACCGTGGATTCGGTCGGACGTCGTGGACTCGACGTTGGACGCTGTGGATTCGGCGTTGGGCGCAGATCGTGGATTCGAGAAGCGTTGTGGAGCGAGCGGAGAAGATCTACTAGGAGCGTATGGAAAAGGTTGAGTCGTCTGTGAGTACGGTATATCACCTTGTACGTGTTTAATTCTAGTGGATTTCGCCGTGTTATCGGTCCCGTGGTTTTTTACTCCGGTTTGGAGTTTTTCCACGTAAAAATCTTGCGTGTTATTTTTTTTTCCGCATTGGGTTTTATTGCGCAATGATTTTTTGAGTGTTTATTGTTTACACCTATTCACCCCCCTCTAGGTGTTTTTTCCCCTATTTAGATCCAATTAATTAAACCCAACAAGTGGTATCAGAGCGGGAATAGGGTTGTAAACAATGGTTGAAGGTGGAAACATCAATCGACCCCCTTTCTTTGATGGAACAAATTATGCGTACTGGAAAGTACGGATGAAAGCCTTTTTAATTTCCATCGACGAAAGGGTGTGGCAATCAATTGAATTAGGATGGTCTAATCCAACTGAAATTATTGCTGATGTTCGCACCTTAAAACCTAGGTCGAAATGGACCAAGGAAGAGATTGATTCATCTTCTTACAATGGCAAAGGAATTAATGCTCTATTTAATGCTTTGTCACAAACTGAGTTCTCTCGCGTCTCGGCATGTGAGACTGCGAAAGAAATCTGGGATGTTCTTCAAGTTACGCATGAGGGAACTAACCTTGTGAAGATTCAGAAACTGCAAATGCTTACGAGCAAGTTTGACTCTATTTCTATGGCAGAAAATGAATCTTTCACAGACTATTACACACGATTGCAAGACATCGTGAACTCATGTGCTAACTTGGGAGAGAAGATTCCAGAATTTAAAGTTGTAAGAAAGATTTTAAGAACTCTTCCTGAACGATTTCGCCCAAGGTCGCAGCCATTGAAACAATTAAACACCCGGACGAAATGCGTGTAGAAGAATTAGTTGGTGCATTACAAACTTATGAAATGACATTTCCTACTAACTATTCTTCTGGAAAAGCATCCTCTTCTAAGTCTTCAGGTTATGCATTGAAATCAACAAAAGAAGAAGACGCGGATTCATCCTCCTCAGACGATGACGAGAACCTATCTATGGAGGACTTTGAGAAGCAGCTCGCTCTCTTGACAAGGAAGTTTCGCCGCAACTTTCGAAGGGGTAATTCAAGCAAAACTCCATCCTTCGGAAAGTCGAAGAAAGGCAAGGGTTCTTCAAGCTACAAGTCAAGAAAGCAAGAGAACTTCTCAAAGGATAAGAAAAGTTCTGAGGGACAAGTACAGTGCTTCAAATGTCGAGGCTACGGCCACATTGCAACGGAGTGTCCCAACAAGAATCCGGCAAAGAAGAAGGCGATGCAAGTCGTCACTTGGGATGACAACTCAACGTCAAATGAGTCATCTTCAAGTGATGAAGAAGACAACGCAACGGCGTTCCACGCGTCCACATCTTCACCCTTCATGTGCTTAATGGCAAGTACATCCGATTCATTGTCCAACTCCTCCCATGTTGAAAAGAATGCAACGGACGACGAATCGAGTAATTCTGAAGGTGAAGATTTTGCTCTTGCCTACCATAAACTTTTGAGGGATTCAAAGAAACTGGCAAAGCAAAACAGGAGTTTGAGAGGGAGATTGCAGGATCTCGAAGAAGAAGTAAAAAGGGCAACTTCTCTCTCAAACGCTCTTGAAGTGGAAAGGGATAATCTGATTAAAGCAAATGTTTCCCTTCAAGAGAAAAATGAGCATTTCGAGAAGGAACATGTAAAACTGGTGGATAAAGCGAATTACTTCTTGAAGCTCTACGGCGAGGCTCGACAGGAAAAAATGGAAATGACAAAGACCATTTTCCAACTCAAGGATGACTTAAAGCGATTTTCTTCTGGAAGGAGTAAGTTGGATAAGCTTCTTGGTCTTGGTCAAACAAATGGTTCGGCCTCGGATACACTCAAACTGGAGACAGTCCAAGTTCGAGTGGGACAGTTTTTGTGCCTCAGTCGGTATCTCCTCCTCCGACACCGGAATTCACGACAAACAACGACAACAAGCCTACTTCATCCTCTTCGGGATCGTCAAGCACTAAGGTATGTTTTCGTTGTGGTTTTCAGGGCACATAAGGAGAAATTGCAAGATGGGAGCCAAACGATCAACTCAAGCACCTCTTGCAACGACTACCAAAAAGGTGATTCCTCAGAAATCAAAGCAAATTTTTCAAAGGAAAAGAGCCTTGGTAGTTCACCGCGCAAGACGACATCATCAAGGAGCAGCAATCAATCAAACAAGACGCTTTCACCTAGGAAATAACTTCACGATCATTACCAACGCAGTCCAAAAAGGTTTGGGTGCGCAAAGGTGAAATCTTCCCTTGTCTTGTTACTAATATTTCCTTGCATGCATATGATAATTCGTCTTGGTATCTGGATAGCGGGTGTTCCCGTCACATGACCGGTGACAAAAACTGTTTTCAAACTTTTGAGAAAATCTCCGGAGGACTTGTAGTTTTCGGAGACGGTCGGTCTTCCAAAATTGTTGGAAAAGGAACTATAGCTATTCCAGATGGCCCGGTTCTGAACAATGTGTTATTTGTTGAAGGCCTTAAGACTAACCTCATAAGTATAAGTCAACTTTGTGACAATGGTTTTTCAGTTAATTTTTCATCTGTCGAATGTACTGTAACTGATAAGGACCATGTTTTCTTTTTAAAAGGGGTTAGATCTGAAAACAATTGTTATGTTGTTCCTAATAAAATTTCTGAAAATTGTAACCTAGCTTCTTTAAAAATGAAACACTTTGGCATGAAAGGCTAGGTCACATAAATTTTAAGGAACTTGCTAGAATTTCAAACAAAGATGTGGTCAAGGGGGTTCCTAAACTTTCACTTAAACAAAACATTGTGTGTGGCGGTTGCCAAAAGGGAAAACAGTCAAGGACTGCACACAAGAACTTGAACCACATTGGTACAAAACGGCCTTTGGAACTTTTGCACATGGATTTAATGGGGCCAACTCGTCAACCATCTTTGGGAGGTAAATGGTATATTTTTCTATTGGTTGATGATTTCTCTAGATATCTTGGGTAGCATTTTTAAAAGAGAAAGCTGATACTTTTGATTCTTTTCATGAGATTTGCCATCGTATTATGATTGAAAAGAATGAAAAGATTACTCGTGTTAGAAGTGATAGAGGTGGAGAATTCATAAATTCTAAATTCATTGATTTTGCACTTCCAACGGCATAAAACATGAATTCTCAGCACCCTATACACCTCAACAGAATAGTGTAGTCAAGCGCAAAAACAGGGTTGTACAAGAGATGGCACGTGTTATGCTTCATAGCCGGAATTTACCGTTATATTTTTGGGCTGAAGCTGTGAACACTGCAGTCTATGTAATTAATCGAGTGTATTTGCGCCCGGGAACTCTAAATACACCATATGAACTATGGTTTTGTAGAAAACCAAATATCAAGTATTTTCGTATCTTTGGGAGTCGCTGTTACATTTTACGTGACCGCGAAAATCTTGAAAATTTGACTCTCGAAGTGACGAAGGGATTTTCATGGGTTATTCTACAAACAGTAGAGCATATCGAGTTTTTAACTTAGAATCTAAGAACAGCGTCTAAATTTTTTTTTTTTTTTTTTGAATCAGAGTTATAAAACAGCCAGGGCATGACAGACCGCCACATATATAGAAGAGTCTCAATCCCCCTTGGGATTGAGCCTTTTCTATATATGCACGGCTAGCTTTACAACAACATCAGAGTAACTAACTACGTACAACTAAATAAACATGAAACAAATATTACAACTTGCTTTACAACTTAAATTACAATATCAAACTTTAACATCTTCTAATACACAGATACGGCTGTCCAGGGTTAACTTCTAACTCGGAATCTCACCAACACGTCCCGACATCCCAGCACTCGATCGACCTGAAAAATGGTCACCCAGGGGGTGTGAGATACATTGTACATGTATCCCAGTGGGCACGACGAGCCGAGAAATAGCAGATCGTACCTACTGGCATACAATACTAGAGGATAGTAATGATCACATGTTAGGACAAGCAGATATGTATTTGAAGCTGTAATTAAAGCAAACTTACAAAATCTTGAAGCAAGCATAGGTTGATAACTATAGCAGGAACCAGGTAATCATGAGATATGATAAAAGCAGGTTATGACAAAAACAGGCTAAACAGGCAACACATGCATCAATAACTGAAATAACAAGTTACCCAATCACAAACCACCATATTGGTCTACAAGACCTCAGGTAAACTGCCCACCTGGCACCACCTGGTTGACATTCCCTCCTGGGGGTCACGGGTTGCCACTGCTGACCACTTTACCGGTAAAGAACATCGCTGCGGTTAATTACTCGGCTAATGTTCGTGAAGAACAACGGTGCGGGCGATCATAATGCAAATGCTCAAGCTCTCGGTCCACTGACCGGGTAATCGGCAACAAGCCGGGAAATCCCCACTGGGATGCAACAGTATAAGCCAACAGAATCACAACTCAAAAGAACAGCAACAAGATGAAACAATCTCCAACAAGGATGCGAACTCAAAACCAACTGAAACTCTACTCATATGCAGGAATAATCAGCAACATGAATCATGGATCAGATATAATCAGAAGTACTGATAATCAGGTATAATAATTATCCAGGTCTGAAAGCAACTAAATACCAATCATGCAGGCTAACCAATCATGCAAAACTAAACACATGTTTTTGAGAAAACCATTTTGAAAACAAGTTTTAGGTCCAAGCCTCGAAGAGCAATGCCTTTGTCCTATCAAACAAGAACAGACTCAGGCGACCCCACGATGCTTGGTAAAAACATTTATTGAATTAAATCATGTGTTTAGCAGCATAACATTTGATCAACAACAAGCCGAAACAATCCAATCAAGGATGCAATATCAGAATCAACTGAATCTCAACTCATATGCAGGAATAATCATCCACTACTATAGTTTGGATCAGAAATAATCAGGGAGTACTGATAAACAGGTATGCAACTAGAAATGACCAAAATCCCAACAAGGGTGCAATGCAGAATATAATCAACAACTTCTAGAACATGGATCAGGATATACTGATAATCAAGTATAAATGTGCAAGCTAGCTAATGACCAATCAGGCATGGCAAATGTCCAGGAATAGAGTCATAATATCTGGAAGCAACTGAGAATCAATCATGCAAAACTAAAAATCTTTTTAGGAAAACATTTTGAAAACATGTTTTTTGTCCCAACCTCGAAGAGTTATGCCTTCGTCCTATCAAACAAGAACAGACTCCGGCGACTCTGCGATGCTTGGAGACAAAACATTAGTTGACTAAAAACATGTTTATAGCAAAATAAAACTGATCAAAAGGAAGGCAGGCTCAAATATCATCTAGGCTAACAAGAACAGGGGTCCAACCAATACTATAACCCAGAGGGCCGAAATGATAAAGTCCGGACCGAAAATAAACCCACCTGTCGTTTTGCAGGCGAACTTTTGACTCCAAAGGAAAGCTCGAAAACTGTGCCAACCTGAATCAAAAATACTGATCAGGGAACAACTCAACCACTCTAACCCCCAACTTAATTTAAACTCAAATCTTTTCCAAAAATCGCACTTTTAGTGCCTTTAGATTGCCGTTTTCGCTCGTTCTCTTAACTGGAATAACATTTTTACGAACCGTCACTTCCAGTAGGTGACAAATAACTTGCTGAACACCGTGCTCACCCATTTGTGGCAGCACGGAATCCGAGGAAAACTTCGGGTCATAAAATACTCCTCTAACCTAGTCTTAAGCAATTTTTGTGTTTCCAGATCATCAAAACCTAAATTAAATGCGAGCATCGCGTCCAGTGACCTCAAATTAGTCAAGATCTCACTGTCGCGGCTTCGCAAACAGCCCAGAACCAACCTTGGGCCAAAACTTTAACCTAAAGCTTGTTTATACTATAACTACTCATCTAGTGATCCAAAATCAATTCTGTTTGAAACATAAGCTCAAAATACCTCAAGATTCACAGGGCTTGCCCTAGTGCAGCCCAGCAACTACTGGTTCAACCAGAACCAACACCAAGCTCTCAAACAACATTCACAATGCTCCAAATGTAATTCCTCACAGATCCTGTTTGATCTGAAGTGAGCATCAAGCTCAGGGAATGATTTGAAGCAACATTCATATTTAAATCGAAGCCTAATTCCCAACTTTTCTTCTCTGTGGCATTTTAACAAACATTTGGTGTGCACCCTTCACGTACAAACACACACTACCTTGCCCGAGTCCAAACTCAGCAACCACAGCACCAAAAGCTTTCAACTTGGAAGGAAATGCTCTAAAGAGTTTAAACTACAATCCCAGCAAGTTTGGGCCAAGATTTACTGTCTGGATTGGCCGGAGCAACGAAGAAGATGAAGACTTTTTGCTTTGAAAATCGTGACCATCCAACCAGTACATCTGGGACCCAACCACTTGCACAAACATTCCCAAAAACTCAAAACAAACCTACCTGAACCCGTGCCCGGCGACAGGGCACGGTGGCAGCGGCGGAGGAGCAAAGCTCGGTTTGGAGCTTTCACCTCTAATGGTGGATTTCTACTGAGGCAACATGGAGCCCTCCAACTTGCATGGAAAATCACTAAGTAATTCCAGGAAGCTTCTGGACCAACCCGTCCCGGTCGAAGTTGGCCGGAGCACCGGCGGCCGCAACTAAGCTAAGAATCGGGTCATCCATGGCACCTTGACTTTCAAGATGCATGGATGCAATGCAAGTGCATGGTTGAGATCCCCTCACACCCAGGAAGAGTTCTGGGCAAATGGCCGGCGGTGGAGAGGCTCGCCGGCGCCGGAGCGAAGAGCTCGGCCGTGGTGCAAATTTTCACAGAATTAGGGTTTCGATCTTCAACTGTTTGGCTTGATCAAACTTCACCCATTTTGGTGGTGATGATCACTGGTTCCTACAGTATTTTTCCACCATTTTGGTTTCTATTTTGGTCTACTGATTATGGAAAACGGCCGCGGCGGAGTTTTCTTAGGTTTCCGGCGAGGGTTTTCTCCCGCCGGCCAACCCACGTGCATGGAAAGCTCGGGCTTGGTAGGGAGTATCCTAGGATCCTAACTAAGCTACTGCTATGGGTCTAGGGCTCAAACATCCGGTGGTTTAAGTGGGCTTACCTCGCCGGAGTTGGTGAAGATGGAAGAAGCCGGTATCCCTTCTCCTTCTTCGCGCCGCCACAGTAATCACCCAGACGTTCTTCCAATCACAGAGGAACACCCCAGAACACACCAGGACCAACTTGGAAAAGTTTGGTTCCAACTTTCTTTTCTCACTCTCTCTCTCGAATTTCTTCAATGGGGTTGTGTCCTCGGCCACCCCAGTAACCCAGGCATCAAGTGGAGATTGCAGAGGGAATGTTGATGCCTCGAATTCTCCCAAAGACCCCTCGTGCTCCCAGCCAGAAGAACCCAAGAGTCAAGTTGCCATAAATGCAAGAATTTGCAATTTTGCAATTAACCCCTTGTACAAGCCACCCTAAACACCAAGGTCCCTCCTGTAGGTCCCTTAGACTGACAGGACCCTACCATATTTATCTTATAATTTTTGGTCCACAAAATTTAAAGTTTCATCGCAAATACACCCTTTTTCGACATTTTTTACGCAATTCGAGACAAACGGCTTGTCAAATTGCGAAACGGACTTCGCCACGACGTCCGGCTCGTCGAGACCTTTCAAGTAGCACATTTTCTTGCTTGATTTGGCGCTCGTATAAAATCTCGGGCCATCTAGTTCGACAAGTTGCAGTCTGATGCACGCACTTCGATGCATCCGGATCGCCAAACGCGAATTCCGTCAGTGCCATTGCACTCAGAACGTCGAAAATAGCTAGGATTGACTACTCATACTCCTATGTCAGGGGTCCAGACGGCGAAACGGCCGACGTTGGTCGAAAATGGATTTAAAATAGGGGTTACTATTCACAACTTAAGTTGTGGGGCCCACTTTTCTTTCGCTGTTTTTGCGGAAGATCCGACCGTCGGATTGATGACATATGTATATCAACTTTTCATGTTTCGACGAGACGGTCGCAATGGTGATCTCAGATTTTCGAGATCAGGCCCCGATCAAAAGTTGGTATTTTAGGGCCACTATTGCACTACTAATTCTCTATTTTTGCCAAATTAATAAATCCACAAATTTTTAAACTTAAACTTTGGATTTTAAAAATCATGGTTACTACATCACCCACCACTTATAAGAAGTTTCGTCCCCGAAACTTACACTTAATGTCACGCCCCAGGCCCCAGCGGAAGCCTACCCGGCACGTGCACAGACCCGCCGTGTGCACAAGGTCCCCCCCGGTACACACAAGGCGTCTACAACAACAAGCGAAAGGAAGGCAATGAACACATCCTACTAGTAATCAGAGCACAACACAACTAAACTATCATACAAGAAGTTAAAATCCAATATACACATGTAGTTCCCTTAAATACAACTTATCAAAATACATAGGTGGTTTCTATGCCAAAATACACCAACACCTCTCCAACAAAAACAAAAGAAAAGGTGTCCTGTAACCACCTCGAGTGGTGCGACGGGGATTAGCTAGCTATGCGATAACCCCTTGCCACGGTCCCGAGCCCCTCCCGCTGCGGATGGCTCTGAAAAACAACATCCCAAATGGGGTGAGAACTATTAAACAATAGTTCCCAGTGGGTAAGCCGCCGAGAGAAGCGAAATACACCACTAGGTCAACTGAGGCATAAGATAGTAAACTGCTGAAATGAAATGCAGAAAATAAACAACTGAAGTAAAGTAAAGTACTCTACTACTATCATGCCTCTATGCTCATGTACAAGGTGATGATGATATGAATCTATCATGCTATCATAATGTCCAACTACAATGAGTAGTATTACTTATGTGGTGTCCAATGTCAAGTTTGCTATCATGTATGTCCAACTACCATTAATGTATCATCTATGTGATATTCAATGTTAAGTTTGGTTAACTTAATCCTTTTCTCTTGAAGACTTTCTTTGAGTCTAAGCTTGAGCCACGCCTCATGGTCCCGTGGTGGCACCCCCCAAGGAGCTATGCCAACCAACGGCGTCCCAATCGGCACCCAATCCCGCACGGCGATCATAATGTCGCAAATGGCCAACTCCGGAGTGCCGGCTTGGAGGGAGCGACCCTACCAAGCATGTGCGAATGAGCACAAACGGCAAGCAAGCAAGTCTCGATCATCGTGTCTGAAACACGGAATAGCAAGTCATCGTGTCTAAAACACGGAAAAGCATCATCGACCTTTAGGTCGGGGTATAGTATCTCAAGTGTCAATGTTTCATATACAATATTAACATTATTTTGCATAATGAAAGAGTAAAACATTTACAAGTTATCCTCATGTCTCAAACATGGAATCTAACTATTTCATCTTGATTGTACAAGTTTAGAAGTTTTCTACTTGTATCTCACTACACTAGATGGCACTAATGTCATAATGTCCATTTTCTTCATGATCATATGCATAACATATCTCAATAATTCTATAACATGTATAGTTATTCTCTATTCATATCCAAAAGCTTAAGTTCACGAAAATTCCTATTCAATCCCCCCTCAAAGTGCCCATGCACCTACAATGTTTACCTCTACTAAATAGAGTATGAATTTTTCTACACATGAAGGGGTTCAAATGCATGATCATAAATCATGATAAATCAAACGATGCATGTTTAATATAACAATGATGCCCTAAAAGTCTATAGAAGACATAGGGGGAGTTCACCCATTTCGGTGAGGTCAGACCCACCGGATAGTTGCCAAATCCTTGTGAAGGATCCCAACCAAGAAGCCCACACTTCCTCTTATGCCCTAAGAGAAGTTTCCAAAGGGTTAAAACATCACAAAACCCTAATCACAAAATCCCTTAAAATCATAGGGAAAAATAGGTGGAAAATACCTTAGGTTGAGAAATCTTGCTAAATCTTGAAATCCAAACAAGAAAAGCTTCAAAACCAACCTACAAGAGTGTTCTACACCCATCAATTCCACCCCAAAAGCTATAAATCAAAAAGCCCCAAAATAAACCCTAGTTTTCCAAAACCTAGGTTTTCCTTCAAAAATCCCAAAAGAAAGGAAAAAGAAGTGTTCCAAACCTCTTTTAGCTCAAATCCCACCTTGGAAAAGCAAAGGATAGGCACAAGAGCTCCAAACTTCCTTCTTCTCCAAGTTCTAGCCTTCCTCCAAGCTCTTGTAGCAAGCTTCAATGGTGGAGAAGAGGAGGTTGAAGAAGAATCCAAGTAGAGAGATGGGTTGGAGAAGGAAATCCAAGATTTTCTCTCCCTCTCTCTCTCTCTCTAACACTTTCTCTTACTCTCTCCAAATGAGAGGAAAAGAGGAATGAAAGGGTTAAAAACCCTAATGTAACAAAATCCCAAAAGCCCCTTGCAAGAAACGTTATTTCGTTTCTTACTGTGCTGTCCAGACCCGCACGATCCGGATCGCCCCTATCCGATCCGGATCCCGAACGTGGAATCTCCAGTTTCGCGCGGACGATCCGGATCGCCCCTATCCGATCCGGATCCCGAACGTGGAATTTCCAGTTTCGCGCGGACGATCCGGATCGCCCCTATCCGATCCGGATCCCGAAGCCAAAACCCCAAAAATTCAGAATTTTCGAAAGTTTCCGATTTGCGCCCAAACTCTCCGGAAAACTTCTAGAACCTTCCGGAAGCTTACAAAACATTCTAAGGGTATCATTCAACCCTCCACACACTCGAACTTCGCAATTTGCTAAAGTTCAGTGTACTACATTCACCCCTCCTAAAAAGGAGTTTCGTCCGCGAAACTAGAAGTGAAGTACCTCAAGTCTCCAGCTGAAAAAGATGAGGGAAACGCTCCTGCAGCGCGCTCTCTAGCTCCCACGTGGCCTCGCGATCCTCGTGATTGCTCCAAACTTCACATAAGGTATCTCGCGATTCCGAAGTTTCTTCACCTCACGAGCCAAAATCTTCACCGGTTGCTCCTCAAAGCTCAAGTCCTCGTGTAGTTCCAACGGGGCGAAGTCCACCACATGAGATGGATCAAAAACATACTTCCGGAGTGTCGATACATGGAACACATTGTGCACTCCCGATAGGTTAGGCGGTAGAGCAAGCCGATAAGCCACCGGGCCGATACGCTCCAAAATCTCAAAAGGTCCAATAAATCGGGGACTTAGCTTCCCTCGAATGCCAAATCTCTTGACTCCTCTAGTCGGCGATACTTTTAGGAAGACATGGTCTCCAACTTGAAATTCCAAATCGCGCCGACGCTTATCCGCATAACTCTTTTGTCGACTTTGAGCTGAAATCAAACGTTCCCGAGCTAGTCGAACCTTGTCTTCGGCCTCTTGAAGTACATCGGGGCCTAAAATCAATCGTTCTCCCACCTTGCTCCAATGAAGAGGTGATCGGCACTTTCTCCCATAAAGAGCCTCGAATGGCGCCATCTTGATACTTGCTTGATAACTATTGTTATAGGCAAACTCAGCCATCGGTAGATATTGGTGCCAACCACTTTGATAATCCAAAACACATGCTCTGAGCATGTCCTCCAAGATTTGTATGGTTCGCTCAGACTGCCCATCACTCTGAGGATGGAAAGCTGTACTGAAATCCAACTGCGTGCCTAGGGCCTCGTGAAGGCTCCTCCAAAAATGAGATGCAAATCTTGGATCTCGATCGGAAACTATAGAAACAGGCACTCCATGCAATCGCACAATCTCATCAAGGTACTTTTGTGCAAGCTTCTCTCTAGACCAAGTAGTATGGATAGGGATAAAATGAGCAGATTTGGTTAACCTATCCACGATCACCCAAATAGCATCATGCCCAGCCTGAGAGCGAGGCAATCCAACTACAAAATCCATGGTGATCCTCTCCCACTTCCACACGGGAATGGGTAAACTCTGCAACTTGCCTGCGGGAAGTCGGTGCTCGGCTTTCACTTGTTGACATGTCAAGCATTGAGCCACAAATTTTCCAACATCTTTCTTCATGCCGGGCCACCAATAACGTAACCTTAAGTCCTTGTACATTTTGGTGCCGCCTGGGTGAAGAGAATAAGGTGCTCGGTGTGCTTCCTTCAGGATTTCTTCTTTGATCTCCAAATCCGCCGGTACACAAAGTCGATTTCGAAAATGAAGTACGCCATGATCGTCCACATGAAACTCACCGGCTCGGCCATCCACAAGTGTAGCCCGAATCTTTTCCAAACTAGGATCTTGGACTTGTTTCTTCTTGATCCTTTCCATAAGAGTCGGTTGCAACACCAATGCCATGAATCTCTTGGGTGTCTCGGGTGCCACAACCTCCAACTCCAACCGTCTCATATCTTGAAGTAATGGTTGTTGGCAAGTGATCATCATTGCTAAGTTTTCCATCGATTTGCGACTTAGAGCATCTGCCACTACATTTGCTTTCCCAGGATGGTAGAGAATAGTCAAATCATAATCCTTAAGCAGCTCCAACCATCTGCGCTGCCTAAGATTCAACTCCTTCTGAGTAAAGAGGTACTTTAGGCTCTTATGATCAGTATATACCTCACAATGCTCACCGTATAAGTAGTGTCGCCACAGCTTCAATGCAAATACCACGGCGGCTAATTCCAAATCATGAGTGGGATAATTTTTCTCGTAGTCCTTTAATTGACGAGAGGCATAAGCAATAACCTTCTCATTTTGCATCAAAACACACCCTAACCCACTCAAGGAAGCATCACTGTAGATCACGTATCCCGCTCCTACAGTAGGCAAAGCCAAGATCGGGGCGGTTGTCAACCGTTCCTTCAATTCCCTGAAGCTTCTCTCACACGCATCATTCCAGATAAACTTGGTGCCCTTATGCGTTAGTCGCGTTAGGGGAGTAGATAACCTTGCAAATCCCTCAACAAAACGCCGATAGTAGCCGGCCAGACCGATAAAACTCCGGATCTCGGTGATGTTCGTCGGTCTAGGCCAATCCTTATTGCCTCAATTTTCTTGGGGTCCACAGCTATTCCTTTATCTGATATTACATGACCCAAGAACGCTACCTCTCGTAGCCAAAACTCACATTTCTTCAGCTTGGCGTAGAGCTCTTTCTCTCGAAGTAGATGCAACACTTGCCGCAAGTGATCCTCATGTTCTTCATCACTTCGAGAGTACACCAAAATGTCGTCGATGAACACCACGACGAATCTATCCAAAAAGGGCTTGAAGACACGGTTCATCAAATCCATAAAAGCTGCCGGGGCATTAGTGAGCCCAAACGGCATAACAGTAAACTCATAGTGTCCATACCGTGTCCTAAAAGCCGTTCTAGGAACATCCTCGGGCTTGATCTTGAGTTGGTGATATCCAGACTGAAGGTCAATCTTCGAATACACTCTTGATCCTTGGAGTTGATCAAACAAATCATCAATCCTCGGCAATGGATACTTATTCTTAATTGTGACCTTGTTAAGCTCGCGATAGTCCACGCAAAGACGAAGCGATCCATCCTTTTTCTTGACGAACAAAACTGGTGCTCCCCAAGGTGAAACGCTCGGTCGGATGAAGCCTTTTTCCAACAAGTCTTGAAGCTGTGCCTTGAGCTCTTTTAACTCTGCCGGTGCCATCCTATATGGGCTTTCGAGATTGGGGTAGTTCCAGGGATCAGATCCACCACAAACTCGATCTCTCTATCCGGAGGCATCCCCGGTAGCTCTGCCGGGAACACGTCAGTAAACTCTCGCACAACTGGGATATCCTCTACTCTCGGAGTCTCACTGCTACTATCCACAACAGTAGCCAAGTAGGCGACACATCCACTCCTAATCAACTGTTTTGCTCTGGTGGAAGAGATAGTCATCGCAAACAGTGAACTTTTGCAGCCTCTGAACACAATTTCCTCTTGTCCCGGTTCTCGAAACCTCACGAGTCGATTCTCACAATCAATGGTAGCATGATATCTTGTGAGCCAATCCATGCCCAAAACCACATCAAATTCTCCAAGTCGATGGAGGGCCAACAAATCTGTCGGCAAAATCCAATCCCCAATCCTAATAGGACAGCTAGGGGAAAACTCCCGAATCTCCAAAGTATGATCGGGAACTAAGACTAGTCCCGGATGCAAGGTAGGAACTAACTCAATGCCATGCAACTCGGCAAACAGCCGGTCAATGAATGAATGAGATGCACCAGTGTCAAATAAAGCTCGAACTCGAATGCTATGAATCAAGATAATACCTGCAACGACGTCCTCTGCCGCTAAAGCCTCCTCAGTTTGGGCCGCATACATGCGCCCACTCGGAGCCTGCCGTGGCCCCTCGTACTGTCGCGACGCCGGTGGTCGCCCTGACTGAGAGTAGGTGGGCGGGGTCACCTGTCCTTGAATAACTGGTGCCGATGCTGATGAAGGTGTCGGTGTCGAACCTCGCGGGCACTCTGATCGAAAGTGGCCCTCCTGACCACAAAGGTAGCACTTGCCTCCACGCTGCGGGCATTGCGGCGGCACATGGGGTCCACCACAAATCACGCAACGCGGGGGCCGCCGACGGTCAGGTCCTCCCCGGTGTGAAGATGAGCCACGTCCTCCAGACTGGCTCCTCGGGTGCTTCGGCGGTTTCTTCGAATAGGGCTTATGACTTGCGCCCTCGGTCGCCGACCTCTTGCCTCGCGTTCTATCAAGAGCTTCTCTCTCTTCCTTGGCAATCTCCGCGCCTTTCTCCACTATCAAGGCACGGTCCACAACCTCCCGGTAGGTTTGGAGGTTTGGGTCTGAACCAATCTGAAAATGGACGGTCTAAGGCCGTTCTCAAACATACGGGCCTTGTCCTCGTCGTCCCTCACAACGTGCGGAATACAGTTAAGTAGTCGAGTAAATTCCCTCTCGTACTCCGCCACGGTTTTGTCTCCTTGCCTCAAGTTGCGGAGATCTCTTTCCATTTGCCTTTTTGCGCTCGCCGGAAAATACTTCATTGCAAGCATCTTCTTGAACCGCGGCCATGTGATTGCTGCCAAATCGGTCGTGGGGTCATCCCGAATGTCCGTCCACCACTGGTAAGCATCGCCCTCAAGATGGTGTGTTGCCAACCACACCCGGTCTCCCTCCGCTACGAAGGTATCGTGGAAAAGTTTTTCCATGTGTAGAATCCACTTCTCAAAAACCCAATAGTCGGGTTTCTCTCCATCATATATCCGAGGCTTGGATTCCCGGAATTCCTCAAACGAGCCATGAGTCGGTCCCGCTCTTCTCCTGCTACCATCATCGGTAAAACCGTCCTCGCCGGTGGAGTCTGAACTGGCGGTGGCATCACAACCTCTTCCCGGCGCCCAGCACTCGGAGTGTGATGTGAAGACTCGGGCACCTCAGGTCGAAGTGCATCGGTCACTCCACCCATGTGCTCCTGTGGTTGCACTGGTGGGTGCGAAGGGTCTTGAGTTCCCCTTGCCGCCAACTGCTGGGTCAAAAGAACTTCCAACCTCTGCATCCTTGCATCCTGCCGACGCGAAGCCTCAGCCTGCTCTCGCGCCGCAGCCGACTGCCGCTCCACAACATCAGCTAGCATAGCCAACTGCTCTCTCAAATCTCGGACCTCACTGGATCCGGAAGTAGCGGATGTCTCCGCATCGGCCTCCTCGGCCGTCATGGAGCGAGTCGTAGGCATCACAAACTGTAACAGGCATAAAATGCGTAGGTTAGGATAACCAACGCGAAACGCATCCCCACTCAAAACAAATCCCAATCATGCGAAAGCAAATGAAGCATGCCACAATTATTTCCCGATGTCAGGTTGTCGGCCGCCAACCAGACCTTCCAAGGAAATAGAAGGTGCAATCACTTCGATCAACTCCAACTCTTATGAAGTTATAGTATTGACCCAATCAGGTTACTTTCGCCAAGTAATCATATAAGACCCCGTCTCTCACGTTCTTAATCCTTATGGTCCAACCAGCCTAAGGTTTGCTAGGTCCTCTAAGACTCAACCCTAGGCTCTGATACCAAAATAATCTGTCACGCCCCAGGCCCCAGCGGAAGCCTACCCGGCACGTGCACAGACCCGCCGTGTGCACAAGGTACCCCCCGGTACACACAAGGCGTCTACAACAACAAGCGAAAGGAAGGCAATGAACACATCCTACTAGTAATCAGAGCACAACACAACTAAACTATCATACAAGAAGTTAAAATCCAAATACACATGTAGTTCCCTTAAATACAACTTATCAAAATACATGGGTGGTTTCTATGCCAAAATACACCAACACCTCTCTAACAAAAACAAAAGAAAAGGTGTCCTGTAACCACCTCGAGTGGTGCGACGGGGATTAGCTAGCTATGCGATAACCCCTTGCCACGGTCCCGAGCCCCTCCCGCTGCGGATGGCTCTGAAAAACAACATCCCAAATGGGGTGAGAACTATTAAACAATAGTTCCCAGTGGGTAAGCCGCCGAGAGAAGCGAAATACACCACTAGGTCAACTGAGGCATAAGATAGTAAACTGCTGAAATGAAATGCAGAAAATAAACAACTGAAGTAAAGTAAAGTACTCTACTACTATCATGCCTCTATGCTCATGTACAAGGTGATGATGATATGAATCTATCATGCTATCATAATGTCCAACTACAATGAGTAGTATTACTTATGTGGTGTCCAATGTCAAGTTTGCTATCATGTATGTCCAACTACCATTAATGTATCATCTATGTGATATTCAATGTTAAGTTTGGTTAACTTAATCCTTTTCTCTTGAAGACTTTCTTTGAGTCTAAGCTTGAGCCACGCCTCATGGTCCCGTGGTGGCACCCCCCAAGGAGCTATGCCAATCCAACGGCGTCCCAATCGGCACCCAATCCCGCACGGCGATCATAATGTCGCAAATGGCCAACTCCGGAGTGCCGGCTTGGAGGGAGCGACCCTACCAAGCATGTGCGAATGAGCACAAACGGCAAGCAAGCAAGTCTCGATCATCGTGTCTGAAACACGGAATAGCAAGTCATCGTGTCTAAAACACGGAAAAGCATCATCGACCTTTAGGTCGGGGTCTAGTATCTCAAGTGTCAATGTTTCATATACAATATTAACATTATTTTGCATAATGAAAGAGTAAAACGTTTACAAGTTATCCTCATGTCTCAAACATGGAATCTAACTATTTCATCTTGATTGTACAAGTATAGAAGTTGTCTACTTGTATCTCACTACACTAGATGGCACTAATGTCATAATGTCCATTTTCTTCATGATCATATGCATAACATATCTCAATAATTCTATAACATGTATAGTTATTCTCTATTCATATCCAAAAGCTTAAGTTCACGAAAAATCCTATTCAATCCCCCCTCAAAGTGCCCATGCACCTACAATGTTTACCTCTACTAAATAGAGTATGAATTTTCTACACATGAAGGGGTTCAAATGCATGATCATAAATCATGATAAATCAAACGATGCATGTTTAATATAACAATGATGCCCTAAAAGTCTATAGAAGACATAGGGGGAGTTCACCCATTTCGGTGAGGTCAGACCCACCGGATAGTTGCCAAATCCTTGTGAAGGATCCCAACCAAGAAGCCCACACTTCCTCTTATGCCCTAAGAGAAGTTTCCAAAGGGTTAAAACATCACAAAACCCTAATCACAAAATCCCTTAAAATCATAGGGAAAAAAAGGTGGAAAATACCTTAGGTTGAGAAATCTTGCTAAATCTTGAAATCCAAACAAGAAAAGCTTCAAAACCAACCTACAAGAGTGTTCTACACCCATCAATTCCACCCCAAAAGCTATAAATCAAAAAGCCCCAAAAATAAACCCTAGTTTTCCAAAACTAGGTTTTCCTTCAAAAATCCCAAAAGAAAGGAAAAAGAAGTGTTCCAAACCTCTTTTAGCTCAAATCCCACCTTGGAAAAGCAAAGGATAGGCACAAGAGCTCCAAACTTCCTTCTTCTCCAAGTTCTAGCCTTCCTCCAAGCTCTTGTAGCAAGCTTCAATGGTGGAGAAGAGGAGGTTGAAGAAGAATCCAAGTAGAGAGATGGGTTGGAGAAGGAAATCCAAGATTTTTCTCTCCCTCTCTCTCTCTCTCTAACACTTTCTCTTACTCTCTCCAAATGAGAGGAAAAGAGAATGAAAGGGTTAAAAACCCTAATGTAACAAAATCCCAAAAGCCCCTTGCAAGAAACGTTATTTCGTTTCTTACTGTGCTGTCCAGACTCGCACGATCCGGATCGCCCCTATCCGATCCGGATCCCGAACGTGGAATCTCCAGTTTCGCGCGGACGATCCGGATCGCCCCTATCCGATCCGGATCCCGAACGTGGAATTTCCAGTTTCGCGCGGACGATCCGGATCGCCCCTATCCGATCCGGATCCCGAAGCCAAAACCCCAAAAATTCAAATTTTCGAAAGTTTCCGATTTGCGCCCAAACTCTCCGGAAAACTTCTAGAACCTTCCGGAAGCTTACAAAAACATTCTAAGGGTATCATTCAACCCTCCACACACTCGAACTTCGCAATTGGCTAAAGTTCAGTGTACTACACTTACTAATCCACTGGTAAGTTCTAATAGGTTCACGATAGTGACAACCAGTCGCAACATATTAACACTCCAAGGTTACTAATTTAGACCCAATCTACTGTCAATAACCCTCTACCAAGGTTCCACGACCATCTCGTGGTCATGAATGCCACCCTGACTATGCACAAAATCTAGAATCATATTCCAATGTTTACCAACACCTAAGCTCCAAACTACCATGCCAATACCCTGCGCTCTCACGTGAACACCAGTCATCCTAGGGTTCGTTCCTAGCCAAACCCAGGCATCGTATCCTATTTCTCTGATACATCTAATCTGTCACGCCCCGAGTTCGAAAAACAACGTCTAAATTTTTTTTTTTTTTTTTTTACATCAGAGTTATAAACAGCCAGGGCATGACAGACCGCCACATATATAGAAGAGTCCCAATCTAAAAATCTTTTTAGGAAAACATTTTGAAAACATGTTTTATGTCCAAACCTCGAAGAGCTATGCCTTCGTCCTATTAAACAAGAACACAGACTCCGGCGACTCTGCGATGCTTGGAGACAAAACATTGGTTGACTAAAAACATATTTATAGCAAAATAAAACTGATCAAAAGGAAGGCAGGCTCAAATATCATCTAGGCTAACAAGAACAGGGGTCCACCAATACTATACCCCAGGGGCCGAAATGATAAAGCCCGGACCGAAGATAAACCAACCTGTCGTTTTGCAGGCGAACTTTTGACTCCAAGGAAAGCTCGAAAACTGTGCCAACCTGAATCAAAAATACTGATCAGGAACAACTCAACCACTCTAACCCCCAACTTATTTAAACTCAAATCTTTTCCAAAAATCGAACTTTTAGTGCCTTTAGATTGCCGTTTTCGCTCGTTTCTCATTAACTGGAATAACATTTTACGAACCGTCACTTCCAGTAGGTGACAAATAACTTGCTGAACACCGTGCTCACTCATTTGTGGCAGCACCAATCCGAGAAAAACTTCGGGTCATAAAATACTCCTCTACCTAGTCTTAAGCAATTTTTGTTTCTCTCCGCTCATCAAAACCTAAATTAAATGCGAGCATCGCGTCCAGTGACCTCAAATTAGTCAAGATCCTCACTGTCGCGGCTTTGCAAACCGCCCAAAACCACCTTGGGCCAAACTTTAACCTAAAGCTTGTTTATACTATAACTACTCATCTAGTGATCCAAAATCATTCTGTTTGAAACATAAGCTCAAAATACCTCAAGATTCACAGGGCTTTCCCTAGTGCAGCCCAGCAACTACTAGTTCAACCAGAACCAACACCAAGCTCTCCAAACAACATTCACAATGCTCCAAGTGTAATTCCTGACAGATCCTGTTGATCTGAAGTGAGCATCAAGCTCAGGGAATGATTTGAAGCAACATTCATATTTAAATCGCAGCCTAATTCCCACTTTTTCTTCTCTGTGGCATTTTTACAAACATTTGGTGTGCACCTTCACGTACAAACACACACTACTTGCCCGAGTCCAAACTCAGCAACCACATCACCAAAAAGCTTTCAACTTGAAGGACATGCTCTAAAGAGTTTTAAACTACATCCCAGCAAGTTTGGGGCCAAGATTACTGTCTGGATGGCCGGAGCAATCGAAGAAGATGAAGACTTTTTGCTTTGAAAATCGTGACCATCCAACCATTACATCTGGGACCCAACC
>CM054935.1:15434236-15477711 GCA_029168755.2 Tillandsia fasciculata | reverse complement strand
ACAGTAATCACCCAGACGTTCGTCCAATCACAGAGGAACACCCCAAACACACCAGGCCCAACTTGGAAAAGGTTGGTTCCAACTTTCTTTCTCACTCTCCTCTCTACTCATTTCTTCAATGGGGTTATGTCCCTCGGCCACCCCAGTAACCCAGGCAGCAAGGGGAGATTGCAGAGGAATGTTTGAATGTCCTGCGAATTCGCCCAAAGACCCCTCGTGCTCCCAGCCAGAAGAACCCAAGAGTCAAGTTGCCATAAATCTAGAATTTGCAATTTTGCAATTAACCCCTTGTTGACAAGCCTGACCCTAACACCAAGGTCCTCCTGTAGGTCCTTAGACTGACAGACCCTACCATATTTATCTTATATTTTGTCCACAAAATTTAAATTTTGTCAGCGCAAATACACCCTTTTTCGCATTTTTTACGCATTCGAGACAAAAACGGCTTGTCAAATTGCGAAAGCGGAGCTTTCGCACACGACGTCCGCGCTCGTCGAGACCTATTCAAGTAAGCACATTTTCTTGCTTATTTGGCTCGTATAAATTCTCGGGCATCTATTTCGACAAGTTTGCAGTCTGAGCACGCACTCGCTGCATCCGATCGCCAAACGCGATTCCGTCATGGCCTTGTACCTCAGAACGTCGAAAATAGCTAGGAATTACTACTCCATACTCCTATGTCAGGGTCCAGACGGCTAAACACCGACGTTGGTCGAAATGGATTTAAAATAGGGGTTACTATTCACAACTTAAGTGTGGGGGCCCACTTTTCTTTCGCTGTTTTTGCGAAGAATCCGACCGTCGGAGTTGATGACATATGTATATCACGTTCATGTGTCGACGAGACGGTCCAATGGGATCTCAGATTTTGGAGATCAGCCCCCGACAAAGTTGGTATTTTAGGGCCACTATTGCACTACTACTTCTCTATTTTTGCCAATTAAACTCCAGAAATTTTTGAAACTTAAACTTTGGGATTTTCAAAAAGCCGCGTTACTACAATCAGCCCACCACTTATCAGAAGTTTTCGTCCCCGAAACTTTACCTTAATTGTCACGCCCCAGGCCCCAGCGGAAGCCTACCCGGCACGTGCACAGACCCGCCGTGTGCACAAGGTACCCCCCGGTACACACAAGGCGTCTACAACAACAAGCGAAGGAAGGCAATAAACACATCCTACTAGTAATCAGAGCACAACACAACTAAACTATCATACAAGAAGTTAAAATCCAATATACACATGTAGTTCCCTTAAATACAACTTATCAAAATACATGGGTGGTTTCTATGCCAAAAATACACCAACACCTCTCTAACAAAAACAAAAGAAAAGGTGTCCTGTAACCACCTCGAGTGGTGCGACGGGGATTAGCTAGCTATGCGATAACCCCTTGCCACGGTCCCGAGCCCCTCCCGCTGCGGATGGCTCTGAAAAACAACATCCCAAATGGGGTGAGAACTATTAAACAATAGTTCCCAGTGGGTAAGCCGCCGAGAGAAGCGAAATACACCACTAGGTCAACTGAGGCATAAGATAGTAAACTGCTGAAATGAAATGCAGAAAATAAACAACTGAAGTAAAGTAAAGTACTCTACTACTATCATGCCTCTATGCTCATGTACAAGGTGATGATGATATGAATCTATCATGCTATCATAATGTCCAACTACAATGAGTAGTATTACTTATGTGGTGTCCAATGTCAAATTTGCTATCATGTATGTCCAACTACCATTAATGTATCATCTATGTGATATTCAATGTTAAGTTTGGTTAACTTAATCCTTTTCTCTTGAAGACTTTCTTTGAGTCTAAGCTTGAGCCACGCCTCATGGTCCCGTGGTGGCACCCCCCAAGGAGCTATGCCAAACCAACGGCGTCCCAATCGGCACCCAATCCCGCACGGCGATCATAATGTCGCAAATGGCCAACTCCGGAGTGCCGGCTTGGAGGGAGCGACCCTACCAAGCATGTGCGAATGAGCACAAACGGCAAGCAAGCAAGTCTCGATCATCGTGTCTGAAACACGGAATAGCAAGTCATCGTGTCTAAAACACGGAAAAGCATCATCGACCTTTAGGTCGGGGTATAGTATCTCAAGTGTCAATGTTTCATATACAATATTAACATTATTTTGCATAATGAAAGAGTAAAACATTTACAAGTTATCCTCATGTCTCAAACATGGAATCTAACTATTTCATCTTGATTGTACAAGTTTAGAAGTTTTCTACTTGTATCTCACTACACTAGATGGCACTAATGTCATAATGTCCATTTTCTTCATGATCATATGCATAACATATCTCAATAATTCTATAACATGTATAGTTATTCTCTATTCATATCCAAAAGCTTAAGTTCACGAAAATTCCTATTCAATCCCCCCTCAAAGTGCCCATGCACCTACAATGTTTACCTCTACTAATAGAGTATGAATTTTCTACACATGAAGGGGTTCAAATGCATGATCATAAATCATGATAAATCAAACGATGCATGTTTAATATAACAATGATGCCCTAAAAGTCTATAGAAGACATAGGGGGAGTTCACCCATTTCGGTGAGGTCAGACCCACCGGATAGTTGCCAAATCCTTGTGAAGGATCCCAACCAAGAAGCCCACACTTCCTCTTATGCCCTAAGAGAAGTTTCCAAAGGGTTAAAACATCACAAAACCCTAATCACAAAATCCCTTAAAATCATAGGGAAAATAGGTGGAAAATACCTTAGGTTGAGAAATCTTGCTAAATCTTGAAATCCAAACAAGAAAAGCTTCAAAACCAACCTACAAGAGTGTTCTACACCCATCAATTCCACCCCAAAAGCTATAAATCAAAAAGCCCCAAAAATAAACCCTAGTTTTCCAAAACCTAGGTTTTCCTTCAAAAATCCCAAAAGAAAGGAAAAAGAAGTGTTCCAAACCTCTTTTAGCTCAAATCCCACCTTGGAAAAGCAAAGGATAGGCACAAGAGCTCCAAACTTCCTTCTTCTCCAAGTTCTAGCCTTCCTCCAAGCTCTTGTAGCAAGCTTCAATGGTGGAGAAGAGGAGGTTGAAGAAGAATCCAAGTAGAGAGATGGGTTGGAGAAGGAAATCCAAGATTTTCTCTCCCTCTCTCTCTCTCTCTAACACTTTCTCTTACTCTCTCCAAATGAGAGGAAAGGAGGAATGAAGGGTTAAAAACCCTAATGTAACAAAATCCCAAAAGCCCCTTGCAAGAAACGTTATTTCGTTTCTTACTGTGCTGTCCAGACCCGCACGATCCGGATCGCCCCTATCCGATCCGGATCCCGAACGTGGAATCTCCAGTTTCGCGCGGACGATCCGGATCGCCCCTATCCGATCCGGATCCCGAACGTGGAATTTCCAGTTTCGCGCGGACGATCCGGATCGCCCCTATCCGATCCGGATCCCGAAGCCAAAACCCCAAAATTCAAAATTTTCGAAAATTTCCGATTTGCGCCCAAACTCTCCGGAAAACTTCTAGAACCTTCCGGAAGCTTACAAAACATTCTAAGGGTATCATTCAACCCTCCACACACTCGAACTTCGCAATTTGCTAAAGTTCAGTGTACTACATTCACCCCTCCTAAAAAGGAGTTTCGTCCGCGAAACTAGAAGTGAAGTACCTCAAGTCTCCAGCTGAAAAAGATGAGGGAAACGCTCCTGCAGCGCGCTCTCTAGCTCCCACGTGGCCTCGCGATCCTCGTGATTGCTCCAAAGTACCTTCACATAAGGTATCTCGCGATTCCGAAGTTTCTTCACCTCACGAGCCAAAATCTTCACCGGTTGCTCCTCAAAGCTCAAGTCCTCGTGTAGTTCCAACGGGGCGAAGTCCACCACATGAGATGGATCAAAAACATACTTCCGGAGCGTCGAAACATGGAACACATTGTGCACTCCCGATAGGTTAGGCGGTAGAGCAAGCCGATAAGCCACCGGGCCGATACGCTCCAAAATCTCAAAAGGTCCAATAAATCGGGGACTTAGCTTCCCTCGGATGCCAAATCTCTTGACTCCTCTAGTCGGCGATACTTTTAGGAAGACATGGTCTCCAACTTGAAATTCCAAATCGCGCCGACGCTTATCCGCATAACTCTTTTGTCGACTTTGAGCTGAAATCAAACGTTCCCGAGCTAGTCGAACCTTGTCTTCGGCCTCTTGAAGTACATCGGGGCCTAAAATCAATCGTTCTCCCACCTCGCTCCAATGAAGAGGTGATCGGCACTTTCTCCCATAAAGAGCCTCGAATGGCGCCATCTTGATACTTGCTTGATAACTATTGTTATAGGCAAACTCGGCCATCGGTAGATATTGATGCCAACCACTTTGATAATCCAAAACACATGCTCTGAGCATGTCCTCCAAGATTTGTATGGTTCGCTCAGACTGCCCATCACTCTGGGGGTGGAAAGCTGTACTGAAATCCAACTGCGTGCCTAGGGCCTCGTGAAGGCTCCTCCAAAAATGAGATGCAAATCTTGGATCTCGATCGGAAACTATAGAAACAGGCACTCCATGCAATCGCACAATCTCATCAAGGTACTTTTGTGCAAGCTTCTCTCTAGACCAAGTAGTATGGATAGGGATAAAATGAGCAGATTTGGTTAACCTATCCACGATCACCCAAATAGCATCATGCCCAGCCTGAGAGCGAGGCAATCCAACAACAAAATCCATGGTGATCCTCTCCCACTTCCACACGGGAATGGGTAAACTCTGCAACTTGCCTGCGGGAAGTCGGTGCTCGGCTTTCACTTGTTGACATGTCAAGCATTGAGCCACAAATTTTCCAACATCTTTCTTCATGCCGGGCCACCAATAAAGTAACCTTAAGTCCTTGTACATTTTGGTGCCACCTGGGTGAAGAGAATAAGGTGCTCGGTGTGCTTCCTTCAGGATCTCTTCTTTGATCTCCAAATCCGCCGGTACACAAAGTCGACTTCGAAAACGAAGTACGCCATGATCATCCACATGAAACTCACCGGCTCGGCCATCCACAAGTGTAGCCCGAATCTTTTCCAAACTAGGATCTTGGACTTGTTTCATCTTGATCCTTTCCATAAGAGTCGGTTGCAACACCAATGCCATCAATCTCTTGGGTGTCTCGGGTGCCACAACCTCCAACTCCAACCGTCTCATATCTTGAAGTAATGGTTGTTGGCAAGTGATCATCATCGCTAAGTTTTCCATCGATTTGCGACTTAGAGCATCTGCCACTACATTTGCTTTCCCAGGATGGTAGAGAATAGTCAAATCATAATCCTTAAGCAGCTCCAACCATCTGCGCTGCCTAAGATTCAACTCCTTCTGAGTAAAGAGGTACTTTAGGCTCTTATGATCAGTATATACCTCACAATGCTCACCATATAAGTAGTGTCGCCACAGCTTCAATGCAAATACCACGGCGGCTAACTCCAAATCATGAGTGGGATAGTTTTTCTCGTAGTCCTTTAATTGACGAGAGGCATAAGCAATAACCTTCTCGTTTTGCATCAAAACACACCCTAACCCACTCAAGGAAGCATCACTGTAGATCACGTATCCCGCTCCTACAGTAGGCAAAGCCAAGATCGGGGCGGTCGTCAACCGTTCCTTCAATTCCCTGAAGCTTCTCTCACACGCATCATTCCAGATAAACTTGGTGCCTTTATGCGTTAGTCGCGTTAGGGGAGTAGATAACCTTGCAAATCCCTCAACAAAACGCCGATAGTAGCCGGCCAGACCGATAAAGCTCCGGATCTCGGTGATGTTCGTCGGTCTAGGCCAATCCTTGATTGCCTCAATTTTCTTGGGGTCCACAGCTATTCCTTTATCTGATATTACATGACCCAAGAACGCTACCTCTCGTAGCCAAAACTCACATTTCTTCAGCTTGGCGTAGAGCTCTTTCTCTCGAAGTAATTGCAACACTTGCCGCAAGTGATCCTCATGTTCTTCATCACTTCGAGAGTACACCAAAATGTCGTCGATGAACACCACGACGAATCTATCCAAAAAGGGCTTGAAGACACGGTTCATCAAATCCATAAAAGCTGCCGGGGCATTAGTGAGCCCAAACGGCATAACAGTAAACTCATAGTGTCCATACCGTGTCCTAAAAGCCGTCCTAGGAACATCCTCGGGCTTGATCTTGAGTTGGTGATATCCAGACTGAAGGTCAATCTTCGAATACACTCTTGATCCTTGGAGTTGATCAAACAAATCATCAATCCTCGGCAATGGATACTTATTCTTAATTGTGACCTTGTTAAGCTCGCGATAGTCCACGCAAAGGCGAAGCGATCCATCCTTTTTCTTGACGAACAAAACTGGTGCTCCCCAAGGTGAAACGCTCGGTCGGATGAAGCCTTTTTCCAACAAGTCTTGAAGCTGTGCCTTGAGCTCTTTTAACTCTGCCGGTGCCATCCTATATGGTGCTTTCGAGATTGGGGTAGTTCCAGGGATCAGATCCACCACAAACTCGATCTCTCTATCCGGAGGCATCCCCGGTAGCTCTGCCGGGAACACATCAGTAAACTCTCGCACAACTGGGATATCCTCCACTCTCGGAGTCTCACTGCTACTATCCACAACAGTAGCCAAGTAGGCGACACATCCACTCCTAATCAACTGTTTTGCTCTGGTGGAAGAGATAGTCATCGCAAACAGTGAACTTTTGCAGCCTCTGAACACAATTTCCTCTTGTCCCGGTTCTCGAAACTCACGAGTCGATTCTCACAATCAATGGTAGCATGATATCTTGTGAGCCAATCCATGCCCAAAACCACATCAAATTCTCCAAGTCGATGGAGGGCCAACAAATCTGCCGGCAAAATCCAATCCCCAATCCTAATAGGACAACTAGGGGAAAACTCCCGAATCTCCAAAGTATGATCGGGAACTAAGACTCGTCCCGGATGCAAGGTAGGAACTAACTCAATGCCATGCAACTCGGCAAACAGCCGGTCAATGAATGAATGAGATGCACCAGTGTCAAATAAAGCTCGAACTCGAATGCTATGAATCAAGATAATACCTGCAACGACGTCCTCTGCCGCTAAAGCCTCCTCAGTTTGGGCCGCATACATGCGCCCGCTCGGAGCCTGCCGTGGCCCCTCGTACTGTCGCGACGCCGGTGGTCGCCCTGACTGAGAGTAGGTGGGCGGGGTCACCTGTCCTTGAATAACTGGTGCCGATGCTGATGAAGGTGTCGGTGTCGAGCCTCGCGGGCACTCTGATCGAAAGTGGCCCTCCTGACCACAAAGGTAGCACTTGCCTCCACGCTGCGGGCATTGCGGCGGCACATGGGGTCCACCACAAATCACGCAACGCGGGGGCCGCCGACGGTCAGGTCCTCCCCGGTGTGAAGATGAGCCGCGTCCTCCAGACTGGCTCCTCGGGTGCTTCGGCGGTTTCTTCGAATAGGGCTTATGACTTGCGCCCTCGGTCGCCGACCTCTTGCCTCGCGTTCTATCAAGAGCTTCTCTCTCTTCCTTAGCAATCTCCGCGCCTTTCTCCACTATCAAGGCACGGTCCACAACCTCCCGGTAGGTTTGGAGGTTTAGGGTCTGAACCAATCTGAAAATGGACGGTCTAAGGCCGTTCTCAAACATACGGGCCTTGTCCTCGTCGTCCCTCACAACGTGCGGAATACAGTTAAGTAGTCGAGTAAATTCCCTCTCGTACTCCGCCACGGTTTTGTCTCCTTGCCTCAAGTTGCGGAGATCTCTTTCCATTTGCCTTTTTGCGCTCGCCGGAAAATACTTCATTGCAAGCATCTTCTTGAACCGCGGCCATGTGATTGCTGCCAAATCGGTCGTGGGGTCATCCCGAATGTCCGTCCACCACTGGTAAGCATCGCCCTCAAGATGGTGTGTTGCCAACCACACCCGGTCTCCCTCCGCTACGAAGGTATCGTGGAAAAGTTTTTCCATGTGTAGAATCCACTTCTCAAAAACCCAATAGTCGGGTTTCTCTCCATCATATGTCCGAGGCTTGGATTCCCGGAATTCCTCAAACGAGCCATGAGTCGGTCCCGCTCTTCTCCTGCTACCATCATCGGTAAAACCGTCCTCGCCGGTGGAGTCTGAACTGGCGGTGACATCACAACCTCTTCCCGGCGCCCAGCACTCGGAGTGTGATGTGAAGACTCGGGCACCTCAGGTCGAAGTGCATCGGTCACTCCACCCATGTGCTCCTGTGGTTGCACTGGTGGGTGCGAAGGGTCTTGAGTTCCCCTTGCCGCCAACTGCTGGGTCAAAAGAGCTTCCAACCTCTGCATCCTTGCATCCTGCCGACGCGAAGCCTCAGCCTGCTCTCGCGCCGCAGCCGACTGCCGCTCCACTACATCAGCTAGCATAGCCAACTGCTCTCTCAAATCTCGGACCTCACTGGATCCGGAAGTAGCGGATGTCTCCGCATCGGCCTCCTCGGCCGTCATGGAGCGAGTCGTAGGCATCACAAACTGTAACAGGCATAAAATGCGTAGGTTAGGATAACCAACGCGAAACGCATCCCCACTCAAAACAAATCCCAATCATGCGAAAGCAAATGAAGCATGCCACAATTATTTCCCGATGTCAGGTTGTCGGCCGCCAACCAGACCTTCCAAGGAAATAGAAGGTGCAATCACTTCGATCAACTCCAACTCTTATGAAGTTATAGTATTGACCCAATCAGGTTACTTTCGCCAAGTAATCATATAAGACCCCGTCTCTCACGTTCTTAATCCTTATGGTCCCACCAGCCTAAGGTTTGCTAGGTCCTCTAAGACTCAACCCTAGGCTCTGATACCAAAATAATCTGTCACGCCCCAGGCCCCAGCGGAAGCCTACCCGGCACGTGCACAGACCCGCCGTGTGCACAAGGTACCCCCCGGTACACACAAGGCGTCTACAACAACAAGCGAAAGGAAGGCAATGAACACATCCTACTAGTAATCAGAGCACAACACAACTAAACTATCATACAAGAAGTTAAAATCCAATATACACATGTAGTTCCCTTAAATACAACTTATCAAAATACATGGGTGGTTTCTATGCCAAAATACACCAACACCTCTCTAACAAAAACAAAAGAAAAGGTGTCCTGTAACCACCTCGAGTGGTGCGACGGGGATTAGCTAGCTATGCGATAACCCCTTGCCACGGTCCCGAGCCCCTCCCGCTGCGGATGGCTCTGAAAAACAACATCCCAAATGGGGTGAGAACTATTAAACAATAGTTCCCAGTGGGTAAGCCGCCGAGAGAAGCGAAATACACCACTAGGTCAACTGAGGCATAAGATAGTAAACTGCTGAAATGAAATGCAGAAAATAAACAACTGAAGTAAAGTAAAGTACTCTACTACTATCATGCCTCTATGCTCATGTACAAGGTGATGATGATATGAATCTATCATGCTATCATAATGTCCAACTACAATGAGTAGTATTACTTATGTGGTGTCCAATGTCAAGTTTGCTATCATGTATGTCCAACTACCATTAATGTATCATCTATGTGATATTCAATGTTAAGTTTGGTTAACTTAATCCTTTTCTCTTGAAGACTTTCTTTGAGTCTAAGCTTGAGCCACGCCTCATGGTCCCGTGGTGGCACCCCCCAAGGAGCTATGCCAATCCAACGGCGTCCCAATCGGCACCCAATCCCGCACGGCGATCATAATGTCGCAAATGGCCAACTCCGGAGTGCCGGCTTGGAGGGAGCGACCCTACCAAGCATGTGCGAATGAGCACAAACGGCAAGCAAGCAAGTCTCGATCATCGTGTCTGAAACACGGAATAGCAAGTCATCGTGTCTAAAACACGGAAAAGCATCATCGACCTTTAGGTCGGGGTATAGTATCTCAAGTGTCAATGTTTCATATACAATATTAACATTATTTTGCATAATGAAAGAGTAAAACATTTACAAGTTATCCTCATGTCTCAAACATGGAATCTAACTATTTCATCTTGATTGTACAAGTTTAGAAGTTTTCTACTTGTATCTCACTACACTAGATGGCACTAATGTCATAATGTCCATTTTCTTCATGATCATATGCATAACATATCTCAATAATTCTATAACATGTATAGTTATTCTCTATTCATATCCAAAAGCTTAAGTTCACGAAAAATCCTATTCAATCCCCCCTCAAAGTGCCCATGCACCTACAATGTTTACCTCTACTAAATAGAGTATGAATTTTTCTACACATGAAGGGGTTCAAATGCATGATCATAAATCATGATAAATCAAACGATGCATGTTTAATATAACAATGATGCCCTAAAAGTCTATAGAAGACATAGGGGGAGTTCACCCATTTCGGTGAGGTCAGACCCACCGGATAGTTGCCAAATCCTTGTGAAGGATCCCAACCAAGAAGCCCACACTTCCTCTTATGCCCTAAGAGAAGTTTCCAAAGGGTTAAAACATCACAAAACCCTAATCACAAAATCCCTTAAAATCATAGGGAAAAAATAGGTGGAAAATACCTTAGGTTGAGAAATCTTGCTAAATCTTGAAATCCAAACAAGAAAAGCTTCAAAACCAACCTACAAGAGTGTTCTACACCCATCAATTCCACCCCAAAAGCTATAAATCAAAAAGCCCCAAAATAAACCCTAGTTTTCCAAAACCTAGGTTTTCCTTCAAAAATCCCAAAAGAAAGGAAAAAGAAGTGTTCCAAACCTCTTTTAGCTCAAATCCCACCTTGGAAAAGCAAAGGATAGGCACAAGAGCTCCAAACTTCCTTCTTCTCCAAGTTCTAGCCTTCCTCCAAGCTCTTGTGCAAGCTTCAATGGTGGAGAAGAGGAGGTTGAAGAAGAATCCAAGTAGAGAGATGGGTTGGAGAAGGAAATCCAAGATTTTTCTCTCCCTCTCTCTCTCTCTCTAACACTTTCTCTTACTCTCTCCAAATGAGAGGAAAGGAGGAATGAAAGGGTTAAAAACCCTAACGTAACAAAATCCCAAAAGCCCCTTGCAAGAAACGTTATTTCGTTTCTTACTGTGCTGTCCAGACCCGCACGATCCGGATCGCCCCTATCCGATCCGGATCCCGAACGTGGAATCTCCAGTTTCGCGCGGACGATCCGGATCACCCCTATCCGATCCGGATCCCGAACGTGGAATTTCCAGTTTCGCGCGGACGATCCGGATCGCCCCTATCCGATCCGGATCCCGAAGCCAAAACCCCAAAAATTCAGAATTTTCGAAAGTTTCCGATTTGCGCCCAAACTCTCCGGAAAACTTCTAGAACCTTCCGGAAGCTTACAAAAACATTCTAAGGGTATCATTCAACCCTCCACACACTCGAACTTCGCAATTGGCTAAAGTTCAGTGTACTACACTTAACTAATCCACTGGTAAGTCTCTAATAGGTTCACGATAGTGACAACCAGTCGCAACATATTAACAACTCCAAGGTTACTAATTTAGACCCAATCTACTGTCAATAACCCTCTACCAAGGTTCACTACCATCTCGTGGTCATGAATGCCACCCTGACTATGCACAAAAATCTAGAATCATATTCCAATGTTTACCAACACCTAAGCTCCAAACTACCATGCCAATACCCTGCGCTCTCACGTGAACACCAGTCATCCTAGGGTTCGTTCCTAGCCAAACCCAGGCATCGTATACCTATTTCTCTGATACCATCTAATCTGTCACGCCCCGAGTTCGAAAAACAACGTCTAAATTTTTTTTTTTTTTTTTTTTACATCAGAGTTATAAAACAGCCAGGGCATGACAGACCGCCACATATATAGAAGAGTCCCAATCTAAAAATCTTTTTAGGAAAACATTTTGAAAACATGTTTTATGTCCAAACCTCGAAGAGCTATGCCTTCGTCCTATTAAACAAGAACAGACTCCGGCGACTCTGCGATGCTTGGAGACAAAACATTGGTTGACTAAAAACATATTTATAGCAAAATAAAACTGATCAAAAGGAAGGCAGGCTCAAATATCATCTAGGCTAACAAGAACAGGGGTCCAACCAATACTATACCCCAGAGGGCCGAAATGATAAAGCCCGGACCGAAGATAAACCAACCTGTCGTTTTGCAGGCGAACTTTTGACTCCAAAGGAAAGCTCGAAAACTGTGCCAACCTGAATCAAAAATACTGATCAGGGAACAACTCAACCACTCTAACCCCCAACTTAATTTAAACTCAAATCTTTTCCAAAAATCGCACTTTTAGTGCCTTTAGATTGCCGTTTTCGCTCGTTCTCTTAACTGGAATAACATTTTTACGAACCGTCACTTCCAGTAGGTGACAAATAACTTGCTGAACACCGTGCTCACTCATTTGTGGCAGCACGAAATCCGAGAAAAACTTCGGGTCATAAAATACTCCTCTAACCTAGTCTTAAGCAATTTTTGTTTCTCCGGCTCATCAAAACCTAAATTAAATGCGAGCATCGCGTCCAGTGACCTCAAATTAGTCAAGATCTCACTGTCGCGGCTTTGCAAACAGCCCAAAACCAACCTTGGGCCAAAACTTTAACCTAAAGCTTGTTTATACTATAACTACTCATCTAGTGATCCAAAATCAATTCTGTTTGAAACATAAGCTCAAAATACCTCAAGATTCACAGGGCTTTCCCTAGTGCAGCCCAGCAACTACTAGTTCAACCAGAACCAACACCAAGCTCTCAAACAACATTCACAATGCTCCAAATGTAATTCCTCACAGATCCTGTTTGATCTGAAGTGAGCATCAAGCTCAGGGAATGATTTGAAGCAACATTCATATTTAAATCGAAGCCTAATTCCCACTTTTTCTTCTCTGTGGCATTTTTACAAACATTTGGTGTGCACCCTTCACGTACAAACACACACTACCTTGCCCGAGTCCAAACTCAGCAACCACATCACCAAAAGCTTTCAACTTGGAAGGAAATGCTCTAAAGAGTTTAAACTACAATCCCAGCAAGTTTGGGCCAAGATTTACTGTCTGGATTGGCCGGAGCAACGAAGAAGATGAAGACTTTTTGCTTTGAAAATCGTGACCATCCAACCAGTACATCTGGGACCCAACCACTTGCACAAACATTCCCAAAAACTCAAAACAAACCTACCTAAACCCGTGCCCGGCGACAAGGCACGGTGGCAGCGGCGGAGGAGCAAAGCTCGATTTGAAGCTTTCACCTCTAATGGTGGATTTCTACTGAGGCAACATGGAGCCCTCCAACTTGCATGGAAAATCACTAAGTAATTCCAGGAAGCTTCTGGACCAACCCGTCCCGGTCGAAGTTGGCCGGAGCACCGGCGGCCGCAACCAAGCTAAGAATCGGGTCATCCATGGCACCTTGACTTTCAAGATGCATGGATGCCATGCAAGTGCATGGTTGAGATCCCCTCACACCCAGGAAGAGTTCTGGGCAAATGGCCGGCGGTGGAGAGGCTCGCCGGCGCCGGAGCGAAGAGCTCGGCCGTGGTGCAAATTTTCACAGAATTAGGGTTTCGATCTGCAACTGTTTGGCTTGATCAAACTTCACCCATTTTGGTGGTGATGATCACTGGTTCCTACAGTATTTTTCCACCATTTTGGTTTCTATTTTGGTCCACTGATTATGGAAAACGACCGCGGCGGAGTTTTCTTAGGTTTCCGGCGAGGGTTTTCTCCCGCCGGCCAACCCACGTGCATGGAAAGCTCGGGCTTGGTAGGGAGTATCCTAGGGTCCTAACTAAGCTACTGCTATGGGTCTAGGGCTCAAACATCCGGTGGTTTAAGTGGGCTTACCTCGCCGGAGTTGGTGAAGATGGAAGAAGCCGGTATCCCTTCTCCTTCTTCGCGCCGCCACAGCAATCACCCAGATGTTCTTCCAATCACAGAGGAACACCCCAGAACACACCAGGACCAACTTGGAAAAGTTTGGTTCCAACTTTCTTTTCTCACTCTCTCTCTCGAATTTCTTCAATGGGGTTGTGTCCTCGGCCACCCCAGTAACCCAGGCATCAAGTGGAGATTGCAGAGGGGATGTTGTGACACCCCCGGAATTTGGATTAGTCCTCTATATAAATGATATAATAGGACTAGAATCTCTAACCCGGCTATAGCATTTTGGATGGTAGCAAGATCCAAGAGGAACATGAGAGTTAAGCGTGCTAGAGCTAGAGTAGTTCTAGGATGGGTGACCCCCTGGGAAGTGGGGCGTCACAGTTGGTATCAGAGCCATTCACCAGCCGGAAATGTGAGATGAGTCTCGGCTGAGCCAGGGTTATATAGCGGGTAGAGCGAGGCTCCCCGGCTAATAACCGTTGTGAGCGGAGTGCAGCTCCTCACAAGGTCGGCTAAGGCTAGCGAGACGAGTCTCACATCGCCTGGTGCTTGTGAGTGTGCTTGAGCCTGACGTGGACGTCAGGGCTTAAAGGGGGGAAGAATGTGACACCCCCGGAATTTGGATTAGTCCTCTATATAAATGATATAATAGGACTAAAATCTCTAACCCGGCTATAGCATTTTGGATGGTAGCAAAATGTGAGATGAGTCTCGGCTGAGCCAGGGTTATATAGCGGGTAGAGCGAGGCTCCCCGGCTAATAACCGTTGTGAGCGGAGTGCAGCTCCTCACAAGGTCGGCTAAGGCTAGCGAGACGAGTCTCACATCGCCTGGTGCTTGTGAGTGTGCTTGAGCCTGACGTGGACGTCAGGGCTTAAAGGGGGGAAGAATGTGACACCCCCGGAATTTGGATTAGTCCTCTATATAAATGATATAATAGGACTAAAATCTCTAACCCGGCTATAGCATTTTGGATGGTAGCAAGATCCAAGAGGAACATGAGAGTTAAGCGTGCTAGAGCTAGAGTAGTTCTAGGATGGGTGACCCCCTGGGAAGTGGGGCGTCACAGATGTTGATGCCTCGAATTCTCCCACAGACCCCTCGTGCTCCCAGCCACAAGAACCCAAGAGTCAAGTTGCCATAAATGCAAGAATTTGCAATTTTGCAATTAACCCCTTGTACAAGCCACCCTAAACACCAAGGTCCCTCCTGTAGGTCCCTTAGACTGACAGGACCCTACCATATTTATCTTATAATTTTTGGTCCACAAAATTTAAAGTTTCATCGCAAATACACCATTTTTCGACATTTTTCACGCATTTCGAGACAAACGGCTTGTCAAATTGCGAAACGGACTTCGCCACGACGTCCGGCTCGTCGAGACCTTTCAAGTAGCGCATTTTCTTGCTTGATTTGGCGCTCGTATAAAATCTCGGGCCATCTAGTTCGACAAGTTGCAGTCTGATGCACGCACTTCGATGCATCCGGATCGCCAAACGCGAATTCCGTCAGTGCCATTGCGCTCAGAACGTCGAAAATAGCTAGGATTGACTACTCATATTCCTATGTCAGGGGTCCAGACGGCGAAACGGCCGACGTTGGTCGAAAGGGGATTTAAAATAGGGGTTACTATTCACAACTTAAGTTGTGGGGCCCGCTTTTCTTTCGCTGTTTTGCGGAAGATCCGACCGTCGGATCGAAGACATATGTATATCAACTTTTCATGTTACGACGAGACGGTCGCAATGGTGATCTCAGATTTTCGAGATCAGGCCCCGATCAAAAGTTGGTATTTTATGGCCACTATTGCACTACTAATTCTCTATTTTTGCCAAATTAATAAATCCACAAATTTTTAAACTTAAACTTTGGATTTTAAAAATCATGGTTACTACATCGGGTATTTAACCTGAAATCTAAAACGATGGTAGAATCCATAAATGTTAAAGTAGATGAAGCTTTTCACTTTGCATCTGATAAATCTACCCCTGATATCTCTCTTGATGATGATACTCCTGCAAATGCATCTTCTCATAATAATTCTTCCGATAATGATGATGCATCTAATGATTCTTCAAGTTTATCTGATATGCAGGAATCATCACAAGTACCTCCGAGTACTCCGTTACCTCAAACGTGACGCATCTCCAAGGATCATCCAGAATCTAACATTATTTGGAGACCCACAAGGAGTCAGGACTCGGAGACACGAGCAGCTGAGGGAAGAACTGAGGATTTCAATACTGGAGAAGCTGCTCCCAGCATACCGATCTTTTCTTGGGAGGTTTCGGCAGCATATAGAGAACGGGAAGCACCCGGAGATGTACATCAAATACACGGTAGAGAAGCTCGAGTCAGCTATCTCTGATTTTTTTGAAGGGCACCCACCTTCTCTGCTCAATAGAAGGAAATCACATTGATAAAAAAGAAAAAACAAAAAACAAAAAAAGTACAAATTGAAGTTGATATTATTTAGAACTTTCGGAGAAAATCTAGGCGATGAAGACATGAACAGATGGAAGAGAGGCACAAGGTTTAATTCAAAGATGAATTTTGACCTGAGGAAGAGTTCTCAATCCCACGTTTTTTTCTGCATTGGAAGGAAATTTCATTGGAAATGCCTAGCGCCACATTCAGTTCACCCTGCATAAGAAAATTTGTTTGATTTATTACACCACATCACCTTGTCCCTTTCTCTATAAAAGCCCGTTCATGTTAGAATCTCTAGATTGTAATCCAAAATTAGCTGTGCAAACTCTTTTACTTCAAGCTACATATCTTTTGTTGTAGCACCGAGGTACAGCTTCGTGTGCTGTACTGCTAATTTATTATGCCTATCAGTCTATGTTAGCTGTGTTTTTCTGGCAGTTCTATTCCATCCACAGTTTCATGTCATATCACTTCACCTGAAATAAGAAAGTTTCTGGAACAATGAAAATTTCAGGAAGAAAGTTTCTTGTAACAAAAAATGTGCCAAGATGAGACTTCTATGACTTGAAGACTGCCCAAATGAGCACAATAGTTTAACCATCTAACTCTTGCATGGAAAGATCACTTGAATAATTTTTGCACAGCTTAAGTTCAACCATGGAGTGAAGTTCTACAAAAAGCATGCATAAATATCATTAGATATCACAACAAGCTACATTGTGGGCCTTCATGATATTGCAGCATTTACTTACCCAGAAATGCTTCATCTTTCATCCAAGTATGAGATAGGGACTCTTCAAATATTTCAAAACATTTTTTGATTGGGTGAATAAACTGAGAGCTACATGTAGTCTACAGAGAAATTTTTCGCTCTCTGGATCCAGTTATAACTCTGCTGCAAAGCTATCAACTTTGCACCATTTGTGGATCTTTGGAATCTGCAAAAAGAAAAGTTGTGACATAGAGATTTAGAGATCGAACATCAAAGTATCAAACAAAATTTGATGAAGCCTCAGTTAATGGTAAATAGTGCAGCTACAGATTTAAATAGGCTAAATACACAGAGTTTCCTTCTTTTGGATTTAAAAAGAATAGAAGGTAATGACCCAACTTGAAATGGGTTGCTCAAGCCGATTACAGTTGATCACAACAATCCAACCGTACATCAACACCAAAAACAATCCGCTCCAAAATCCAAATTATCCTATCCTGAAATCCATCACCCAAAAATAAAAGAAAAAACTAGCTATACATCTTAAACCATCATTATTCATATGAAGTATTGAGAAACACTTCTACTGTCACGCCCCGGATGTAAACCAGAACCCGAGTTCGACAACAGATTCGCCGTATACGTGATATTTTCCACGTATACGAAGCGATACAACAACTCAAGCAACAAGGTGATATACAAGAGTGAATAAAACCACAACAAGTGGTATAGAGCGAGAAGTAAAACAGTAAAAGTACACAAATCAACTCCCAACAAAACAATCCTCCGGTCATAACATCACAACAAAAGCTTCCAACAACATCACTAAGAAACAAAAGATTAACACCAAACAAAAGAGGTACACTTCAGTATGACAACTCCACAACCCAAGTCTACTACAACACCATAAAACAACTCCAACTATCCCCGCCAAAACATACAAGAACAATTCCAAATACAACTAGTCCAATCCACAAGTACAACACCAACATCAATAACACACTACATCACAAATGCTCAACTACTAATCATACACCAACAAATACAATAACTACAACTCCAAAAGATGTACAGCTCTCAAAATAAAACAAATCTGCTACATCATCATAATACAAATCCACCTCTCTGACATAAAATAATATACAAACAGCTGGCTCCAGCGAGACCAAATATACAGTAGTCTGAAGTCACAAAAACTAGAAAATACAGTACAACTGGTCCACCTCTAGTAGTAGTCAGGGAGATGCTCTAGCTATCTGCGACACCCTTGCCACGATCTACCTGTACCACTGCTCCTGAAGAAGACACTGGGGAGCAACGACGGGTGTGAGAACTATTGTTGTTCTCGTGACAATAGATCCTCTCTACCCTCGTGTGTCAACGACATAGTCAACTGTAAGATATTGAATATATGTAAGTATGCATCACCAAAAGAAAACTGTCGAGATATAACCCAATCAAATGAACCTGTATAAAACCCGGTCCTGCCTGTACTCACATCACTACAGATCATAAATCGTCCGGTCAGCACCAACCCGGCCTCGACCAATAGATCATAGATCGTCCGGTCAGCACAAACCCGACCCCGATCTGTAAAAACCCGATCCCGCCTACTCCGAAGTGGCACTCGAGGGACGCGACCGAACTCGAATAAATAAATATCCATCTCAAGTATCTCAATCACGCAGGCAAAAGTCGACACTATGCTCAAGGTGGAAACTCTCTCTTTCCACAAGGCAATCCCAGCCCAACTGATGTATAACACTAATCGACCAACCGCCCACAATTCGCGGTTGTCGAGTAACTCCCGAGTCGAAAATCTGGTGCTATCCCACCCGACTCAATAACTTAGCTATACTAATCCCATCCCTGCTCTCTAACCCGAGCGACAAAAACATAAGAGAAGAAACAAAGGGTTTTCTCCTAAGTCTTAATCCAACATGTAGTAAGGCACCAATAAAAGAATGTGGCCTATCTATATGTCCAAATAAGCATAAAATAGCTCTCATACAATATACATGTAGTTCACTTTCATAAGTCTCAAGTTGAAGCATGATTGGTATAGCTTATATAAAAGAAGATATGGCCTACTAGATGTCCAACAAGTAAGGAATGGTTCTCACATATAAGTGAAGTAATTATCAACATAATCATCTAGTTTCATCATGCTTTAATCAAAAATAGGTAATAAGCATCCAAACCACACACTGCCAAGTTTCTGGTTGCGCCGACTTGTAAGCCGCAATTTCGATGTGCTCAACAAACCCACCTGTTTGCTCGCTGATCTAAAGTCTGATTGGTCTGATTTTTGGCGAGCACACTTCTCGAGTTCTCAGCTTTCCAACAAACCAAAAATCTCCCAAAATCTCCTGCCGGATAGAAAGTTATAGCGAAAACATTACCAGTTGCGTAGAAATCCAACAATTCGAACAAGTAAGCAAGATAAATCAAAATCTACTATATATGCTCCATTAGACATTACTACAACAGCCCAAACTTGATTCTAGTGTTCATATTTAACTCAAAAACATCAAAAAGATCCTCACAAAGCTAAATTTAAATCCTTTAATTCAACTCTTAAGTAAGATGTACCAATGCTGTGTTAGGATTTTCCGCAAAATAAACGCAGCGGAAAAGAAAAATCAAATAAACAAATATTTGAAAAAGTTGAGATCCGATCTCAAGAACCACGCAAAATAGGATCCCTCATGTATTTAAGATTAAACGAAGAACGAAGATCTAATCTTCACCTTTGCGCGGGGAGATCTACACCGCAATTTGATGATCGTGGAATTTGGTTCTCTTGAAGCCGCACACGCGTCCGGCCTCTACAGGTATCCACACGATGTTGTCGATCTGATCGAAGTTCTCACCGGGGTGCTAGCTCCCTTGCAGAGAATCTCTTTTTTCAATCGTGGATATTTAGAAAAGAAAAAAAGGAGAAAAGAGATGACGGCTAGGTTTTTCTCTTTTCTTTTTTTTCTCTTAAAGAAAACTCATACGTATAAAGAGGGGGATATAATACCTTTTTATAATCATTAAGATAAACATTAAGATAAACTTAAAATTAGATTTAAGTTTATCTTATCCCTAATCGGTTCAATCGATTAAATCCTAATTTAATTCGACTTGAACTCAATCCTAATTTGATCAAATCAAATCATTAACGCAACATTTGCACTTAAGTCCTCTCACAACTCACTAACTATTAGTAAGTCATCTCTTGCAACATTTGCACTTTAATATCCGTAATTTGTAACAATTACAAATTAGTCCAATTATCAACATATTGATAATTAAGTCCTCAGGCAATTCAAAAAATCGCGATCCAACTATCCGATCAGTCATAACCTCTTATGTGTGTGACCTCATAGGTTCTATTCTAACTGGTAGTGAGATATATTGTGATCACCATCAATAATATCACTGAAACTCTTTTCAGTGGGTTAGAACAATTCCAACTCAGCCCAATAAGAATTATCGATCCAGATAATTCTCATGAGTCCCACAATCCACCAGTGACGCCTAGCAGCATGTAGTAGCATTCCAGTAGAATGGAATACTGAACCTCTAGGTGCAATTAACGTGTGATACAATCCTTCTATCAGGAGTCACGACTAAACGGAGGTCATGGAATTGCTCGTCAAACCCCACCATTTGTCATATGTCAAATTTATTCGACTCGAGTTTATAATATCGGAAACCCTTTCCGTTATTTACTCTGCCTTGGCCAAGGTCTTCTAAACTCGATCTCATAAATCACATAGGACTAACTTCCTTATCTACTAAGGGCGATAGATTCCATATAGGTGTACACTCTATTCCTACAACGAACCTACTGCAGCCAACATGCACTGCAAGGACCCAAATGGCTAGGGACCAAGTGTATGTACAGTCAAACTACAGTAACCCCATTGTGAATAGCCGAGATACCGCAGGTCAAAGGACCAGTCACACTACTGCAACATCGAGTAAGTCACTGACGAGTGAATAGACATCCAAGTGATTTCTCGTGATGGTCACGCTCGGTACCCTTGATCTCCAACAGCCACCTGCACATTCGCTCCAGTGTCCCCACACTATTGACTCGAGACTCGTCTACCTTAAAAGGGAAGCGATCTGTGCACCAATCTCACCGGATCAATCATCGTCCCCGTGATAATCTATCGATCGAGAGCATTTAGGAATTAATCATTAATGATACACGTCTCAAATTCTCAACTCTTGAGAATACGTATCATCAACTTAATTATTCCTTGGACAATTCATGGACACATATACAGCATGAACGAAAATAAAAACCCAATAACATTCATAATGTAAAATATCAAATACAAATTTATATCCTAGAAAGAAAACATGTGTCGGCCAGATTGGCTTCTAGGGCATACATCTAACATGCTGTCCAAGAATCATGCATGTGATTAAAAGCTGAATTTTAACTTGCTATATAACCCAAAATAAACATAATTACAAGTTGAACCCAAAAGAGAAGTTGTTCAATAAACTCAAAAGATTGCATTCCACCACTTGAAGTAACCATAATGCCATAATTATCCATAACATCAAGACCAACATTCAATTAGCAAAGCAAGGTGATCCAATTATACATGCATATTTCAGCAACACTAAGCCTAAGAAGAGGGTTAAAGATGGTATATCAATTGTCATCCAAATTTCGAGTTTAAGGTATCAAAATGTTCATCTTGAAGTCTAGAAGATCACCCAACTTGAAAATCTCCATTTCATAAAGGGAATAAAAAGATACTCCATAATTACTACAAGCTGTCCAAAACTAAAATCTGCAAATAGGGGCTCAAAGATGGGTTAATTCACCTAGTTAATAGCAGGAATTAGCTTCTCTCAACGTATCAAAGTTGGGGAGCTTCAAGTCCTGAAGATTCTCCCACAAAAATCATCTCGAAATTCCAATCCTACAGTCCAGGGGAGCTAAAACACTGAGTACTACTCAAAACATCAAACTGTGCACAATTGTTTCAAAGATTGATTAAGTTACCTGACTTAGAGCTCAAATTGGAGGTTCTTGAAAATACGAAAGTTGTAGGTCTTCGAATCCTGAAAATTTTCCACCAAGAATCAGCTCCAAACTCCTCTTGTACTGCCCAGGGGAGGAAAAACACTAAACTCTGACCAAAAACTCAAGCTGAAAACCAGAGTCTCAAAGATCACAGAATTTACCTAGTTTAGAGTCCAATCTAGGCTTCTCTTCAAATATGAAAATCGTAGAGCTCGAAGTGCTGGAAATTTGCCCACAAAAATCACCCTGAAATTTCACTTCTACTGTCCTGAGGAGTCCGCAGAAGAAAGATCGACGGAGAGGCCAAACTGTGCAAGAGGTCTTCAAGCTTCAACCATGGTGTTCTTGGGTGGAGAAGAAGGTGGATTAGCTCAAGAAAACCTCTCCCTTCTGTAGGAGAAGATGAAGAACAACCAAAGGTTTGAATCCAGGTCAAAAGGGTCCAATTTAAAGCTCTAAACCTGTGCCAAAATTGATCCAAGGATCAATTTACCTCCAATCTTATCCAAAAATCCACCGCTTAGTGGATCCGGGTGCACCAACTCCAGCCGGCCCGACCCGCAGCGCAGGGCCACGCGTCAGCAGGCGTGCGTCCCGGCCCAACGCGTGAGCGCGTGCCGAGCGCGTTGCGCCCGCCAGTGCACGCCCCGTGCACCAGTCGGCACCCCCGGGCCGTGGACCCGGTCCACAACACAGTAAATTCCAAAAAAGTCCTTTTTCTCCAAAAAAATACACAAAAATAATGTATTTTGCACAGTTTTTTGCGCTGGATCTATTTTTCGCGTCCGTTTTGCGCGCCGAGGATTCCGACACACCGAAAAGGTGTCGTCAAATCATTGATCCAATAATAAACTGCTCTACAAGTATACAGGTCCTCACATCTACACCCAAATGTGACTTGCTTGAGTAAAATATAATACAGTGTACTGGAAATGATCTCACACTCTATTATCTACCTCATTATTCTTGATCTAGTCTATGGCAAGTTTTCATGCATTCAGCACCTCATATATCAGTACATATCATCTAGTAGCTTTCATGAAGTACAATTTTGATATAACCTTTATGTTTGACTACTGTACAAGAAGAAATAACCACCACGAATATATGATTAAAAATTTGGAGCGAAAGAATAAAGTGCTTTAAATAATTGCTGCAATTCGACTTAAAAGGCTCACTTACCATTATAAGACAGATCAAATCTCCACTCGATTTATGCAAGCTTGAAGAATGGCGAAAACAATCCATTCAAAGAGATAAAGCTTCTCTTACTCGAAAATTTTGCCATAATTTGGTTCGCTATTGTCAAAAGAGCCTCTCAAAATTCCTTTAATTAACTAATCATGGACAGCAGAACTATGAAGGATCAAAATGTAATCCATAATCTTATCTGGGAGTTTTTCTAGGGAACCCAACAACAGAAAAAAGTCGAATTACTACGACTTCGTGTGCGCTTTGTGTTGCCGCCTCATAAATTTCCCTGTACGCAATCTTGTTGGCTTCCTCGCTCTAACAACTCCCTTCTTCCTCATTTTCTCCAGCTTCTCTTTCCGGCCTTGTATGTCAGCTTCAATGACCTTGTCTCTGCTCTCCTTGGACAACAAAGCCAACCTAGCAAACTTCTTCGGTCTCACTTGCCCTAGACGTTCGTTTATATCCCTGAAGGCCGGTACTAGACCAGCTCTCATAAAATGTCCTTCAGTTAGCTTCATCGAATTCGTCTCCGGGAGTGTCGGCGCATCTTTCAACTCTAAGTCCACACAGAAAGAAGAATCCTTCAGCCACATCCTAAGAGAGTGAGCTTTTGCAACGAGAACCCCTGTTCTAGTTTTGCATGGCAAAAATGGTGAACCCATCTCCCAAAGGAATGCTTTGAGGGTATTGTTCAAGGAAACCATGTTATATTCTGCAGTCCCTGTTATTAGAACAACAGATTTTGGGGATTCAGGAGATCCCTGCAAGGAAGCATCCTGTTGGAAAATGATAATTAGCTTGGTCAGACCTCAGAGTCGATAATAGAGTATTAAGGAATTCAGGAAGTATATCAGTACAGTAGCCCTGGGGAGGGAAGGAAAACATAAAAGAGTATACTAGATAAATACTGAATTTTTTATTAATAAGGATATAATATCCCTAATGTGGATTGATAAATGTACACAAGCTTGCTGTTAAGACTATTACCGAAACAACTGAAACTATCAGGACTGATGATAAAATCATGTCATAGAATAATTAAGTGTCCAGTTTATTCAATAAATTTTGGATATCTTTCATTGATCATTTGTTTAGAAAATTAATGGCTCAATTACCTTTTCTCCTCCAAAATTGCATACTAGGTGCTACATGAATACCTCAGACAATAGTATATAGGTTTTAACTGGCAAGGTGTACAAAATTTGACGAGAAATACAGAGTTTATTCTGCAATGCCCCAAAAGCAACTAAAATCTCACCAAAAGCATAACTGAAATACTTACTTGCATGTTGTCAAGCCACATTGTAAGACCAACAAGAGCAGCACCAGAAGATAACTTCCGAAAGTCAGCTCCCCAATCTTTTTCGGCAACCCTGAATTATCATTTATGATATCAAGGGTCTTACTATACAGGCATAGACTGCTCAATCACTTCATAATGCAGCAAAATCAACTAAGCTATAATCAGATGACACTGCTCATTAACAACTGAAATAATACATTAGTATGAATTTCTGGACGTTAGTTGTGAGTTCAGACAAAGACAAGGTGCAAATTGACTCCTATTGGAAGATCAGAAGATTGACTCGACAGAAAAACTCTCTGACTGATTCTTCACATACAGAAATAGCATTTCTACTGTGTAATACATGTAAATGAAAAGTGGGAAACAAGTCTACCATTATAATTTCCCTAAGGTCAGAAAAATAATTTGAATCCGGTGGCTGACATTGGCTAAATTTAATATTTTTCACATAAGATTAGAACATTTTGATTGATGGATATGCAAAACAACTGCCAGTTGAATATTTAATTTGAAGGGTTTTTTTAACATTCTTTACAACTTTTCTGTGGCTTTCAAATTATTTTTAGTTCTTGCGAATGTGCAGGATAATAATTGAAAATATGTTATATAGAATGTGTTCGGAACTAGTTAAATTTCAAGGGAGAAAATCATATTGATCATTCACTATCATATTGATTATTCACTATTATAGTACCCAGTATTATAGCTAGCTCATAGTGTTATTTTTCCTAGCTCATTTTTCATTGACAATTCCATCAAATTTAAGTTTTTTAATTACTTTATAGCTTATAAAACTGAATTAAATAACCACTAGCTAATTAAGCGTATAAATTTAACAAAAAAAAAAAGATTTTTTTGAATACGTGATTTTAGCTAAATAAATTAGGGATTTATCAAATTCATTGATAATTCCATCTAAGTTAATGGTTTTAATTACTTAGTAGCAGATAAAACTGAATTAATTAACCACTAATAGCTAATTAAGCCATTAAATTTAACAAATATTTGAACTTAACTGACTAGAAATTTTCATATAAGAAAATTAAAAGCTACAGGGGTGTTAATAAAAAGAGTAAAGTTTGGCGGCCTATTTCATAATGGCCTGTAGTTTGAAAGGGTCTTATACAATTTTACCTATATTTTGCAATTGAAGGTTCTAATAATTACCTAAACACATCATGATGATATATGTTTCTCTTGATTGCTAGTTGGAAAATCCATGAAGCAGTTGCCCGACGTTCAAATGCCCACAAAAGGTCCCCCAATGCATTGACAAAATTAAAGGAAGCATTATCTTCTAGCAAAACCAGCTCTTCCAGCAATCGATTGACCTCTAAAACCATAGGCCCAGTTTTTTCGGTCAGCAGCCTGCATATCAAAATGCCATAAACAACTCTTAAAAACAAACATTTACAAACCATATGATTTTCTTTTGAAGATTTCCTGAGACCATTATTCAACCTGATAGGAAGATCGAAACCGGTGTTGCCTAGAGCATTCAGAAGCATGAGCGCCTGATTAGTTTGCTTGCACAGACTTGCAGCCCTAATGAAACATGTCCATATTCTATGATCTGGTTCTAATCCATCCCGCTTCATTTCCAATAGCTTTGCTATTCCAAGGTTATAATCTCCATTCTTCAGGTAGGCATCAATAACAGAACTGTAAGGTAAAGAGCTGAGTTCCAAGCCAGAAGTTTTCAAGTTATTAAGTACATTTTCTGCCTCTTGAGGCTGACAAGCAGTCCCATAAGAAACCATAAGCATGTGCATGGTGGCAATCGTGGGCTCAATACCATCATCCTTCATTAATACAAGCAAGTGTTGAGCTTTCAAATGATTACCTGCGTTTCTATATATTTTCATCATCATATGATAGACCAACCGGTCTAATCTAAACCCCTTTGATCGCATATCCTTGAAGAGTTTTTCAGCTTGATCCCACATCTGCTCCTTACCACAAGCAGCCAGCAAGCTTTTGTAAGAATCTAACTTGGGCTCCAAACCCTGATTTCTCATCTCATTCAAAAGAGTAAAACCTTCCTCAGGCCTCCGGTCTCTACTGTACATGACTATTAGAGTATTATAAGTATCCTCATCAGCCTTGAACCCAGCATCTAATATGCTTTGATATACCTCTAATGTCTTCTTAAAATTCTCGATTGCAGTGTACATTTTAATGAGCGAATTGAATATGCTAAGATCTGGTCTGAACCCAGCTTCTTGCATCTCAGCAACCATCAACTCAACATCCCTAACTCGTTTTCCACGGGATAATAAAGTAATCATACTTCTATAGAGATGCATATTGGGCAAATATCCAGCGGCCTTCATCCCATTATATATCTTCCTAACCTCAAATATGTTCCCATCTCTAGCAAAGGCATCAAGCATCAACAAAATTGTGCTTTTACTAATCTTAAAGCCCATATCTTGCAACTCCTCAACAACAACGTACAACTCATTCAGCCTCTTATCAACAATCAATGCCTGCATAAGACCATTAACTGATTCAACAGTTGGCGAAGGGCCATCTTTCATCATTATATTGAAGACCGCTCTTGCCTGTTCATATCGACCACTCTCAGCATATGCATGAATTAAAGCATTCCAAACTTTTCTATCAACAAGTGAGTGTTGTCTAAGTTTCCCAACCAAGCTTTCCGCCCTCTGCCAAAGCTTTAGCCTCCCATATGTCTGAATTAGATTGACATAGGTCGAAAGATCATTGAATGAAATACCAACTTTTACAGCCTGGTCCATCAACTGATGTGCAGTTTCTGGGAAATCCATTTTACAGTATATGCCAATCATACTCTGATAGATTCTTAGTGAAGGCTCAATGCCAAGAAACTTCATATTGGAGAACAATTGAGAAGCTTCACATAACAATCCAGCCTCCTCACAGCACATGATCAAGAACTCGTAGAAGCTGCAATTTCTGCCAAAGGATCCAAAGACAAACATCCTTGTTCTAATATACTCTTCAATCGCAGCCGCTATCTGCCCAGATTTACACAGCATAATTATCGAAGATTCCGATATCAAAGAATGGGAGCTGGGTGCATGCTCTCGAATAAATTCAAGCAAAAAGAGAGCTTCTCCGATCCTGCCTGATGCGTCATATGCATCTAAAATGGATAGCAAATTCTCACGATTAAGATCATATCCTTCAACAACAGCCTTCTTTAACATCTCAGACCCATGAAAGAAGCATCCGCCCTTTATGAGAATAGTGGAGATCACTTGTGGGTTCATTTGACAAAAATTCTCCATATGATCGATAACTTCTATGATTAATTCATCTTCACTTTGCTTTGCAAGAACCGCAAGCAACATCCGGTAAAGGCCCCCGTCTGGCCTATAGCCATCTTTCACCATAGCCCGATACAGAGACATTGCCTTCCTAATCTCATCAAATCTTAATAAAATATCCAACATAACCGAATAAGCTAAATTGTCCGGCTTGATCCCCAACCTAATCATATGGTCAAATGTCCGCTCTGCCTCTACCCGCATTCCAGATTTGGCATACCCACAAATCAGAGCACTGAAAGTCCTCAGTGTTGGCTTCACCCCGACCTCCACCATTTCATTCATCACCTTCATTGCTTCAGCAATTCTATCTGCTCTTCCCAACGAATCGATTATCACAGTGTAAGTCACCGAATCAGGATTGCACCCTTCCGACTTCATTTCATCATACAGTTCGAGTGCAATGTCGAGCCTTCCCTGTTTTCCATACATGTGGATGATTGTGTTGTAGGTTATCTCATCCTTCTTAAACCCAGCTTTCACCATTTCCTCGCATACCCTCTCGACTTTATCCACATTCCCCTCTTTGGCAAAAGCATGCAGGAGAGAGTTATAAGTAACTGCATCCGGCGTAAAACCCTTCTCGCCCAACTCGCGGAAGAGAAGCTCTGCCTCGCGTGCCATCCCGCACCGGCCATATACGGACACCATGGCATTGTAGGTCCAAAGATCAGGCCGGCATTGGGAGGCCACCATGTCCTTGAAAACTTTCATCACGTCTTCCAAATTCGGTCGATGCGAGCATGCGCTGATAAGAGTATTGTAGGTAATGGTGTCGGGCCTCAGACCGGAACGTCGGACCTCGAGGAGAAGCTCGAGGGCCGAGCCGGAAGGGAAATTACCCGACTTGGCACGAGCATTGATGAGCGTGTTGAAGCTCACGAGGTCCGGTTCGAGCCCGCGATCCCGCATTGCGCCCAGCAGCTTCTGCACGTCGGCGAAGCGGCCGCTGCGGGCGTAGACCCCCATCATTGCGTTGTAGACCTGGACGGTGGGCTCGACCTCGGGGTCGGCGCGGCGGAAGACCTCCTCGGCGAGGGCGAGTTGTTGGGCGCGGCCGAGGACGCCGATGATGGTGGCGAGGAGGCGGGGGCCGGGGGCGTAGCGGCGACGGAGGGTGAGCCACTCGAAGACCTCGAGGGCGCGGCTCCAGCTCGAGCGGCCGACGCGCTTGACGACGAGGGCGAAGTCGTTGGGGGTCATCTGGAGGGCATCGGCGCCAGCGCCGCTGCGGCGGTCGAGTGCGTCGGCGACGAGGGCGGAGGGGGGGAGGGCGAGGACGCGGTCGGAGAGAAGGCGGACCCGGAGGCGCCAGTCGCGGGCGCGCTTCAGGGCGAGCTTCGTCAGCTTCTTCGCGCGGCCGCGGCGCTCCTTGGCCTCGAGAGGCTCGAAGCCGTCGCTGCCGCCGAAGGTTTCTAGGGTTTCGTCGAGGGGTTCGTCGGGAGAGGGAGAAGAAGGCGGGGGGAATGGGTGGGGATGGGGGACGTGCGGGAAGTGGAGATGGAGGTTGGGCCATCGTATGGAGGGGTCGGCGAGAGGGTAGTAGAAGTCGACGGGGTCAGGGGGGTCGTCGTCGCCGGACATAGTGGAGGAGGCGGCGGCGGCTGCGGCTGCGAAGGAAGAGGAGGAGGAGGAGGAGGGTTGCCGGGAAAAGAAGATGCGAGAGGAGGACGAGGAGGAGGAGGAGGAGGAGGAGGAGGGGAATAGGGCGGAGATGGGGAGAGGAGGGGTGGGGAGCGCCATTAGAGGCATAGGGAGGTGGAGGTTGCTTGTGGGGAGGTAGAGCGAGTCGGGGATAGCGCGGGGCGAGCGTAGCATATTTTACTCCGTTGGAAAAGTTTTATCTTAAAAAAAAAAAAAAAAAAAAAACAAACAAACAAACAAACAAATAAAGAGCAGAAAATCAAAAATAAAAATAAAAAAATGCTATTTGTGCATTCAAATGCATCTCAAATCCTATCACTGTATGGGTAAAAAAAAATTTACTTGTTAGTAATATACATCACCATTGAATGAATGGAATAGAAAATATATACTTTTTTTTTGAGTTTTACAATTAGCATTACTCTAATTTGTACTAAAAATTATTATGAGTTAGCGATAAAATTTTTAAAATTTTATTTTATTATTTAATATTTTAAATTTATTTGATTTGAATTAATATTTTTTAAATTTAAAATTCAAACTAATTACTTAGTTTAATAATTTTATAGTTGCACAAATTTTATTAATTAAGTATTATAATAATTAAACTTTATAAAGATGAATGAAATATTTAAATTTTAAAATCAAAATATTGTTAACTAATTTAAATTAAATAAATTAAAAAAATAGTATAGTAAAATTAAAATTTTAAATGATGAATAGTCGAATTAAAATAGTAATAATTTAGATAAATTTTGTACGTTTTTACAAATACAGAAAAAAAAAAAAAAAAAAAAAAAAAAAAAAAAAAAAAACTACTGTTATGGGTGCAACTACTTGATTCTTTTTTAAATTTATAAATATTTAGTTAAAAAAATATTGATAAGTAATCTTTCAATAATTAAAGTACACGTTTGGAAATAGAATAATATCATCAGGACAAAAAAAATTTATCCAGAAATAAAAGTATTTTTTATTTGTTAAGATTTTAGCATATTTTTCAGAATAAATAAAATTATATTTGGTAATTTTTTTGAAATAAGAAAAAAATAGTGGGAAAAGTAGATTTTAATATTTCAAAATGCCAATTTTGCCTTTATGTATAGCTCAAATTTACATCATTGTATAATATATATACAATACTCAATGTAAGTAAAAATATAATTTACTTATTTTAATAATTAAATATCTTAATTTATATTACATAATACCAAGTTTGCCCTTATGTATGGCACAAATTTATTTATTTTAGATTAAATTTTAATTTTAAAGTTATAATATAAATTCAAAATTTATTAATTTTAAAATTTAAATTTTAGGTTCAATATATGTTTGATATTTAAATGTATATATAGTTTCAAAGTTCAAAATTCTCAAGTTCTTCGTACCAGTCACGTGTTCTACTAACCTGCTAGATGTTAGAATATTTACATAGTCAAATAGTTAGTAAAATAGTTAGTTGGCATGCCAAAGTTTCAAGTTTCCAGTTCTAGTTCATCATCTCGTCATCTCATCACCCCCTTTTTGTCACTAAAAGCCAAAAGAAAAAATGTGGGGGTAGACGATGCAAACTGCCCATGCAAAATAAAATGCAAATGAAAAACAAATGCAAAGAAAGTTAGATGCATGCAAGAGAGAAAAACTGTTAAAAAAAAAAAAAAAAAAACTAAAAGTCACGTTCATCAAAACTCAGTCAGAACCGGATTCTCCTTCGGAGCTGCAACAACCGAGCTTGTCAAAAATTGCTTTCACTAATTTCGAAAGCTTCGAATACTTCTTCTTCAGATCGTGTTGATTCGCCGTGATGCACCGCAGATCTAAAGAAATTCGCTCCTGCTCGGAGGATTGTAATACTCGGAAAATTTGAAATTGGAATTTGATAAATTAGAATGTGGATTCGAAATTAAAATATAGTAGATGGGAGTATTATAAGTCAAAAAGTGCAAATTGCACAGTTTTCGAAGAAACTGTCCCCCAACTTGCAGATCCAGGTCTGATTTTGAAAAACTAGTATCTCTAGTGGATACGTTTTGTCAAATTGAGCAAAGATGGTGCAAACCAATTTTCTATATGACGGTTGGATCGTCTCTAAAACAGAGAAAGGCAAAGTGGGGTCCACGACTTAAGTCGTGAATGTAACCCCTGATTTAATTCCATCGCCGGCCAACGTCGGGCGATCAACTGCCTGGAGTTCGAATCCGACGATCCAGATAGTCGATTCAGATAGTTTCATCGATCTGAGCGCAGTGGCGCAGACGAAATTTGTGTTTGACGAGCCTAAAACATCGTAAAGCGTGCCAAGTAGTAGAACTAACTGTGTAAGATGGATTTTAGAATTATCGAAGCTCGAATTCAGTGAAGAAAAATCACTAGTCAATATGTAGTAGCCCCGATCCCTGTGCAGCTTTTTTCCATGACCCACATTGTGGAACACCTATTATTGGTGTGTCGGACCCGCAACGCGTCAAATGGACGCGTTGGACGGACTCTGTGAGGCTTCTGGATTGAGCCTGCCTTCCGGCTGTTTTCGTTGAATTTTAGAAAGAGTTTCATGATAATCCGAGGCTGAATTTGGATTCGGTGCGGAAAAACGTCGAATGTCGGCTATTTACTTGTGCTTTTTTGAGTCCGGATGCCCAAAAACGGGCACCCGGAAGTTTTTTGCATATTTTGGTGCATGGGGGAAGCCGTGGACCAGCCGGATGCCACGTGGCGACCACTGATTGGCCGGCGCACGCGGCGCGGTCCACAGAGAAGAAGCGCTGGTGCATGGACCGGGCGCGGGGGACACGTGGCAGCCTCGGATTCGCGGGCTCACGCGGCACGGTTCACGGCGACGCGCGGGCTGGTGCATGGACCGTGGCGGGCCACGAGGCAGCCTGTGAGTGGCTGGCTCACGCACGTGCGGTCCACGCAACGGGGGGAGCAAGCTGTCACGCCCCGGGGTCGAAACTGCGACCCGGGCTCGCCAACAGATCCGCCACCTATACGAAAACCCCGCATAGGCGAAGCGTCCAACCTGCAAAGAAAGATCTACTACAGCTAAACAGATATCAGAGCTGTAAAATAAAAAGCTATAAAACTCAAATCCAACATTGTACAACTGGAAATAAAGATATATATATAATATTCATCTCCCAAGAATCGAATCATACAATATCCTCTGATACAAAAATCCAAGAACCCAAACGGGGAGATAACTAAAATAAATATACATCAGTGTACAGGCTCTCAATACAAGTTAGATCCTCACAATACAACAATCTCTCAAAAGTGGAAATAAAATAATTTACTGACTGTACTACAGATCTCCAATGTTGGGGGGGGGGGGGGGGGGGTACAGCTACACTCCAAAGACAGGCAGGGATCTAGCTCGCGACTCCCTCGCCTCGAATAGCAACAGCAGAATCAGCATCTCCCACCGATGACTCTGCAAAACATAGGAGAGGAAAGAAAAAGGAGGGGGAGAACCCCCAACAGGTGTGAGAACTACATCAACACGTAGTTCTCAGTGGGTACCGCCACCAAGCCGGACGGTCTGCCCACTAAGTCTACTAGAGGCATGAGATAACAATGTAGTAAAAACTGAACAAGAAAAGCCGGAGATGCTCTACAGCTACCATGCCTCCATCTAAATGCTCAAAGGGTGATACAGATGAAAGATATGCCACCACACGCACCCAATGTGCTCAATCGACCCAATCGAACTGACTGCCTCATATGGTCCAGTCAAGCCTGCGCCCACCAAATGCCACACATCCACAAGAGGACGGGACTTACGTAGGGCGTCCCACACGGACTAACTCGCCCCTCGCGCAAAACTGCCTCAACAAGCCCATCATCGCATCCACTGCGAAAAACTGCCTCAATAGGCCAACCATCGCATCCACTGCGGCATCTCAGGGGGCACGATCCCAACAGAGGAAAACGGTGCGGCATAGAGTATCGAACATTAGCACATGCAAGCTATAGTCAAAATCTACGCTCACTCTCAGAACGGAAGGACTCAAGAACCCCAAATATCTCGCACAACGTCGGAATACTCTCAACGACTCAACTAACAAGCTCTCACGAATCTCGAGACACTAACGAACTCAACCAACTCGTGGCACAAAACACACTGGCTGGAGATACTCCACAGCCGGGACCACCGTCGACCCCAACGGCTCTCAAAATGAAACACCCAACTCGCCACGCTAAACACACAGGCTAGAGCTACTCCACAGCCGGGATCGGCCCACAACTCAGGGCTAACAAAACTGGTCGGACGACACTCAACGACCCGGGACCACTGTCAACCCAAACGGTTCCCAACAACACTGACCGGAAGATACTCGACGGCCCGGGACCACCGTCGACCCCAACGGCTCCCAACAACACTAGCACAGGTCTAATCTCAGCTACCAGACTCCACTCAGCCCCCAGGCACGAGTGCAACTGTCACGCCCCGGGGTCGAAACTGCGACCCGGGCTCGCCAACAGATCCGCTATCTGTACGGAAACTGCCGCACAGACGAAGCGTCTACCCTGCAAGTCAGATCTATAGCTAAACATGTATCAGAGCTGAAATAGAACTAAAACCACAAGCTATAGAAAACCATTGAACATCTGATGTAAATATAAAATAAAGATCCTCAATACAACACCTCTCAGCTGTCAAATAAAAACAAAAACCTCACCAATCTCTCAGACTGTCCAGTACAAAAGTGGAAACATAAAATACAGGGTACATCTACCTCTGACTCTCAATACGGGTAAGGAACTACTCAGCCACGTCCTCACATCGATCAGCTGTCTTCGCCCGAACCCAACCGGAACAGCTACCTCAGGAACCTGTCACCGCAGCGGGTGTGAGATCTACTGCAGAAGGTAGATCTCAGTGGGTACAGTCACCAATATCCACGGTATGCCCACTAAGTCTACTGGAGGCACAAAAGATAGGTATGCAGATAGATAGATAAATAAAAGCAGGAAATGAGCTACAACTAATATGCCTCAACATCATGCTCATGGAAATCTCTACTATGAACCTGCTATGCATACACCCTCACTACTAAATGCCTCAAGTATCATGCTCAAAGGAATACTCATCTAAGAGCAAGCTATGCACCACTCGCACACGAGGTGCTCTCAAAACCCAAATCTCAATGACTGACCAAAACTGGCTCAGTCAAGCCCGCGCCTGTCGTCTAGGGACGCACCTGCCCACTCCACGTGGAGCGTCCTACCGACTACTATGAACGCACCTGCCCACTCCACGTGGGGCGTCCTACGCACCTGCCCACTCCACGTGGGGCATACTACTGACTACTAGGAACGCACCTGCCCACTCCACGTGGGGCGTCCTAAACTGACCACTAGGAACGCACCTGCCCACCCCCGTGGGGCGTCCTAGTCTGTCTATCTCAATCATCATCACGCATCCGGAGCGTACCCGAGGGGAGCGACCCCACCGAGCTCTAGTATCTAGTCAGTCTCAACTGTCTCATAAATGGCACATGCAGGCTATGATCCTTGATCAAACAGATCGGATACCCAATACCAGATAACACATCACAGTCGGGAACCCTCCACGACTGGATCAAGGAATGCCAATCCCTCTCATAGCTATGTCGGAGAACCCTCAATGACCCAATCTGATAATGCACAATCCATGGCTAAGTTGGGAAACCTCCGCGATTCAATCCGCTAGAGCCCAATCTCTCGAAACCAAGTCGGAGAACCATCTCCACTACCAAATAAGAAAAATACCAATCCATGATCTAGAATAATCCCACCAGGGATCTCAAATCACCTGACACTAGAAGCTCGTCACATAGAGCTCTAAAAATCCACTCGGCCCCCCGGCACGAGGACATATGCATCCTGAACCTACTCAAACCCTCTGGAAGCTCACAAAAATTCCAAACTATTTTTAAAGTCTCAATTTCATTAAAACCGGTCCGCCGATTTTTAAAACGGTTCAGATGCCAATCTAATGCCAACTAATCATGTAGTCTAGTGTCAAATCATCCCTAGATCATGCTAAAAATATCTGGGGTCCATAATTGTCTTCCTATAGTTTTCTAGGCAATTATCAGATTTACTAGCTATATAAATATTAAGCTAATCATGATCAACATGCGTACAATAGCTTTAGAAGACATTCCATACATCTTGAAGAAATTCCAACCCACCTGGAATGCTTTCCGCAGGCAAACGCTGAAGTCGGTGAAGCGCCGCACCGCTCTCAGTCAAAAAAACTGCCGGAACGCCCAAAAATCGCGCCGCACGCGCGCGCGCTGCCGCGGTCCTCGGAAAAATCCCCCGAAAGCTCGATCAATCCTCTCGAGTCCTCTAATAAAAATCCGGCACGCTCCGGCTCCCTCGCTGTCAACTCACAGCACGCGCGCGCACACCCACGGCTCCACGCAGCGCAAAGTCCGCACGATCATAGCACAAGAGTAAAAAATGGAAAGAATAATCCAAATAAGCTCAAAGCCTCTTCAAAAATCCATCTATGAATCCAAAAACCCAAGTACAAAAATCTGCCGACTTACCTCGTAGGTGCGGCCGACGCGCGCGCGGCTTTGCTCGACTCCAAGCCTCAAGAACACTAAGCTGCTTCATTGTTTTCTTTCATCTCTTCCTTTCTTTCTTTCTTCCCTTTTCTTTTCTCTGATCCCTGCTGAGAAGGGAGGAGGTGGGGGAGTCTACATATATAGAGAAGAGAGGGTCAACCGGTCAACCTGGGGTTTGGGGAGGTGAAAAGACCAAACTGCCCCCAAAAAAAATCACTAAAATGGCATCCTGGCAAATGGGGTACCGGTACTCTTCAAGTAGTATCGGTACCCAATTGCTTGTTCCGGAACCTCCCTCTCGGTTCCGGAACTCCAAGCCAACCGCCAAAATCCCCGCTCAGGTCCTGCACGCGCGGCGCCCATGCCCGCGGCGTGCGTGCGCGCCCGCTGCGCGCCTCAGGTGCGCGCGCCCGCATGCGTTGCGCGCGCCCGCGCCCAAGCTGCGCGACTCCTCCACCCAAGGATCGCAAAAAACCAAGTCCACACCTGTAAAGTACCGGATTTTCGGCACATAAATAAATATAAATAAAGGTGGGATGAAATCCTATTGTTATAAAAGTTAGGAAAGTAAAGAATATTTGGAAGTGAGTTGGACCCAAATCGGGATAAAATATGGAGATTTGAAATTTTATTGGAGAAATGGGGCCCAGATTTTTAGTGGAAAATTCACAGTGTCGGAAAATTCCGAGAAAATTACGGGAGCCCCGTAAATATGTTTTAAGGCCACAGAAAAAGTTTTGCGTTGATCGGAGGCCGGATAGTGAGAACGGGCTCCGCCAACAGTGTCGAAAAATTATGAGAAAATTACGAGAGCTTCGTAATTATGTTTTAAGGTAACAGTAAAAATTTCGTGTTGATCGGATACCCGGATTGTGAGAACGGGGTCCGCCAGCGATTTTGGATACAGAGAGGCTTTTGGTGGTTCAGAAATGGCCCAAAGTGAAAATTTAAATTTTTCTGTAGTAAATTAAGCTGAAACGAAGCCGCCTGTCAAATTTAGACGAAAACGGACGAAAAATGGATAGAAAACAGGACAAAAACGAATTTCCGGAATGACGGGCGTGAATTCTGAGGCTGCAGAGGCGTGCTGCACAAGGCGCGGGTGCACGCCCGCGTGGCGCGCAGGACGCGCGCCATGTGGCGCAGGGGGCGCTGCCTGGACCCGGTGCGCGCCCCCTTGCCTTGTGGACCGCCACCCAAGATTCCCCATTGGGGGGGGACCGTGAACCCGGTCCACGGTCCACCCCTCTCCTTTCTTTTCTCCTTCGTCTCTTCTTCTTCTTCCTTCCTCCCCCGCACCGCCATTCTTCCTCTCCTTCTTCCTTTTCTTCTCCACCCGAGCACGAGAGAGAGTGAGAGAGAGAGAGAGAAAGAGAGAGAGAGAGGAAGGTGGGGGATTTCATGGAGCGCGCAAGATGCTCCAAGCAGTCTGGGGATCGCGTGTATTCGCTTGGGGCGGCGCGACGCTGTCAAGGTAGGCTCCGTTCGTCGTTTTTACGGTATTTTTGGCACAGTTTTGAGACGTTATTTTGGACATTAGATTTAACCCCGTGCCGTTTTGCATGTTAGGGACTGAGTTCTACTGTACCGTTGCTGCACGGACTGTCGCGGACAGTTTTGACGCGCCTCGTTTTGCATGCCAGTTGTGGAAGAAATGCACCGTTTTGCGTGCGAATTCGAGAATATGCGCAGTTTTGGACGCAAACCCGGAAAACATACACCGTTTTGCGTGCAACGTTGAAAAAGGAAAGTGCACCGTTTTGCGTGCCAACCCGAGGTACGTGTTCTGTTTTGCGCTCAATTTGTGCTGTCGCGCATCGTTTTGCGTGCAGTCTCTAATAATATACATCATTTTTCGTGCAGGGATAGAAAAATATGCACCGATTTGCGTGCAACTTTACAGTTAAGCGTGCACCGTTTTGCGTGCAGATCGTTTTATCGCGCACCGTTATACGTGCAAGTCTAATATTTTGCATCGATTTGCGTGCAGGACAAGAAAAATGTGCATCATTTTGCGTGCAACCCGACAGTGAGGCGTGCACCGTTTTGCGTGCAGATTTGAGGTACGTGCACCGTTTTGCGTGCCGATCGTGTTATCGCGCACCGTTTTCCGTGCCGATCCTAATATTATGCATCGTTTCTCGTGCAGGGTTGGAAAAGACGTGCACCGTTTTGCGTGCAGATTTGAGGTACGTGCATCGTTTTGCGTGCTGTTTGTGTTGTCGCGCATCGTTTTGCGTGCACTCTCTAATATTATACATCGTTTTTCGTACAGGGTTAGAAAAATGTGCACCGTTTTATGTGCAACCCTACAGTAGACCGTGCACCGTTTTGCGTGCAGATTCGAGGTACGTGCACCGTTTTGCGTGCCGGTTGATTTAACGCGCTCCGTTTTGCATGCAGACTAAAATGACGCACACCGTTTTGCGTGCGGGTTTTTAGTGACGTGCATCGTTTTGCGTGCAGGTTTGGTGGACGTGCACCGTTTTGCTTGCAGACTCGAGAGAAGTGCATCGTTTTGCGTGCAAGCTCGAGGAGACAAGTGGAATCGCGCGGAGACCAATTGCAAGTGTCTACAAGCAATTGGGTACACTACAAGGTGGGGGATTCTGCCGAAATTGGGTGACCTCTCCCCTTGCTCCTTTGCTTTTTGATCTAGAAGCATGATAGTAGCCTGTTAGAGGCGTTAGGTAATTATGATTAAGATTGCATGTTTAGAGGATTACAGATGAAAAGTGCAACTGTTGGTTGCCAAAGACAGATGATATAATGTGCATGTGTAGAGATATTTAGAGGAAAAGTGACATTATGATTTATCCAAATAGGGGATAAACTTGTATGTGTAGATGGACACAGATGAAAAATGCAACTGTTGGTTGCCAAAAATAGAGATAATTATTTGCATGTGTAAAAAGAATTAGGGAAAAAATGCGATTCTTGACTTATCTAAATTGATGATAATTGCATGCATAGATAATAATATATATTTTTATGATGGATATGAAAATAATTGCATGCGTAGAAATGAGTAATTACCTGATGACTGTGATCATGTTAGGGTACAACCCTAGGAATCATGTGATATAAGGGAACAGAACTTGTTGGTAGTAAGACTAGGAGAAAACCTAGTTTAGGGGTTTGACGAGTGACATCAACTTAGGAGTTATCCTAGGATTGGACGAGTGGCATGGTCTTAGGTGATAACCTAAGGACACTGGATAGAGTGATCAACATAGAGTCAGAGAACTCTAGGATGTATATGACATGGAACTTAGGTAAAGGAAACCTAAGGAGAACTAGTGTTCAACATAGAGTCAGGGAACTCTAGGACAGGTATGACATGAAACTTAGGTAAAGGGAACCTAAGTTGAGCTAGAAGAGTTTAAACTCACAGACAGAAAGATAGAGTCAAGTTGACTCTAGGATTCAGTAAGGAATCAAGAGAACGGAAAGTGGATCAAGTGTGGTGACATGAAAGGAAAAATGAGAAATAGATCAAGTGTGGAGATATGGAGGGGAAACAGGAAATTAGAGTCAGTGTAACTCTAAGTTAATAGTGGAACAGAAAATAGAGTTAAGTTAACTCTAGGATTCAATGAGGAATCAGGAAAGTGGGATAAGATCCCAAGGTTAAAGAGTTGATCAAATAACCCTAGAAAGTCATAGGGTGTCTGGGCAAATGGATAATAACTTTAACTTCAATTTGAGTTAAAGAAATAAAAGAGAAATGTTTAAGAGTCCAGGAGACTCTCTGGTTATCCTTATGGCAAGACCTAGGATAAGAGGAAAAATTATTGCAAAAAGGCAAAGATTAAAAGCAAGCTAAAAGTGGCTAAAAGCATAAAGAAATGTAAATGACGCCTTCGAATTTGAGACTCGTCAAGTGGAGCAGGACTCCCTGGGCAGTGACCCGTCGGACGAGGTACTTTCGAAGGGCTAAAAGTGAAAGCAAGGAGCTAAATGCTCAAAGAAAAGAGAAAGTGATTTGCCAGTGGCAAAAAGGGAGCTATAAGCTCGAATAAGAAAGGAAAGCAAGTGTTCAAAGGCAAAGAGGCTAAGAACTAAAGTAAAAAGAAAAGAAAGAAAATATAAAGATAAAACGGGCGTACCTACGGTGAAGCCAGCCCATGTTGGAGGTACGGGCAGTATCCCTCTCCCGGGTAGAGACCCGTTCGGGACGCTTCTTCCGTAGGACGGGGTAACACTTGCGGGTGTTATCGGCAACCTTAGAAATCTTATCTTATGGTAGCAAGACTACCGGGCTCGGGCCCGTTGGATAAGAATTTCTGAGGGTTAACTTGAACTAAAGCACCAGAATCTAAAGAATAAAGAAAAATAGAGTGGCCAGGTGGCCGGGTTAGTTGAACCCTGTATACAGCGGCATAGTGGCCGAGTTGGTGCTTAGCAGCCTAGTGTGGCTAGACAGAGTAGTGCTGGGTCGATGGTTGTACACAGATAGTGTAGTGATATATTATTGCATAGCTGCATATTGATGTTGAGGATTTTAGTTTCCTAGCACACTATTATTATTGCTTCCATTGGACCAAGTGGTGTAGGACACTTTCTCTCGGTGGTTGAACCCACTGGGAACTCGCTCGTAAGTTCTCACACCCCTTGGGTGACCCCCCCCACAGGTTCGGGAATGGATGCAGCGGTCGAGACAGATCAGATGCAGACGACAGCGAGGCATACGACAGGGGCAAGGGCCCAGCAGCATAGTGACCTAGAGGGTCTAGCAGAGGTATCCCTTTTATATATTTCTTGAGTGAACCTTGTATGGTGAGGAATTATGTAAAGGAAATGTAATAATTTATTTGCAAGTTCAGAATTGTAAAGTGTAATAAGTTTAATTTATGGTTCACTCCTGTATGCTTTCATTTCCGCATTAGTTATTGAATGAAAGTTTTAAATTTATAGTGATTTTTAGTACTCTGATATTGAGCTTCCGCATACACTTGTTGTGTTATTATGGATGTTACCGTTCCTTTCGGGTAGAAAAAGGTTTTACCCGATTGGCGGGTCTGTTGGCGTGCCCGAACCGTACAAATTGGCGGACTCGGGGCGTGACAGATTAGAGTGGTATCAGAGCCTAGGAATAGTCCTAGGTGGTTAGCAACCTTAGGGAGACCCTAGGGATTAGCACGAGAGAGTGCGTGGATTATTGGCGAAAGTACTTGATTGTTTTGTTGTTCCCAAAAAGGATGTTGGGACTGATCGAGGGCGACGAGCTTTCATTCTTCGGATATTACGTTGGCGGCCGACAACGTAATGTTGGAGATGAAAAGGAGTACCCTCTTATACTTTCGCATGATTGGGTCGACGAGCCTTTTGTCGGTATATAGACTGCGCGTTGCTCAAATGGCTAATTTGGGCTGGTTGTTTCGTTGTGGTGTGCATATTAGCGATGACACCACATAGGGAAACGCACCTGTTTGACTCGAGTCACGAGAGGGCTCGGGGTCAAACGAGGTACACGAGCTGCGATAGCAGGTGACCGCACTTGTTGGAGTGGTCCAACAGCAGGTCAGCTTCTTGCCGTCGGCGGGGAATTTTCCGCCGACAGGAAGACAGATTCCGACGCCTAAGAGTGGCGTCAGCATGACAGTTGGAGCAGATAGATAGGCTCCAGTGGCTGATAGCGCAGCAGGCTGAGGCTGCATAAATGACGCATGAGTATACGGCGTCGCCGCCTGTAGGGGCGACAGTAAGAGAATGGCAGTGGCCGCCGAACTTTTGTCGGCGCAGCCAACACCTTCAGCATAGGGTGTTTTACGCTTGTGTCAGCTAGGTTGCTGGCAAAGTATGGTTAGTAAGGTCCAGTGAGAGACCGACTCGCGAGGTAAATGGTGATCGCTATGTGCGAGAGCCAAGTTGCTGTGCCCTAAGGGTTAGGGCAAGAAAGATTTACGGGCCTGGCGGCGTGAGTTCGCCCTGATGACGGTAGTGACCGTGTGGCATGTTGATTGTGGCTAGGTTGCCACGTAGTAGTGTTGGTGAAGCCTAGAGTAGGCTTCAGGATGCGAGAACCTCTCGAAAGAGCGAGAGTTTTGTGGCGCCGTTCTGATGGATCGGTGTAATGGCAAGGATTGCCACCGCAGGATTTGCGAGTTAATCACCAGAGTTGGTGGACATTATTTGTGGTGCCTCAACCCAGTTGGGAGAGGTGTACAGGAGCCGTTGGGTGTTTAAGCAAGTTGCTTAGCACTGGATTTTGTGAGTTAGCGTGGGGGCGTAGGACGCCCAACTGTTTGGTGCTCATGGAGCATAGTATCGTTTAGCCAGAGAGAGCTGATTAGGTGGCGTGTTAGCCTTGCCCAGTGTGGCCAGAGTTGATAGAGAGTTTGGGTCGTGGATTGACGACTGGTTAGTTGGTTTTGCTCAGTGGAGCGTAGTGGTCGCGTGGCGACGATTAGCGGGTTCGCTTGGGACGATCCGTGCCTGGACCATGTTTGTGGACTGTGGGCCTGTAGCCCAGTGGGCAGGCGCAGTCAGCTGTGAGAGACAGCGGCCCGAGACCTGAGGCGGGGCATGATAGAGATTTGGTCGGGACGGTAGTCCGAGCGATGACCCGGGAACGTGGAATGCCACGTGTGAGCATTGAGGCTGTTAGTACACTGAGAGTGATGTGACCAGGCCGTAGAGCTAGTGGTGATTGAGGTACTGTAGCTCCTAGTGGGAGTGTTGGGGTAGTAATCCTAAGTGAGGATCTACCCGTATGACGATTGGGTCTGTGTGCTAGTGAGAGCCATTGTACAGAGTTGGACTGGTTGGGCTATAGGCCCTATTGGACCGTGGTCTGTGGACCTATTAGTAGTCCGAGATATCGGGTTAGCTGATAACCCGTGGACTTAGAGCGCTAGCAGCGTGTGAGATAGTTGAGGACTTGTGGATTGGCCTTTGCCCTCCACATTAGGCAGCGGAGTGACCGAAAATGCGGTAAATGTAATTAGTTGCAGATGCAACCTCGTTGTGAAAAGAATGATGGCGGAATTAAAGTGAAAATTTCGCAAGTAAAAACTGGGTCATTCGTGGCAATTGAGAGAGCAAGTGCTCAACTGTGTCTTTCACCTACTTGGTGAAAGTGGCCAGACACCAGGTCTGAGTTGTCCCTGGGTTGAGATAGGGATTCATGGATGAGTTGCTCGTCGTATGGTTCGGCGAGCGGGCAGTTTGAGGCCCAGTCACGATATACAGTGAGCCCAGTAGTGAGGGCAAGATTTCCTCCCTCTCGATCAAGTAGGAGTCGAGATGTGATTCAAGTTTCGAGGACGAAACTTATTTTAAGGGGGGTAGAATGTAAAGTACCGGATTTTCGGCACATAAATAATATAAATAAAGGTGGTATGAAATACTATTGTTATAAAGTTAGGAAAGTAAAGAATATTTGGAAGTGAGTTGGACCCAAATCGGGATAAATATGGAGATTTGGAATTTTATTGAGAAATGGGGCCCAGATTTTAGTGGAAAATTCACAGTGTCGGAAAATTCCGAGAAAATTACGGAGCCCCG
>CM054935.1:15350212-15434136 GCA_029168755.2 Tillandsia fasciculata | reverse complement strand
AGGAAGAGGAGGAGGAGGAGGAGGCTGTTGCCGGGAAAAGAAGATGTGAGAGGATGCGACGAGGAGGAGGAGGAAGGAGGAGGAGGAGAGGGATAGGGGGGAATGGGCGAGGGAGGAGAGGAGGGGTGGGGAGCGCCATTAGAGGCATAGGGAGGTGGAGGTTGCTTGTGGGGAGGTAGAGCGAGTCGGGGATAGCGCGGGGCGAGCGTAGCATATTTTACTCCGTTGGAAAAGTTTTATCTTAAAAAAAAAAAAAAAAAAAAACAAACAAACAAACAAACAAATAAAGAGCAGAAAATCAAAAATAAAAATAAAAAAATGCTATTTGTGCATTCAAATGCATCTCAAATCCTATCACTGTATGGGTAAAAAAAAATTTACTTGTTAGTAATATACATCACCATTGAATGAATGGAATAGAAAATATATACTTTTTTTTTGAGTTTTACAATTAGCATTACTCTAATTTGTACTAAAAATTATTATGAGTTAGCGATAAAAATTTTTAAAATTTTATTTTATTATTTAATATTTTAAATTTATTTGATTTGAATTAATATTTTTTAAATTTAAAATTCAAACTAATTACTTAGTTTAATAATTTTATAGTTGCACAAATTTTATTAATTAAGTATTATAATAATTAAACTTTATAAAGATGAATGAAATATTTAAATTTTAAAATCAAAATATTGTTAACTAATTTAAATTAAATAAATTAAAAAAATAGTATAGTAAAATTAAAATTTTAAATGATGAATAGTCGAATTAAAATAGTAATAATTTAGATAAATTTTGTACGTTTTTACAAATACAGAAAAAAAAAAAAAAAAAAAAAAAAAAAAAAAAAAAAAACTACTGTTATGGGTGCAACTACTTGATTCTTTTTTAAATTTATAAATATTTAGTTAAAAAAATATTGATAAGTAATCTTTCAATAATTAAAGTACACGTTTGGAAATAGAATAATATCATCAGGACAAAAAAAATTTATCCAGAAATAAAAGTATTTTTTATTTGTTAAGATTTTAGCATATTTTTCAGAATAAATAAAATTATATTTGGTAATTTTTTTGAAATAAGAAAAAAATAGTGGGAAAAGTAGATTTTAATATTTCAAAATGCCAATTTTGCCTTTATGTATAGCTCAAATTTACATCATTGTATAATATATATACAATACTCAATGTAAGTAAAAATATAATTTACTTATTTTAATAATTAAATATCTTAATTTATATTACATAATACCAAGTTTGCCCTTATGTATGGCACAAATTTATTTATTTTAGATTAAATTTTAATTTTAAAGTTATAATATAAATTCAAAATTTATTAATTTTAAAATTTAAATTTTAGGTTCAATATATGTTTGATATTTAAATGTATATATAGTTTCAAAGTTCAAAATTCTCAAGTTCTTCGTACCAGTCACGTGTTCTACTAACCTGCTAGATGTTAGAATATTTACATAGTCAAATAGTTAGTAAAATAGTTAGTTGGCATGCCAAAGTTTCAAGTTTCCAGTTCTAGTTCATCATCTCGTCATCTCATCACCCCCTTTTTGTCACTAAAAGCCAAAAGAAAAAATGTGGGGGTAGACGATGCAAACTGCCCATGCAAAATAAAATGCAAATGAAAAACAAATGCAAAGAAAGTTAGATGCATGCAAGAGAGAAAAACTGTTAAAAAAAAAAAAAAAAAAACTAAAAGTCACGTTCATCAAAACTCAGTCAGAACCGGATTCTCCTTCGGAGCTGCAACAACCGAGCTTGTCAAAAATTGCTTTCACTAATTTCGAAAGCTTCGAATACTTCTTCTTCCGATCGTGTTGATTCGCCGTGATGCACCGCAGATCTAAAGAAATTCGCTCCTGCTCGGAGGATTGTAATACTCGGAAAATTTGAAATTGGAATTTGATAAATTAGAATGTGGATTCGAAATTAAAATATAGTAGATGGGAGTATTATAAGTCAAAAAGTGCAAATTGCACAGTTTTCGAAGAAACTGTCCCCCAACTTGCAGATCCAGGTCTGATTTTGAAAAACTAGTATCTCTAGTGGATACGTTTTGTCAAATTGAGCAAAGATGGTGCAAACCAATTTTCGATATGACGGTTGGATCGTCTCTAAAACAGAGAAAGGCAAAGTGGGGTCCACGACTTAAGTCGTGAATGTAACCCCTGATTTAATTCCATCGCCGGCCAACGTCGGGCGATCAACTGCCTGGAGTTCGAATCCGACGATCCAGATAGTCGATTCAGATAGTTTCATGATCTGAGCGCAGTGGCGCAGACGAAATTTGTGTTTGACGAGCCTAAAACATCGTAAAGCGTGCCAAGTAGTAGAACTAACTGTGTAAGATGGATTTTAGAATTATCGAAGCTCGAATTCAGTGAAGAAAAATCACTAGTCAATATGTAGTAGCCCCGATCTCTGTGCAGCTTTTTTCCATGACCCACATTGTGGAACACCTATTATTGGTGTGTCGGACCCGCAACGCGTCAAATGGACGCGTTGGACGGACTCTGTGAGGCTTCTGGATTGAGCCTGCCTTCCGGCTGTTTTCGTTGAATTTTAGAAAGAGTTTCATGATAATCCGAGGCTGAATTTGGATTCGGTGCGGAAAAACGTCGAATGTCGGCTATTTACTTGTGCTTTTCTGAGTCCGGATGCCCAAAAACGGGCACCCGGAAGTTTTTTGCATATTTTGGTGCATGGGGGAAGCCGTGGACCAGCCGGATGCCACGTGGCGGCCACTGATTGGCCGGCGCACGCGGCGCGGTCCACAGAGAAGAAGCGCTGGTGCATGGACCGGGCGCGGGGGACACGTGGCAGCCTCGGATTCGCGGGCTCACGCGGCACGGTTCACGGCGACGCGCGGGCTGGTGCATGGACCGTGGCGGGCCACGAGGCAGCCTGTGAGTGGCTGGCTCACGCACGTGCGGTCCACGCAACGGGGGGAGCAAGCTGTCACGCCCCGGGGTCGAAACTGCGACCCGGGCTCGCCAACAGATCCGCCACCTATACGAAAACCCCGCATAGGCGAAGCGTCCAACCTGCAAAGAAAGATCTACTACACAGCTAAACAGATATCAGAGCTGTAAAATAAAAAGCTATAAAACTCAAATCCAACATTGTACAACTGGAAATAAAGATATATATATATAATATTCATCTCCCAAGAATCGAATCATACAATATCCTCTGATACAAAAATCCAAGAACCCAAACGGGGAGATAACTAAAATAAATATACATCAGTGTACAGGCTCTCAGTACAAGTTAGATCCTCACAATACAACAATCTCTCAAAAGTGGAAATAAAATAATTTACTGACTGTACTACAGATCTCCAATGTTGGGGGGGGGGGGGGGGGGTACAGCTACACTCCAAAGACAGGCAGGGATCTAGCTCGCGACTCCCTCGCCTCGAATAGCAACAGCAGAATCAGCCTCTCCCACCGATGACTCTGCAAAACATAGGAGAGGAAAGAAAAAGGAGGGGGAGAACCCCCAACAGGTGTGAGAACTACATCAACACGTAGTTCTCAGTGGGTACCGCCACCAAGCCGACGGTCTGCCCACTAAGTCTACTAGAGGCATGAGATAACAATGTAGTAAAAACTGAACAAGAAAAGCCGGAGATGCTCTACAGCTACCATGCCTCCATCTAAATGCTCAAAGGGTGATACAGATGAAAGATATGCCACCACACGCACCCAATGTGCTCAATCGACCCAATCGAACTGACTGCCTCATATGGTCCAGTCAAGCCTGCGCCCACCAAATGCCACACATCCACAAGAGGACGGGACTTACGTAGGGCGTCCCACACGGACTAACTCGCCCCTCGCGCAAAACTGCCTCAACAAGCCCATCATCGCATCCACTGCGAAAAACTGCCTCAATAGGCCAACCATCGCATCCACTGCGGCATCTCAGGGGGCACGATCCCAACAGAGGAAAACGGTGCGGCATAGAGTATCGAACATTAGCACATGCAAGCTATAGTCAAAATCTACGCTCACTCTCAGAACGGAAGGACTCAAGAACCCCAAATATCTCGCACAACGTCGGAATACTCTCAACGACTCAACTAACAAGCTCTCACGAATCTCGAGACACTAACGAACTCAACCAACTCGTGGCACAAAACACACTGGCTGGAGATACTCCACAGCCGGGACCACCGTCGACCCCAACGGCTCTCAAAATGAAACACCCAACTCGCCACGCTAAACACACAGGCTAGAGCTACTCCACAGCCGGGATCGGCCCACAACTCAGGGCTAACAAAACTGGTCGGACGACACTCAACGACCCGGGACCACTGTCAACCCAAACGGTTCCCAACAACACTGACCGGAAGATACTCGACGGCCCGGGACCACCGTCGACCCCAACGGCTCCCAACAACACTAGCACAGGTCTAATCTCAGCTACCAGACTCCACTCAGCCCCCAGGCACGAGTGCAACTGTCACGCCCCGGGGTCGAAACTGCGACCCGGGCTCGCCAACAGATCCGCTATCTGTACGGAAACTGCCGCACAGACGAAGCGTCTACCCTGCAAGTCAGATCTATAGCTAAACATGTATCAGAGCTGAAATAGAACTAAAACCACAAGCTATAGAAAACCATTGAACATCTGATGTAAATATAAAATAAAGATCCTCAATACAACACCTCTCAGCTGTCAAATAAAAACAAAAACCTCACCAATCTCTCAGACTGTCCAGTACAAAAGTGGAAACATAAAATACAGGGTACATCTACCTCTGACTCTCAATACGGGTAAGGAACTACTCAGCCACGTCCTCACATCGATCAGCTGTCTTCGCCCGAACCCAACCGGAACAGCTACCTCAGGAACCTGTCACCGCAGCGGGTGTGAGATCTACTGCAGAAGGTAGATCTCAGTGGGTACAGTCACCAATATCCACGGTATGCCCACTAAGTCTACTGGAGGCACAAAAGATAGGTATGCAGATAGATAGATAAATAAAAGCAGGAAATGAGCTACAACTAATATGCCTCAACATCATGCTCATGGAAATCTCTACTATGAACCTGCTATGCATACACCCTCACTACTAAATGCCTCAAGTATCATGCTCAAAGGAATACTCATCTAAGAGCAAGCTATGCACCACTCGCACACGAGGTGCTCTCAAAACCCAAATCTCAATGACTGACCAAAACTGGCTCAGTCAAGCCCGCGCCTGTCGTCTAGGGACGCACCTGCCCACTCCACGTGGAGCGTCCTACCGACTACTATGAACGCACCTGCCCACTCCACGTGGGGCGTCCTACGCACCTGCCCACTCCACGTGGGGCATACTACTGACTACTAGGAACGCACCTGCCCACTCCACGTGGGGCGTCCTAAACTGACCACTAGGAACGCACCTGCCCACCCCCGTGGGGCGTCCTAGTCTGTCTATCTCAATCATCATCACGCATCCGGAGCGTACCCGAGGGGAGCGACCCCACCGAGCTCTAGTATCTAGTCAGTCTCAACTGTCTCATAAATGGCACATGCAGGCTATGATCCTTGATCAAACAGATCGGATACCCAATACCAGATAACACATCACAGTCGGGAACCCTCCACGACTGGATCAAGGAATGCCAATCCCTCTCATAGCTATGTCGGAGAACCCTCAATGACCCAATCTGATAATGCACAATCCATGGCTAAGTTGGGAAACCTCCGCGATTCAATCCGCTAGAGCCCAATCTCTCGAAACCAAGTCGGAGAACCATCTCCACTACCAAATAAGAAAAATACCAATCCATGATCTAGAATAATCCCACCAGGGATCTCAAATCACCTGACACTAGAAGCTCGTCACATAGAGCTCTAAAAATCCACTCGGCCCCCCGGCACGAGGACATATGCATCCTGAACCTACTCAAACCCTCTGGAAGCTCACAAAAATTCCAAACTATTTTTAAAGTCTCAATTTCATTAAAACCGGTCCGCCGATTTTTAAAACGGTTCAGATGCCAATCTAATGCCAACTAATCATGTAGTCTAGTGTCAAATCATCCCTAGATCATGCTAAAAATATCTGGGGTCCATAATTGTCTTCCTATAGTTTTCTAGGCAATTATCAGATTTACTAGCTATATAAATATTAAGCTAATCATGATCAACATGCGTACAATAGCTTTAGAAGACATTCCATACATCTTGAAGAAATTCCAACCCACCTGGAATGCTTTCCGCAGGCAAACGCTGAAGTCGGTGAAGCGCCGCACCGCTCTCAGTCAAAAAAACTGCCGGAACGCCCAAAAATCGCGCCGCACGCGCGCGCGCTGCCGCGGTCCTCGGAAAAATCCCCCGAAAGCTCGATCAATCCTCTCGAGTCCTCTAATAAAAATCCGGCACGCTCCGGCTCCCTCGCTGTCAACTCACAGCACGCGCGCGCACACCCACGGCTCCACGCAGCGCAAAGTCCGCACGATCATAGCACAAGAGTAAAAAATGGAAAGAATAATCCAAATAAGCTCAAAGCCTCTTCAAAAATCCATCTATGAATCCAAAAACCCAAGTACAAAAATCTGCCGACTTACCTCGTAGGTGCGGCCGACGCGCGCGCGGCTTTGCTCGACTCCAAGCCTCAAGAACACTAAGCTGCTTCATTGTTTTCTTTCATCTCTTCCTTTCTTTCTTTCTTCCCTTTTCTTTTCTCTGATCCCTGCTGAGAAGGGAGGAGGTGGGGGAGTCTACATATATAGAGAAGAGAGGGTCAACCGGTCAACCTGGGTTTGGGGAGGTGAAAGACCAAACTGCCCCCAAAAAAAAATCACTAAAATGGCATCCTGGCAAATGGGGTACCGGTACTCTTCAAGTAGTATCGGTACCCAATTGCTTGTTCCGGAACCTCCCTCTCGGTTCCGGAACTCCAAGCCAACCGCCAAAATCCCCGCTCAGGTCCTGCACGCGCGGCGCCCATGCCCGCGGCGTGCGTGCGCGCCCGCTGCGCGCCGCTGCGCGCGCTGCGCGCCTCAGGTGCGCGCGCCCGCATGCGTTGCGCGCGCCCGCGCCCAAGCTGCGCGACTCCTCCACCCAAGGATCGCAAAAAACCAAGTCCACACCTGTAAAGTACCGGATTTTCGGCACATAAATAAATATAAATAAAGGTGGGATGAAATCCTATTGTTATAAAAGTTAGGAAAGTAAAGAATATTTGGAAGTGAGTTGGACCCAAATCGGGATAAAATATGGAGATTTGAAATTTTATTGGAGAAAGGGGGCCCAGATTTTTAGTGGAAAATTCACAGTGTCGGAAAATTCCGAGAAAATTACGGGAGCCCCGTAAATATGTTTTAAGGCCACAGAAAAAGTTTCGCGTTGATCGGAGGCCGGATAGTGAGAACGGGCTCCGCCAACAGTGTCGAAAAATTCTGAGAAAATTACGGAAGCTTCGTAATTATGTTTTAAGGTCACAGTAAAAATTTCGTGTTGATCGGATACCCGGATTGTGAGAACGGGGTCCGCCAGCGATTTTGGATACAGCGAGATTTTTGGTGGCCCAGAAATGGCCCAAAGTGAAAATTTAAATTTTTCTGTAGTGAATTAAGCTGAAACGAAGTCGCCTGTCAAATTTGGACGCAAACGGACGAAAAATGGACAGAAAACAGGACAAAAACGAATTTTCGGAATGACGGGCGTGAATTCCGAGGCTGCAGAGGCGTGCTGCACAAGGCGCGGGTGCGCGCCCGCGTGGCGCGCAGGACGCGCGCCATGTGGCGCAGGGGGCGCTGCCTGGACCCGGTGCGCGCCCCCTTGCCTTGTGGACCGCCACCCAAGATTCCCCATTGGGGGGGGACCGTGAACCCGGTCCACGGTCCACCCCTCTCCTTTCTTTTCTCCTTCGTCTCTTCTTCTTCTTCCTTCCTCCCCCGCACCGCCATTCTTCCTCTCCTTCTTCCTTTTCTTCTCCACCCGAGCACGAGAGAGAGTGAGAGAGAGAGAGAGAAAGAGAGAGAGAAAGAGAGAGAGAGAGGAAGGTGGGGGATTTCGTGGAGCGCGCAAGATGCTCCAAGCAGTCTGGGGATCGCGTGTATTCGCTTGGGCGGCGCGACGCTGTCGAGGTAGGCTCCGTTCGTCGTTTTTACGGTATTTTTGGCACAGTTTTGAGACGTTATTTTGGACATTAGATTTGACCCCGTGCCGTTTTGCGTGTTAGGGACCGAGTTCTACTGTACCGTTGCTGCACGGACTGTCGCGGACAGTTTTGACGCGCCTCGTTTTGCGTGCCAGTTGTGGAAGAAATGCACCGTTTTGCGTGCGAATTCGAGAATATGCGCAGTTTTGGACGCAAACCCGGAAAACATACACCGTTTTGCGTGCAACGTTGAAAAAGGAAAGTGCACCGTTTTGCGTGCCAACCCGAGGTACGTGTTCTGTTTTGCGCTCAATTTGTGCTGTCGCGCATCGTTTTGCGTGCAGTCTCTAATATTATACATCATTTTTCGTGCAGGGATAGAAAAATATGCACCGTTTTGCGTGCAACTTTACAGTTAAGCGTGCACCGTTTTGCGTGCAGATCGTTTTATCGCGCACCGTTTTGCGTGCAGTCTAATATTTTACATCGTTTTGCGTGCAGGACAGAAAAATATGCACCGTTTTGCGTGCAACCCGACAGTGAGGCGTGCACCGTTTTGCGTGCAGATTTGAGGTACGTGCACCGTTTTGCGTGCCGATCGTGTTATCGCGCACCGTTTTGCGTGCAGATCCTAATATTATGCATCGTTTTCGTGCAGGGTTGGAAAAGACGTGCACCGTTTTGCGTGCAGATTTGAGGTACGTGCATCGTTTTGCGTGCCGTTTGTGTTGTCGCGCATCGTTTTGCGTGCACTCTCTAATATTATACATCGTTTTTCGTACAGGGTTAGAAAAATGTGCACCGTTTTACGTGCAACCCTATAGTAGACCGTGCACCGTTTTGCGTGCAGATTCGAGGTACGTGCACCGTTTTGCGTGCCGGTTGATTTAACGCGCACCGTTTTGCGTGCAGACTAAAATGACGTGCACCGTTTTGCGTGCGGGTTTTTAGTGACGTGCATCGTTTTGCGTGCAGGTTTGGTGGACGTGCACCGTTTTGCGTGCAGACTCGAGAGAAGTGCATCGTTTTGCGTGCAAGCTCGAGGAGACAAGTGGAATCGCGCGGAGACCAATTGCAAGTGTCTACAAGCAATTGGGTACACTACAAGGTGGGGGATTCTGCCGAAATTGGGTGACCTCTCCCCTTGCTCCTTTGCTTTTCGATCTAGAAGCATGATAGTAGCCTGTTAGAGGCGTTAGGTAATTATGATTAAGATTGCATGTTTAGAGGATTACAGATGAAAAGTGCAACTGTTGGTTGCCAAAGACAGATGATAAATGTGCATGTGTAGAGATATTTAGAGGAAAAGTGACATTTATGATTTATCCAAATAGGGGATAAACTGGTATGTGTAGATGGACACAGATGAAAAATGCAACTGTTGGTTGCCAAAAATAGAGATAATTAATTTGCATGTGTAAAAAGAATTAGGGAAAAAATGCGATTCTTGACTTATCTAAATTGATGATAATTGCATGCATAGATAATAATATATATTTTTATGATGGATATGAAAATAATTGCATGCGTAGAAATGAGTAATTACCTGATGACTGTGATCATGTTAGGGTACAACCCTAGGAATCATGTGATATAAGGGAACAGAACTTGTTGGTAGTAAGACTAGGAGAAAACCTAGTTTAGGGGTTTGACGAGTGACATCAACTTAGGAGTTATCCTAGGATTGGACGAGTGGCATGGTCTTAGGTGATAACCTAAGGACACTGGATAGAGTGATCAACATAGAGTCAGAGAACTCTAGGATGTATATGACATGGAACTTAGGTAAAGGAAACCTAAGGAGAACTAGTGTTCAACATAGAGTCAGGGAACTCTAGGACAGGTATGACATGAAACTTAGGTAAAGGGAACCTAAGTTGAGCTAGAAGAGTTTAAACTCACAGACAGAAAGATAGAGTCAAGTTGACTCTAGGATTCAGTAAGGAATCAAGAGAATGGAAAGTGGATCAAGTGTGGAGATATGAAAGGAAAAATGAGAAATAGATCAAGTGTGGAGATATGGAAGGGGAAACAGGAAATTAGAGTCAGTGTAACTCTAAGTTAATAGTGGAACAGGAAAATAGAGTTAAGTTAACTCTAGGATTCAATGAGGAATCAGGAAAGTGGGATAAGATCCCAAGGTTAAAGAGTTGATCAAATATAACCCTAGAAAGTCATAGGGTGTCTGGGCAAATGGATAATAACTTTAACTTCAATTTGAGTTAAAGAAATAAAAGAGAAATGTTTAAGAGTCCAGGAGACTCTCTAGTTATCCTTATGGCAAGACCTAGGATAAGAGGAAAAATTGTTGCAAAAAGGCAAAGATTAAAAGCAAGCTAAAAGTGGCTAAAAGCATAAAGAAAATGTAAATGGCGCCTTCGAATTTGAGACTCGTCAAGTGGAGCAGGACTCCCTGGGCAGTGACCCGTCGGACGAGGTACTTTCGAAGGGCTAAAAGTGAAAGCAAGGAGCTAAATGCTCAAAGAAAAGAGAAAGTGATTTGCCAGTGGCAAAAAGGGAGCTATAAGCTCGAATAAGAAAGGAAAGCAAGTGTTCAAAGGCAAAGAGGCTAAGAACTAAAGTAAAAAGAAAAGAAAGAAAATATAAAGATAAAACGGGCGTACCTACGGTGAAACCAGCCCATGTTGGAGGTACGGGCAGTATCCCTCTCCCGGGTAGAGACCCGTTCGGGACGCTTCTTCCGTAGGACGGGGTAACACTTGCGGGTGTTATCGGCAACCTTAGAAATCTTATCTTATGGTAGCAAGACTACCGGGCTCGGGCCCGTTGGATAAGAATTTCTGAGGGTTAACTTGAACTAAAGCACCAGAATCTAAAGAATAAAGAAAAATAGAGTGGCCAAGGTGGCCGGGTTAGTTGAACCCTGTATACAGCGGCATAGTGGCCGAGTTGGTGCTTAGCAGCCTAGTGTGGCTAGACAGAGTAGTGCTGGGTCGATGGTTGTACACAGATAGTGTAGTGATATATTATTGCATAGCTGCATATTGATGTTGAGGATTTTAGTTTCCTAGCACTATTATTATTGCTTCCATTGGACCAAGTGGTGTAGGACACTTTCTCTCGGTGGTTGAACCCACTGGGAACTCGCTCGTAGTTCTCACACCCCTTGGGTGACCCCCCCCACAGGTTCGGGAATGGATGCAGCGGTCGAGACAGATCAGATGCAGACGACAGCGAGGCATACGACAGGGGCAAGGGCCCAGCAGCATAGTGACCTAGAGGGTCTAGCAGAGGTATCCCTTTTATATATTTCTTGAGTGAACCTTGTATGGTGAGGAATTATGTAAAGGAAATGTAATAATTTATTTGCAAGTTCAGAATTGTAAAGTGTAATAAGTTTAATTTATGGTTCACTCCTGTATGCTTTCATTTCCGCATTAGTTATTGAATGAAAGTTTTAAATTTATAGTGATTTTTAGTACTCTGATATTGAGCTTCCGCATACACTTGTTGTGTTATTATGGATGTTACCGTTCCTTTCGGGTAGAAAAAGGTTTTACCCGATTGGCGGGTCTGTTGGCGTGCCCGAACCGTACAAATTGGCGGACTCGGGGCGTGACAGATTAGAGTGGTATCAGAGCCTAGGAATAGTCCTAGGTGGTTAGCAACCTTAGGGAGACCCTAGGGATTAGCACGAGAGAGTGTGTGGATTATGGGCGAAAGTATTTGATTGGTTTTGTTGTTCCCAAAAAGGATGTTGGGACTGATCGAGGGCGACGAGCTTTCATTCTTCGGATATTACGTTGGCGGCCGACAACGTAATGTTGGAGATGAAAAGGAGTACCCTCTTATACTTTCGCATGATTGGGTCGACGAGCCTTTTGTCGGTATATAGACTGCGCGTTGCTCAAATGGCTAAGTTTGGGCTGGTTGTTTCGTTGTGGTGTGCATATTAGCGATGACACCACATAGGGAAACGCACCTGTTTGACTCGAGTCACGAGAGGGCTCGGGTCAAACGAGGTACACGAGCTGCGATAGCAGGTGACCGCACTTGTTGGAGTGGTCCAACAGCAGGTCAGACTTCTTGCCGTCGGCGGAAATTTTCCGCCGACAGGAAGACAGATTCCGACGCCTAAGAGTGGCGTCAGCATGACAGTTGGAGCAGATAGATAGGCTCCAGTGGCTGATAGCGCAGCAAGCTGAGGCTGCATAAATGACGCATGAGTATACGGCGTCGCCGCCTGTAGGGGCGACAGTAAGAAATGGCAGTGGCCGCCGAACTTTTGTCGGCGCAGCCAACACCTTCAGCATAGGGTGTTTTACGCTTGTGTCAGCTAGGTTGCTGGCAAAGTATGGTTAGTAAGGTCCAGTGAGAGACCGACTCACGAGGTAAATGGTGATCGCTATGTTGCGAGAACCAAGTTGCTGTGCCCTAAGGGTTAGGGCAAGAAAGATTTACGGGCCTGGCGGCGTGAGTTCGCCCTGATGACGGTAGTGACCGTGTGGCATGTTGATTGTGGCTAAATTGCCGCATAGTGGGGTTGGTGAAGCCCAGAGTAGGTTTCAGGATGCGAGAACCTCGCGAAAGAGCGAGAGTTTTGTGGCGCCGTTCTGATGGATCGGTGTAATGGCAAGGATTGCCACCGTAGGATTTGCGAGTTAATCACCAGAGTTGGTGGACAGTTATTTGTGGTGCCTCAACCCAGTTGGGAGAGGTGTACAGGAGTCATACGCGTGTTTAAGCAAGTTGCTTAACACTGGATATTTGCGAGTTAGCGTGGGGGCGTAGGACGCCCAACTGTTTGGTGCTCATGGAGCACAGTATCGTTTAGCCAGAGAGAGCTGATTAGGTGGCGTATTAGCCTTTGCCCAGTGTGGCCAGAGTTGATAGAGAGTTTGGGTCGTGGATTGACGACTGGTTAGTTGGTTTTGCTCAGTGGAGCGTAGTGGTCGCGTGGCGACGATTAGCGGGTTCGCTTGGGGACGATCCGTGCCTGGACCATGTTTGTGGACTGTGGGCCTGTAGCCCAGTGGGCAGGCGCAGTCGGCTGTGAGAGACAGCGGCCCGAGACCTGATGGCGGGGCATGATAGAGATTTGGTCGGGACGGTAGTCCGAGCGATGACCCGGGAACGTGGAATGCCACGTGTGAGCATTGAGGCTGTTAGTACACTGAGAGTGATGTGACCAGGCCGTAGAGCTAGTGGTGATTGAGGTACTGTAGCTCCTAGTGGGAGTGTTGGTGTAGTAATCCTAAGTGAGGATCTACCCGTATGACGATTGGGTCTGTGTGCTAGTGAGAGCCATTGTACAGAGTTGGACTGGTTGGGCTATAGGCCCTATTGGACCGTGGTCTGTGGACCTATTAGTAGTCCGAGATATCGGGTTAGCTGATAACCCGTGGACTTAGAGCGCTAGCAGCGTGTGAGATAGTTGAGGACTTGTGGATTGGCCTTTGCCCTCCACATTAGGCAGCGGAGTGACCGAAAATGCGGTAAATGTAATTAGTTGCAGATGCAACCTCGTTGTGAAAAGAATGATGGCGGAATTAAAGTGAAAATTTCACAAGTAAAAACTGGGTCATTCGTGGCAATGGAGTGAGCAAGTGCTCAACTGTGTCTTTCACCTACTTGGTGAAAGTGGCCAGACACCAGGTCTGAGTTGTCCCTGGGTTGAGATAGGGATTCATGGATGAGTTGCTCGTGTGGTTCGGCGAGCAGGCAGTTTGATGCCGGTCACGATATACAGTGAGCCCAGTAGTGAGGGCAAGATTTCCTCCCTCTCGATCAAGTAGGAGTCGAGATGTGATTCAAGTTTCGAGGACGAAACTTATTTTAAGGGGGGTAGAATGTAAAGTACCGGATTTTCGGCACATAAATAAATGTAAATAAAGGTGGTATGAAATACTATTGTTATGAAAGTTAGGAAAGTAAAGAATATTTGGAAGCGAGTTGGACCCAAATCGGGATAAAATATGGAGATTTGGAATTTTATTGGAGAAATGGGGCCCAGATTTTTAGTGGAAAATTCACAGTGTCGGAAAATTCCGAGAAAATTACGGGAGCCCCGTAAATATGTTTTAAGGCCACAGAAAAAGTTTCGCGTTGATCGGAGGCCGGATAGTGAGAACGGGCTCCGCCAACAGTGTCGAAAAATTATCAGAAAATTACGGGAGCTTCGTAATTATGTTTTAAGGTTACAGTAAAAATTTCGTGTTGATCGGATACCCGGATTGTGAGAACGGGGTCCGCCAGCGATTTTGGATACAGGGAGGCTTTTGGTGGTTCAGAAATGGCCCAAAGTGAAAATTTAAATTTTTCTGTAGTAAATTAAGCTGAAACGAAGCCGCCTGTCAAATTTAGACGGAAACGGACGAAAAATGGACAGAAAACAGGACAAAACGAATTTCCGGAATGACGGCGTGAATTCGAGGCTGCAGAGGCGTGCTGCACAAGGCGCGGTGCGTGCAGCGCCCGCGTGGCGCGCAGGACGCGCGCCATGTGGCGCAGGGGGCACTGCCTGGGACCCGGTGCGCGCCCCCTTGCCTTGTGGACCGCCACCCAAGATTCCCCATTGGGGGGGACCGTGAACCCGGTCCATGGTCCACCCCTCTCCTTTCTTTTCTCCTTCTTCTCTTCTTCTTCTTCCTTCCTCCCCGCACCGCCATTCTTCCTCTCCTTCTTCCTTTTTTCTCCACCCGAGCACGAGAGAGAGTGAGAGAGAGAGAGAGAGAAGGAGAGAGAGAGGAAGGTGGGGGATTTCGTGGAGCGCGCAAGATGCTCCAAGCAGTCTGGGGATCGCGTGTATTCGCTTGGGGCGGCGCGACGCTGTCAAGGTAGGCTCCGTTCGTCGTTTTTACGGTATTTTTGGCACAGTTTTGAGACGTTATTTTGGACATTAGATTTAACCCCGTGCCGTTTTGCATGTTAGGGACTGAGTTCTACTGTACCGTTGCTGCACGGACTGTCGCGGACAGTTTTGACGCGCCTCGTTTTGCGTGCCAGTTGTGGAAGAAATGCACCGTTTTGCGTGCGAATTCGAGAATATGCGCAGTTTTGGACGCAAACCCAGAAAACATACACCGTTTTGCGTGCAACGTTGAAAAAGGAAAGTGCACCGTTTTGCGTGCCAACCCGAGGTACGTGCTCCGTTTTGCGCTGCAATTTGTGCTGTCGCGCATCGTTTTGCGTGCAGTCTCTAATAATATACATCATTTTTCGTGCAGGGATAGAAAAATATGCACCGTTTTGCGTGCAACTTTACAGTTAAGCGTGCACCGTTTTGCGTGCAGATCGTTTTATCGCGCACCGTTTTGCGTGCAGTCTAATATTATGCATCGTTTTGCGTGCAGGACAGAAAAATGTGCACCGTTTTGCGTGCAACCCGACAGTGAGCGTGCACCGTTTTGCGTGCAGATTTGAGGTACGTGCACCGTTTTGCGTGCCGATCGTGTTATCGCGCACTGTTTTCCGTGCCGATCCTAATATTATGCATCGTTTCTCGTGCAGGGTTGGAAAAGACGCGCACCGTTTTGCGTGCAGATTTGAGGTACGTGCATCGTTTTGCGTGCAGTTTGTGTTGTCGCGCATCGTTTTGCGTGCACTCTCTAATATTATACATCGTTTTTCGTACAGGGTTAGAAAAATGTGCACCGTTTTGCGTGCAACCCTACAGTAGACCGTGCACCGTTTTGCGTGCAGATTCGAGGTACGTGCACCGTTTTGCGTGCCGGTTGATTTAACGCGCTCCGTTTTGCATGCAGACTAAAATGACGCGCACCGTTTTGCGTGCGGGTTTTTAGTGACGTGCATCGTTTTGCGTGCAGGTTTGGTGGACGTGCACCGTTTTGCGTGCAGACTCGAGAGAAGTGCATCGTTTTGCGTGCAAGCTCGAGGAGACAAGTGGAATCGCGCGGAGACCAATTGCAAGTGTCTACAAGCAATTGGGTACACTACAAGGTGGGGGATTCTGCCGAAATTGGGTGACCTCTCCCCTTGCTCCTTTGCTTTTCGATCTAGAAGCATGATAGTAGCCTGTTAGAGGCGTTAGGTAATTATGATTAAGATTGCATGTTTAGAGGATTACAGATGAAAAGTGCAACTGTTGGTTGCCAAAGACAGATGATAAATGTGCATGTGTAGAGATATTTAGAGGAAAAGTGACATTTATGATTTATCCAAATAGGGGATAAACTGGTATGTGTAGATGGACACAGATGAAAAATGCAACTGTTGGTTGCCAAAATAGAGATAATTAATTTGCATGTGTAAAAGAATTAGGAAAAAATGCGATTCTTGACTTATCTAAATTGATGATAATTGCATGCATAGATAATAAATATATATTTTTATGATGGATATGAAAATAATTGCATGCGTAGAAATGAGTAATTACCTGATGACTGTGATCATGTTAGGGTACAACCCTAGGAATCATGTGATATAAGGGAACAGAACTTGTTGGTAGTAAGACTAGGAGAAAACCTAGTTTAGGGGTTTGACGAGTGACATCAACTAGGAGTTATCCTAGGATTGGACGAGTGGCATGGTCTTAGGTGATAACCTAAGGACACTGGATAGAGTGATCAACATAGAGTCAGAGAACTCTAGGATGTATATGACATGGAACTTAGGTAAAGGAAACCTAAGGAGAACTAGTGTTCAACATAGAGTCAAGGAACTCTAGGAGAGGTATGACATGAAACTTAGGTAAAGGGAACCTAAGTTGAGCTAGAAGAGTTTAAACTCACAGACAGAAAGATAGAGTCAAGTTGACTCTAGGATTCAGTAAGGAATCAAGAGAATGGAAAGTGGATCAAGTGTGGAGATATGAAAGGAAAAATGAGAAATAGATCAAGTGTGGAGATATGGAAGGGGAACAGGAAATTAGAGTCAGTGTAACTCTAAGTTAATAGTGGAACAGGAAAATAGAGTTAAGTTAACTCTAGGATTCAATGAGGAATCAGGAAAGTGGGATAAGATCCCAAGGTTAAAGAGTTGATCAAATATAACCCTAGAAAGTCATAGGGTGTCTGGGCAAATGGATAATAACTTTAACTTCAATTTGAGTTAAAGAAATAAAAGAGAAATGTTTAAGAGTCCAGGAGACTCTCTAGTTATCCTTATGGCAAGACCTAGGATAAGAGGAAAAATTGTTGCAAAAAGGCAAAGATTAAAAGCAAGCTAAAAGTGGCTAAAAGCATAAAGAAAATGTAAATGGCGCCTTCGAATTTGAGACTCGTCAAGTGGAGCAGGACTCCCTGGGCAGTGACCCGTCGGACGAGGTACTTTCGAAGGGCTAAAAGTGAAAGCAAGGAGCTAAATGCTCAAAGAAAAGAGAAAGTGATTTGCCAGTGGCAAAAAGGGAGCTATAAGCTCGAATAAGAAAGGAAAGCAAGTGTTCAAAGGCAAAGAGGCTAAGAACTAAAGTAAAAAGAAAAGAAAGAAAATATAAAGATAAAACGGGCGTACCTACGGTGAAGCCAGCCCATGTTGGAGGTACGGGCAGTATCCCTCTCCCGGGTAGAGACCCGTTCGGGACGCTTCTTCCGTAGGACGGGGTAACACTTGCGGGTGTTATCGGCAACCTTAGAAATCTTATCTTATGGTAGCAAGACTACCGGGCTCGGGCCCGTTGGATAAGAATTTCTGAGGGTTAACTTGAACTAAAGCACCAGAATCTAAAGAATAAAGAAAAATAGAGTGGCCAAGGTGGCCGGGTTAGTTGACCCAGTATACAGCGGCATAGTGGCCGAGTTGGTGCTTAGCAGCCTAGTGTGGCTAGACAGAGTAGTGCTGGGTCGATGGTTGTACACAGATAGTGTAGTGATATATTATTGCATAGCTGCATATTGATGTTGAGGATTTTAGTTTCCTAGCACACTATTATTATTGCTTCCATTGGACCAAGTGGTGTAGGACACTTTCTCTCGGTGGTTGAACCCACTGGGAACTCGCTCGTAAGTTCTCACACCCCTTGGGTGACCCCCCCCACAGGTTCGGGAATGGATGCAGCGGTCGAGACAGATCTGATGCAGACGACAGCGAGGCATACGACAGGGGCAAGGGCCCAGCAGCATAGTGACCTAGAGGGTCTAGCAGAGGTATCCCTTTCTATATATTTCTTGAGTGAACCTTGTATGGTGAGGAATTATGTAAAGGAAATGTAATAATTTATTTGCAAGTTCAGAATTGTAAAGTGTAATAAGTTTAATTTATGGTTCACTCCTGTATGCTTTCATTTCCGCATTAGTTATTGAATGAAAGTTTTAAATTTATAGTGATTTTTAGTACTCTGATATTGAGCTTCCGCATACACTTGTTGTGTTATTATGGATGTTACCGTTCCTTTCGGGTAGAAAAAGGTTTTACCCGATTGGCGGGTCTGTTGGCGTGCCCGAACCGTACAAATTGGCGGACTCGGGGCGTGACAACACCACCAATCATCAACACCATCCTCTTCCAAAACCCCATTCAACTCCAACAAAATCAACAAAAATCCTAAAAACTCAAGCTTCAAAAAAAAAGAACCGTTACTCCTCACTCAAGTTCTTCGCGCGCGCTCCGCTCGGCTCCGCGCGGCTACTAACAATAGATTCGCGCCGTCAAGATGATCAAAACCCTCTTTTACTTTCCTTCAATTCTTCTTCTTCTTCTTCTTCTTCTTCTTCTTCTTCTTCTCTTTCCTCTGTTTGTTTCCAAATCCTCTGTTCTTCATTTGGAGAAGGTGATGACATGGCACTTTAATTAATTAGTGTTGGTGCATGGTGCATGGTGTAAAGACCCTCATTCCCTTTCCAACACCAACACCAATTCATTTCATACACCAAAACACACTCTCTTTAGTTCCTTTTCTTTCTTTACTCTTTCTTTCACTAAATTCCTCCACAGCCAACACTAAATAATTAATTAATCAATTAAATAATCCAATTAAGCCCACTCTAACTCACTTTTTGCCCTCGAGGCCTCCGCACCAGTCCGGAACTTCCCGAACTCCGCTGTAATCTAAAAATAAACTTGTTTAGAGTTTTCCCCACTCAAAAAGCTCAATCGTAGAGTCAAGGTGCTCAATCCAAAAACCGGCTCCCATATCCGCCGACTCCAACTCACTTTTCGCCTCCGGGGTCTCCGCACCAGTCCGAAACCTCCCGAACTCATCTGTAAACAGAAAATACACCTGTTCCAAACCTTTCCCAATTTTCTGCAAACTACAGTGGAGTCGCGGCTCTAACAAACCAGTCCTCTAACGGCGCACAAAGCCCGGAAAAATTCCGTTTCAAGCTGGAGCTTCCGCGTCGATCCGAATCAACCCGAAATCATCTGCAAACAAATATGGAACACGTCCGAGGCGATTTCTCCGCACCACGCCATCTTGCGAGGTCGGTACACTCTACAAAGTTCTGGTACTCTACAGCAACAATGTCCCACCATAACCTGACTACTCGGCCCACTACCCAGGCGAGGAAAAAACTAAGTCCAGGAAATATGCAAGGTGTGGGATGTCTAAAGCACAAAAGAACCTAGCCCAAGTGAAGGTTCTCTACTAGTCTGGTTAAACATGCAATATATGATGGGGTGCTAGGTCAAGTTCCAACAATAGCATTTAAATAAACCGAATCATATGTAGGGAACATTAACAGATATGATCACCAAAATCAATCAAAATAAGCCTCATCTCCCTAAACATGGTCTCAACTAGCATAGGTGAATACAACCATTTAAATATGTATAAGATCTCGCAGGTACCCAACATGTCACGCCCCGGGTGTAAACTAGAACCCGGGTCCGTCTACAAATGTGATGATCCAGACTCCCGCAGGAACTGTGCAACATTAAACAGTGACTGTGGGAAGCTTATTCGGTGAAACAGAGCTTGTAGAATCGAAATTGGATATTTAAAATAGACTTGGCGTGAAAATCGGGGCAAACGGGAATTTCCGGGAGCTTTCGGCAAAATTTCGGATGAGAATTTGGCGAAACGGACGTCGTATTTGGACTCAGCACGCGAAAACGGTCGAAACGGTATATTTACTTTAATTTTTTCGGCACTGGGTACTGTTCACGCCGGAACAGTAACTCCGGCCGCCGGAATTACTGTTCCGGCGAGCGGCGAGCGGCGGCGGGCGGCGGCGCACGGCGGCGGGCAGCGGCGCAGCGGCAGCGCAGCGGCGGAGCGCGGGGGAGCGCGGCGCGGGCAGGCGCGGGCAGGCGCTCGGGTGCGCGGTCCACGGGCCTGGCGTGCACCGGGTGCACCGAATTTTTCCCATGCCACGTGGCAGCTCCTGAGTGGCTGGCCGGCTTCTAGAAGGCGTGTGGGAGGGTGACACGTGGCACACCCTATTGGCCGACATCTTCCGGAAAACCCGGAGCGCGGAGCAACCACGTGCACCACGTGGCCACGTGGCAATTTTTCATTGGGCTTGCACAGGCTGTTCCCTGTTATGTGGACACGTGGCGCGTTCTGGTTGGTCCGTTTCGGTGTTTCCTGTTCGGATCTGGATCCCGTGTGGGAATATTCCCTTTGGCCCACTATATAAGAGCCCTCACCCCCTCTCCTTGCACCTCGGTTTCGAGCCCTTAGAGAGAGAATCAGAGAAAGTGCTCTCTACGAAAAATCTTCCTCTCTCTCTCTCTCTCTCTCTCTAAAATCTCAGAATTTCTGGAGTTACAGATAGTGAGATATCTGCGACGCGGCGCACTGCGACGATTTTCTTTTTAGGCCCATTTTCCGTCGCAGTTCCGTCGAAAATTCACTGCGGGCTAACCAGGTGGAATTTTTGGACGATTTTTGCGACAGCGCGACCGTAAGAGGTAGGGCTTCGATTTCCGTGTTGATCATTTTGCTCCGTTTCGTACTTTTGGCACGATTCCCAAGTCCTCTTTGACCCCCCTTTTTGCTGTGGTAATTTCTGGATAGCACCGACTTCTCCGATTTTTATCTTGGCGTAGGAGCATCAGATCGAGGCGTTCAAAGAGTCGATTTTGATCTACTCTTCGCGAAGAACGCAACCGTGATTTTTCTGGGATTTTAGGAGCTCATTTTAGAGGTGAAAAACTCCTCTTTTCCCGTGCTGTCTGAAAAACAGCAAATATTGTACTTTTTGGGATTTGTATTTATACCGGGAGCGTTGATTTGCAGGATTTGAGGACTGTGGACAGCCAGGGGACTACTTGGGGTGTTGTTTGAGCTGCTCGAGGTGGGCGGTTGTTGCTTACCTCATTTTTGACAAGCTCACTGGGATTACTAGAAATCCCCTAAAATTTAATTGATGAGAACAATTGGGACAAACTAATATGATAATTGATGAGAACAATTGGGACAACTAATATGATAATTGATGAGAACCATTGGGACTACTAACAGGACTACTAACAGGACAAACTAACAGGACAAACTAACAGGACAATTGATGAGAACCGCTGGGATGAACTCCCCTAAAATTTGATATAACCCCACAGATTATATGATGACTTATGTTGGGACACTGTGATTGGGACAAAGGCTACAATAACTTTTTCCAGTAAATCAATATTCTTTTAAAATAAATATTGACACTTTTTACAGCTTTTAAATAACAGTTGCATGCATGCTTGGACATCAGTTAGCCACTATTTATTGCTACACTATCATATTGGGATTTGAACATGTTTTATTGTTGTCCTTTGCATTCAGATGTTGTTGCTCAAGTATGAGCAGGGGTTTGGGATAGTGTAGCCAGATTATGGATTTGTGGGGTATTGCGGTGACCGCGGACAGTAGGCGGTTGACCAGATGTTTATCCTTGCATCAGATTGGGGTTGAGTCTGGTTTATTGCATCAGCTGGGGATTGGGTTTCTATAGTGGATGGAGTTTCCCACTTTGATCATAGTTATGATCCAGTCCTGCTATATTGAGATATGTGCTACAGAGATACTTGAGATACTGATGACAGAGATGCTTTACTCGTGTGGGTCGCTCCCCTCGAGTGCCACTCCGGAGGTGGGCTTTTTCGGACCCAGCCTTGTGTGCCGGTCTGATACTTGTTTTGGGATGCTAGCCGTGCGGGCCGATCCCGCGGTTTCGAGCCTTGTGTGCAGATTCCGCTGAGCAGGCAGCACCAGTTGTTACTGGTATCCAGATTGGGTTTATTTGGTCAGATACTATTTCTGATGCATGCATACAGTTTTGACAGCATAGTAGTGGTAGTTTTCCTGTTTCAGCATCTTATGTATTTTACCACTTTCCCTTTTCCCTTTTGCCTCTAGTAGTCCTAGTGGGTGCGTCAGAGTTGAGGTTTTACCCACTAGGGGAGGCTGCTGGTTTATCTGGTAGTTCTCACCCCCCCATTGTTGTTTTCTGTTTCTTTCTTCTCCCTTATTTTTGCAGAGTCATCTGCGGGAGCTGCTAGGCCTTCGGCAGCGGATCGAGGTAAGGGGATCGCCGAATAGATAGATCTCCTGTGAGACTGAGAGCTGTAGATAGTACTGTACCTTTCACTCAGACTGTGGTATTCTCCTTTTATTTTGGGTCTGGCTTCCGCCAGCTGGTTGTATTATTTGGTGAGCTGGGAGATTATTGTACTTATTACAGTTTTATTTGTATTTCCAGTCTGAGGTACTATGTGGTTCTTCTATTTCAGCTCTGTATTATGCTCTGTTATGTTCATATTATATCTGAGCAGGTTACCAGCGCTTCGTGTACGCGGGAAATCCCGTGTGCATGGCGGATCTGTTGGCGAGCCCGGGTTCCGGTTTACACCCGGGGCGTGACAACAGATCCGCCATGCACACGGTATTTTCCGCGTACACGAAGCGTCGGTAACCTGCTCAGATATAAGAAATAATAATAAAAGAGCATAAAATCAGAGCTGAACTAAAACTACTATATCTCAGACAAAAGCTAGAAATAAAGTGAGGAACAACTGTAAATAAATACAAGTATCACTCCTAGCTCACCACAAATGTACAACTAGCTGGTTAAAGACAGACCCAAAATAAAATACAATGAAACTGTCTCAGAATATAGGGGTACACCAAAAGTCCAGCTAGCAACTGTCGGGTGGACACTCTATCTAGTCCCCTATCCTCTTACCTCGATCTGCTGCTGACGGCCCAGCAACTCCCGCAGAGGACGCTGCAAAACAAGGGGGGAAAAACAAAGAAAAAGACGATGGGGGTGAGAACTACAATAAAAACAGTAGCCTCCCCTAGTGGGTTAAGCCTCAAACTCTGACGAGCCCACTAGGTCTACCAGAAGCAAAAGGAAAGAAGAGGTGGTAAGCTATAAACAGTACTGCTGATAAGAAAAATGAAGCTACCACTACGATGCCTCTAAATGCAGAGTCAGAAAGATGTAACTATAAGAATGCATCAGTGAATATGCCTAACTGTATAAACCCATTCTAACGACCAGTAAAAACTGGCACTGCCTGCTCTGCTGTCGAACTCATCTGTGGGAATACCAACCGACTACTGACCGGTACGGTCGTATCCCAAAGTAAGTAACAGATCGGCCTCTGTCCGTCCGATCGCACACTAAAGTAAGTAACAGACTGGCCTCGATCCGTCCGGTCGCACACTCCGGAGTGGCACTCGAGGGGAGCGACCCACACGAGTAAAGAAATCATGTCTCAATATTGTTGGTTTTTAAGGATCCACAAGGATCTAAATAGGTACTATCAAACACCTAGAGGGGGAGTGAATAGGTGTAATATTTAAAAATCAAATCTCAGTGCAAAATAAAAAACCAATGCGGAAATAAAAATAAACACACCGAGATTTACGTGGAAACTCCAATCCAGGAGAAAAACCACGGGACCAACACGCAATAACAATCCACTAAGAATTGAAGAATAACAAGGTGATTACCGACTCCACGGACTCGACCCCTCCTTCAAGTTCTTCGGACCTTGCGCTCCACCGATTGCACGTCCACTGCACACGTTCGAATCCACGAACGCCACTCGAATCCACGAGCACACGTTTCGAATCCACGAAACGCCTTCAACACACCGAATCCACGGTGCTACGTCGAATCCACGACGCAAACTCAGCCGATACAAAATATAGGCTTCGATGGTGATCCTTTGCTTAGATAATCATTGAAGAACCGTAGAAAGAATTTCTAAGCAAAGTTTAGATCAATTCGACAAAAGATAGATCTTGGAAGAACCGTCGAATTGACCTAAAAGAGGCTAAAGAGAAGAAAGATAAAAACTAGCCTCTAGGGTTGCTCTCGAGTGTTTTCGGTATTGGTCATTGTAGTCGAGAAACCCTAAGTATCTATTTATAACCCTTGGAAACAAATTAGAGTCGGTTTAGGAAACTTTTCCCGAGATGACATTGTGTACCGGTACCAAATATTGTGTTCCGGTACTCAATGGTGCAAAACACAGATTTTTCTATTGTGTTCCGGTACGTGAGTCTGTGTTCCGGTACGCAATACAAATTTCAGAAAATTCTGTATCGGGTTTGAGGAACTCAAAGTGTGGTTCCGGTACTCAATGTAAAAACTGATTTTTCCAAGATAAACTTTATCCAAAACAGACCAAGTACCGGAATCCAAACTTAAAACAAGTTGTAAGTTAAACCCAAGTTCCTAAAACCAAGTCTAAACCGATTTTCATTAATTTCCTGATTCCAATGATTATAAACGAACTTTAATCATCATGATTTATATTTAATCATACCTGGGAGTTGACTTGGGCTCATGTTGAATCTTCAATGAGTCTTCGAAGGCTGATTTGACAATTTGATCCCTTTAAGACTCCGACTCAACTCACTGACTTGACTCATGAAATATGCCAACACCAAAATGCCGTAACAATCTCCCTCTTTGGCAATTTCGTGACAAAACCCAAAAATACATAAAAACGCTCAAGTCACTCATCTTAAACCAAAAATTCGAAATTCAATGTTATCACCAAAACATTGATTTTCTTTGCGTGAAAGATCCAATAAATACAAAATTACATTTAAACCAAACAGTCCTAGAACATACTCTATGACTTAGTGTAGTGCACCGATTTCTGCGAAATAGCAAAACTCGGTAAAAATACTTGTAACACGTTTCAAATATGATTACAAGTGGGTTAGAAGCGTTTCGAATCAACGCAAAAGCCGTTGAGTCGAAAAGTGAGTTGTGGTTGAGAAGCGAAGCCTCAAGTTTGCAAAATTGGGACTCGTGTTCGCCGAGTTCGCAAAATGGCGAATTTCGGCGAGAAGACTTGTAACATGTTTTAAATATGATTACAGTCGAGTTCGGTGCGTTTCGGGCTGACGCGAAGGGCATCGGGTCGAAAAGTGACTTGAACCCGAGGACTTGGCAAATTCTGGAATTTCCAGAAATTTGTGATCGCGAAGCTTTTTCGGAGCCCTGTTTCGGAGACTTTGAGTGCCCCAAAAATTTAAAAGAAATCGTGGGGTGTCTCACAAAAGTTTTCTGATTAAAAGGGGTGAAAAACCTAGGTGAGCGATTAAGGAAAAATCGGAGAACGAAGCGAAGAAAAATGCTTCGTGAATTCTGAAACTGCAGTTTTTGACATGTAGTTTATCGCGAAGCTTTTTCGGAGCCCTGTTTCGGAGACTTTGAGTGCCCCAAAAATTTAAAAGAAATCGTGGGGTGTCTCACAAAAGTTTTCTGATTAAAAGGGGTGAAAAACCTAGGTGAGCGATTAAGGAAAAATCGAAGAACGAAGCGAAGAAAAATGCTTCGTGAATTCTGAAACTGCAGTTTTTGACAGTGCAGTTTATCGCGAAGCTTTTTCGGAGCCCTGTTTCGGAGACTTTGAGTGCCCCAAAAATTTAAAAGAAATCGTGGGGTGTCTCACAAAAGTTTTCTGATTAAAAGAAGTGAAAAACCTAGGAGAGCGATTAAGGAAAAATTGGAGAACGAAGCGAAGAAAAATGCTTCGTGAATTCTGAAACTGCAGTTTTTGGACAGTGAAGTTGATCGCGAAGCTTTTTCGGAGCTCTCTTTCGAGGGCTTAGAGTGGTCCAAAAATTTAAATAAAATCGTGGGAAGTTTAAGAAAAATTTGTAGATTAAAGGGGCGAAGAAAAATTACAATTTTGATTTCTCAGTTGACGGGAAAACGTGGTGAAAGAGGGCTATCCGAAATTGCTCGCTGCAGGAAAAACTGCAGGAAAAAGGGGCAGTGTTGGGATATTTTTGAAATTGAGGGGCATTTTAGTAAATTCCCCCTCCCTCCAACCACCCTCTGCTGAAATTAAATGCTCTCTCTCTCTCTCTTCCACTTAAACCCTTCTCTCACTCTCTCCCTCTCTCAGCTGAAAGAAGGAACGAAAGAGAGAAAGAAGAAGAAAAGGAGAAGGAAGGAAGAAGAAAGGAAGGAGGAGGAAGAAAGAAGGAAGAAGGTATGCTTATTTTCTTTCTCTCTCTCTCTCTCTCTCTCTCTCTCTCTCTCTCTCTCTCTATTCCCTTTTCCCCACGGTTGTGGGTGTTGCGGGCTGCTGCTGCTCAAAGCAGCAGCAGCTGCACATGCTGCTGGCTTAGCTGCTGCTGCATTGAGCAGCAGCAGCTGCCTGGCTGCAGCTGCGCAAGCAGCTTGCTGGCTGCGCAAGCAGCCAGCCAGCAGCTTGGGCTGCAGCAGCCAGCAGCCCTGCCTGCTGCAGCAGCCAGCAACACGAAAACAAAAAAAAAAGAGAATAGAATAGAAACAAAAAAAAATAAATAAATACACACATATATATGTATATATATATATGATTATATATATATATATATTGAGGGGGGGTGGGGGCAGCTCAAGGCTGCTGCTGCTCAAGCCGCAGGGTACAGCAGGGGAGTTTAAAAAAAAAAAAAATAAAGGAAAGAGAAGAAAAGGAAGAAAAGAGAAGGAAGAAAGAAAGAAAAGAAAGGAAGAAAAGAAAGAAGATAGAAAATGTCTTCTTTTCTCTTTTCTCCGATGAGAAAAAAATTTTGCAATTCATTGATTTTGCCAAATGCAAAAATCGACGAATTGGGGGAAATTGCTCAAATTGAGCTTTTGTCAAATTTTGAGAGCATTATGTTTCCTTCCAATATAAAAAAAAAAAAAATTTGCAACTCTCGATTTTGCCAAAAGCAAAATCGGCGAATTGGTGGGAAATTGCTCAAATTGAGCTTTTCTCAAAATTTTGAGGGCATGTTGACCCCGGATCGAGTTGAGCAAGTTTTTTTTTGGCAATAGGCCATGGGATGATTATTTTTCTCCTATTTCTGTAAACCAATCAAAAAGTAGCCTTTTGTGTGAGAAAAGTGACCTAATTGGAGTTTTCCCCCTTTTCTTGCAAAAAGGGGGTAGTTTTACCGCCTTATTGAATTTAGAGAATCGTGTAAAAGCAATTGCTTTATCTTTGCCTTCCTTACAATGTAGGGAAGCCTCACGGATCCAAGGAGCTGGAATTGTCTCCTTCAAGGACCAAAAGAACACACCGAGGTGGGGGATTCTATCGAGCGAGGGTGACCTCTCCCCTTATCTTTTGCTTTTCTTAGAAGCATGTTAATAGAGTGGCTAGGATAGTATTTTCATGCTTGTACAGAAGTGGTTTGTGGTATATGGAAATTTTGACTTAGGAGAAAACTTAGATTAGGCTCTAATGTGTGGCATTCACTATAGGACTTCACGAGTGGCATGTTTGCTTGAGTCAATTAAGTGTGTAGATGGAATTAGGGCCTAATTTAGAGTTATGTCTCTAAGGAAAGCATAGTTTAGTTGAGGTTAAAATCCAAAGTATTTGAAATCCCTAGAGTTGTCATAGGGAGTTGGGTTAATATACCTACACTTTAACTTCAACTTGAGCATAATGAAAGTTAAGAATTGAGTCTAAGGGACTTATGTACCTTGAGGCATGGACCTAGGGTAAATGCATGAGTATATTAAAAGACAAGCTAAAAGCTTAATTGCAAAGAAAGACAAGGGCCAAGAGGCAATGTGAGCTATAAGCTCGAATGAAAAGGAAGCTATATGCTAAAGAGCAAAAGGAAAGGCAAAGGTTAAAAGAGCAAAGAGGCTAAATGCAAAGTAATAAAAGAGATAATAATACGAGCGTACCTACGGGGTGAAACGCGGCCCATGTTGGAGTAGCAGGCAGTGTCCCTCTCCCGGGTAGAGACCCGTTCGGGACGTTTCTCCCGCAGGGCGGGGTAACACTTGCGGGTGTTATCGGCAACCTTAGAGTACTTGTCTTATGGCAGCATGTCTGCCGGGCTAGGGCCCGTTGGGCAAGTTTCTCCGAGGGTTTAGCAACTTGAACTGAGACACAAAGAAAGGTAATGAAAGTTATTCGACAAGGGACAGGTTGGTTAGAATGGCATCCTACAGCGACATAGAGCTATGTCATGGCAAAGGTAAAAGTATTAAGCATGCTAGCTAAGATTTACAGCTTTTATTTACTGTATTTCATTCTCTATTATATTGCTTCCATTAGACTAAGCGGTGCAGGGCATTTTCTCTCGGTGGTTGAACCCACTGGGAACTTGGTTGTAGTTCTCACACCCTTTGGGTGACATCCCCACAGGTCCAGGCACATCGGGCGAGGCACGCGACAGGGGCAAGGGCCCAGCAGAGTAGCGACCTAGCAGTCTAGAGTCGCCAGTACCATTTTGGAGTTTTATTTTCTTGAGCGAACTTTTGTATGTGAGGAACAATGTAATCTTTAAATGTTTAAGTTTCAAGTTGGAAAAAGGAAAAAAAAAAAAATATGGTTGTATTTTGCATTGTAGTTTCATGCTAAAAGAGAGTTGTAATTTTAAACAAAGGTGTATGTCATCGCTCAAGTGATGTACTTTCATTTCTTCTAACTATCTGTTGAATGATTGAAAGTTTAAATTTATAGTTCTTTCCTCTGATTGCTTACTCTTCCGCTATATTGAAATGATATTGTTGGATTAAACCGTTCCCTTCGGGTCTTGAAAGGTCATGCCCGATTGGCGGGTCTGTTGGCGCGCCCGAACTGTTCAAATTGACGGTCTCGGGGCGTGACACTTAGGACTTGAAGTCTTAAAGTGATGTAATTCCTGCAAAACGAAACTCCAAAACAAAATCAAATGTTAGTCGTTAGAAATTAAAATCCTACATTTGATTCGTCTTTCTTTTGGTTCTTTTGTTTTGTGGCTCTTTCAATCTTTTCTTTATCTCCCCCTATCTTGAGCATCTCCAACATGTTCTCCATGTTCTCTACCTATCTTGAGCATCTATGTTCTCCCCCTTTGTGATACAATCATTATTTTCCGTTCTCCCCCTTTTTGTCACAAATTGTCAAACAGTCAAAATAGACAAAAAGAAATATACCAGTAGGAGAAGTTCTTAGTTACATGCCCATTAGAGTTCTTGTTCATCACAAAGTGAAAAGAAACTAAAAAACCAAAAACAAGAAGGCAAAGAAATCACTCATCCTGATCGGAATCATCATCGTCCTCATGTGATGTAGGTCCATGAGATGTACTTGGTGTTGCTCCAGTGACCACATCATCGTGTTTGCACCCAAAGATATCGAATATCTTCTTCAAACCATCCTCGAGTTTCTTGAAGCCTTGCTCCATCCTTTTCTTCAAAGATCGAACATCCCGATGCAAAGTCTGAAGAGTTACCACTTCATCTGGTTCAGGAGATTCTTGGCAAGGCGGTACGCTCGTAGTTGCTTCGCTTGCATAGCCCTTTGTATGTCCAAATGTCTTCAAAGTGCTAACTGACTTGGCTAATGTGATTCCATCAATTGAGCCTAAGCCGTAGTCAAATTTGGTACAAGAAATGTCAACACAGTGGTCTTCCAGAATACGAGTAATCAGGATTGGATACGGTAGAAGGTCACGTTGTCTTGATCCCTCAATAACATGTACCATTTGCTGCCAAATTAAGAATGGAATGTTGATGTTGATTCCATTTGCACTTTCCGGGTGACCGAGGAAGAAGAGAAGTAGCAATCGATCCCATCGAATCCTTTTGGTCCCCATTGTAGGCAGTAAGTTGTAGCAGAGGATTAAGGACAAAATGTGATATTCTGGTTTTAGGTCCTTTGATTCAACATATGACCTATTTGTGTGTGTCCCTGACTTGCAAATTGAATCCACAATAATGTCCCAATGGGTGTCATGCTGGAAATCACCATCTGTGTAGTAAAGACCAGAAGTATCAACAGCTAGCCCAAGATTTGCCCCAATTACTGCTGGAGTAATGTCAAACTTGGCGCCTCTAACTGTTGTTTCAATGATGAAGGCCCCTGTGTCATGGTCCTTTTGGAGTATGTTAGCTCTCATATAAAATTCCCTGATGATCTCAACACAAAAACCCATCTTTGGTTGGACTCTCTGTCACGCCCCGGGTGTGAACCAGAACCCGGGCCCGCCAACAGATCCGCCGTGCACACGGAATTTTCCATGTACACGAAGCGCTGGTAACCTGCTCAGATAGATAATATACAATAAAAGAGCATAAACAGAGCTGAACTAATAGAACTAAAAGTAATCTCAGACTGAAATAAGCTACAAGCTGTCATAAAAGTACAATATACTCCCAGCTCACCATAAATATACAACCAGCTGGCTAAAGCCAGTCCCAAAAGTAAACTAATATAGTCTGAGATACAAAAGGGATACAATAAAAGTCCAGCTACTCTCACAGTCGGGGTAGATGATCTAGCTAGTCCGCAATCCTCTTACCTCGATCCGCTGCTGAAGGCCCAGCAGCTCCCACAGACGACTCTGCAAAACATAGGGGAAAAGGACAGAAAACAACAATGGGGGGTGAGTACTACTAGACAAACCAGTAGCCTCCCCTAGTGGGTAAAACCTCAAATGCTGACGCACCCACTAGGACTAAAAGAGGCAAAAAGGAAGTAACAGTGGTATACAATAAAGACTGCTGAAAAGGGAAACTACCACTACTATGCCTCTAAATGCAGTGCCAAAAGACTGTATATGCATGCAACTGTAAATCTAACTGCCCAAAGAAATCCAATCAAATGGCCAGGAAATACTGGCACTGCCTGCTCTGTCATCAATCGCAACTCATCAACTGACCGGCACCCGTCACGGTCAAAAAGCCTACTCCGGAGTGGCACTCGAGGGGAGCGACCCACACGAGTAAAGTATCTCTGTAACCAATGTCTCACAATAGCAGGACTGGATCATGACCATAATCAAAGTGGGAACACTCCATCCACTAACGAAACCCCGATCCCCAATCTGATGTGATAATAACATCCGGTCAACCGCCCAAAATCCGCGGTCACCGCTATGCCCCACAATCCCCAAGACGAGTCTAACTGTCCCAGACTCAAGATCCAACTACACTATCTCAAGATCTCGATCCGACACGATCATCATGCATCGATAGAGAAGAATAACAATAAAACATGTTTTCTCCTAAGTCAAATCCCATAATATAGTGCTGCAGTAAAATAGTGGCCTGACTAGCTGTCCAAATAAGCATGCAAGTGTTCCTTTTTAAAAGCATTGGAAAAGTGACTAAGGTTTCATGTGTAGAATCATTTTTAAAATAATATTGGGTTACTTATTTGCATGCGGTTTAGGATATAGCACTTGTCCAACTTTATTGTCCCAGATTAATCATAAATGAGCTGTCATATTATTTGTGGGGTTTACTTATGCCTTGCATGATTAAAAGTACCGATTATCAGTTTAAAGTCGGGAGTCTCTAATACTCCTAGTGAGATAGTCAGATATGAGGTAAGCAACAACCACCCACCTCGAAAAGCGTGCACAACAAACCAAGAAAATACCCGCTGTCCTCTACGCACACCGTCAGCTGAAACAGTATCCTACAACATCACATAAGCGTACACGGTGTAAAACTACAAGTCTCAAAACAGATTTGCTGTTTTTATAATCAGCACGCAAAACGAGGAATTTCACCTCTGTCCCGAGCTCCTAAAATCTCAGAAAAATCACGGTTGCGTTCCTCGCGAAAAGTAGCCCAAAATTGACTCTTGAATCGCCTCGATCTGATATTCCTACGCGGAGAAACAATTCGTCGAAGTCGCCGCTGTCCAAAAACACAAACAGCAAAAGAGGGGTCAAAACACCTCGGGAATCGTGCCAAGGAATCTGAATCTGGAGAAACTATCAACACGGAAAACGAAGCCCTACCTCTTAGGAACACACTGGCGAAGAAATCGTCGAAAAAGGACTCCTGTACTGTGCAGGGGACTCCTCGGACTGAAATGCGACGATAACGGGCCAAGATTGGGGAAAAACGAGACACACTGTAAAATCCGAATCGCCGCTGTCGAACTTCCAGAAAATCTGGGAACGCACCACGAGATAGAAAAATCAGTGAGGAACAACTTCTCTTCAATGGCCTCTCTCTGATTCTCTCTCTATCTCTCGGAAATCAGAGAAAAAGAAGAGAGGGGAAGGGCTATTTATAGGCCCAAAAAATCTTTTGGGAAAATTCCCTCTGTGTCCCCACTTTCGGGCGTGAACAGTGCCCAGGCCCACTTTCGGGCGTGAACAGTGCGGCCCGGCACAAGGATTTCCGGGCGCGCACAGTGCGGCCCAGCCCAACCCGGCCCGCACACGGGATCCAGCCGCGTCCGACCGGCCGTCCGACCCGGCCCACGGCCCGCCACGTGTCCGCCAAACAGGCGGCAGCCGTGCGGGCCAACGAGAATGCGCCACGTGTCCCCCGTGATTGGCGGCACGGGTGGTACGGCCGCCAATCGCGTGGCGACACGTGGCCCCGCCCGACACCGCTGTCGGCGGGCGCCGCCGCCACGTGCGCCCACGTGCGCCCATGTGCGCGTACGGCCGCCGCCGCGTGGCGCCGCATGCGCCCCGCGCACATGGACCAGCCAACTCGGGGCCGCCACGTGGCGCGCCCCGGTCCACCGTGCACCGCGCCCCCTCCGCGCCTGCCCGGCCTGCCCGCGCTGCCCGCGCACCCTCCCGTGCGCCGCGCGCCTTGCACCGGCCCAACCGCGTGCTGCCACGTGGCCCGCCGGTCCACCGTGCACCGGCGGTCTAATTCCATGGACCGAGAGTGGCGCGCCGGCCCAATAAGGGCCTGCCACGTGTCCCCGGCCGGTCCACAGGTCCCCCCATGCACCATTTTGCGCAGAAAACTTCCGGGGGTCCTTTTTGGGCATCCGGACTCCAAAATAAATAAGTAAATAGCCGTTTTCAAGCGTTTTTCCGCGCTGAATCCAAATACGGCCTCCGTTTGGCCCAAATCTTTCTCTAAAATTCGGCAAATACCTCCGAAGGCCAAACCAACAGTAAATACCACACTGTGTCCATCCGTAGCATCCCTTTGATGCACTATGGACCTAATACCCCAATGATAGGTGTTTCACACCAAGGATTCACGGGAAAACTATACGGAATCCTGGACCACTACATCCTCCCCCACTAACAAAAGTTTCGTCCTCGAAACGAAAATCATACCTCAATCCTGAGCCTCGAACAGGTAAGGGTAGGCGTCCATCATCTCTGACTCGAGCTCCCACGTCGCCTCGCGCTCATCATGATTGCTCCAAAGGATCTTCACATAGGGGATGGTCCGATTGCGCAATTCTTTCACCTCCCGATCTAGAATCCGCAATGGGCGCTCCTCATATCTCAAATCCTCGCTGATCTCGAGAGGTGCAAAGTCGATGACGTGCGACGGGTCGAAGACGTACCTCCTCAGTGTGGAAACATGAAACACATCATGGACACCAGCAAGTCTCGGGGGAAGTGCAAGTCGGTAAGCAACTGGCCCGATACGCTCCAATACCTCAAAGGGTCCAATGTATCGGGGACTGAGTTTCCCACGAATGCCAAACCTCCTTATCCCTTTGGACGGCGAGACTTTCAGAAATACATGATCTCCCACCTGAAACTCTAAGTCTCGTCGCCGAACATCAGCATAGCTCCTCTGTCGACTCTGAGCGGTCTGAAGGTGCTGTCGAATCACTCTGACCTTTTCTTCTGCCTCTAGCAACAAATCTGGTCCCAGAGTCCTTCTCTCCCCCACATCACTCCAATATAGCGGTGATCGACATTTGCGTCCATACAACGCTTCAAACGGAGCCATCTGAATGCTCGCTTGAAAGCTGTTGTTGTACGCAAACTCAGCCAATGATAAGTGTCGAATCCATCCACCGCCAAAATCCAGGACACAAGCCCTCAGCATATCCTCAAGAATCTGAATCGTCCGCTCTGACTGCCCATCAGTCTGTGGGTGGAAAGCTGTACTGAATCTGAGCTGAGTCCCCAAGGTAGTCTGTAAACTCCCCCAAAATCGCGAAGCAAACCTCGGGTCTCTATCTGACACTATGGAGGCTGGTACTCCATGTAACCTCACTATCTCATCCAAGTATAACTGGGCTAGTCGCTCGAGTGGCCAAGTAGTCTGCATAGGCAAAAAGTGCGCTGACTTGGTAAGTCGATCCACCACTACCCAGATAGCATCTGCTCCTCCTTGTGCCCTCGGCAATCCGACCACAAAATCCATCGTAATGTGGTCCCATTTCCACTCGGGGATTGGGAGACTTTGTAACTTGCCAGCTGGCACTCGATGCTCAGCTTTTACTTGCTGACAAGTTAAACACTGAGCCACAAATCTCCCAATATCCCTTTTCATGCCATTCCACCAGAAGTGTGCCTTGAGGTCCTTATACATCTTAGTCCCCCAGGATGAAGGGTATAAGGTGTATAATGGGCCTCTCTCAATATCTGCTCTCTGATCTCAGCATCCACTGGCACACATGCTCGGTCCCTGTACCTCAGTACTCCCGAAGCATCCACTGAAAAATCCCCTGATCGATCACTCGGAATCTGATCTCTAATCCTGGTCAAGTGGGGGTCCTCACTCTGTCTTTCCCTGATCCTGTCCAGCAGAGTGGGCTGCACGACTAAAGACGTCAGTCTAGCAGAGACCCCAGGGGACACAACCTCTATCTCGAGCCGTCTCATCTCCTCTAATAGTGGCGCCTGATCTGTGATCAACATGGACAAACTCTGCACCGCTCTCCTACTCAAGGCATCAGCGACCACGTTGGCCTTTCCTGGGATGGTAAAGGATATCCACATCATAATCCTTTAGTAGCTCTAACCATCTGCGCTGCCTCAAATTCAGCTCCTTCTGCGTGAACAGGTACTTTAGGCTCTTGTGGTCGGTGTAGATCTCACAGTGCTCTCCATATAGGTAATGGCGCCAAAGCTTCAGTGCAAACACCACGGCAGCAAGCTCCAAGTCATGGGTAGGGTAATTCTTCTCGTAATCCTTGAGCTGTCTCGATGCATAAGCAATTACCCTCCCTTCCTGCATCAACACGCAACCAAGTCCACTGTGCGATGCATCACTGTAGATCACATATCCTTTCCCCATAACAGGGAGGGAAAGGATAGGAGCGGTCATCAATCTATCCTTTAGCTCCTCAAAGCTCCTCTGGCAGTCCTCACTCCAGATAAACTTAACTCCTTTACGCGTCAACCGAGTGAGGGGTGTGGAAAGCTTCGCAAAGCCTTCCACAAACCGACGATAATAACCAGCTAATCCCATGAAGCTGCGCACCTCTGATACAGTCGTCGGTCGGGGCCAATCACGAACTGCCTCAATCTTCGCCGGGTCTACAGCTACACCGGCGGCGGAAATCACATGGCCCAAGAAAGCTACCTCCCGAAGCCAAAACTCGCACTTTGCCAGCTTGGCATACAACTTCTTCTCTCGTAGAAGTTGTAGCACAGTCCTCAAGTGCTCCTCATGCTCGGCCTCGCTTCGGGAGTAAATAAGGATATCATCAATGAACACCACCACAAAACGATCCAGAAAGGGCCGAAATATCCTGTTCATCAAGTCCATAAAGGCGGCAGGGGCATTAGTCAATCCAAACGGCATAACTGTAAACTCATAATGCCCGTACCGTGATCTGAAAGCAGTCTTAGGAATATCCTCGGCCTTCACCTTCAATTGGTGGTAACCAGACTGTAGATCAATCTTGGAAAAGACACAAGACCCTTGCAGCTGATCAAAGAGATCATCGATGCGCGGCAAAGGGTACTTGTTCTTGATGGTCACTTTATTCAACTCCCTATAGTCCACACACAGTCGAAGTGACCCATCCTTCTTTTTCACGAATAGCACCGGTGCTCCCCAAGGCGACACACTTGGTCTAATAAAGCCCTTATCCATCAAATCTTGCATTTGTGCTTTAAGCTCTCGCAGCTCAGCCGGTGCCATCCGATAAGGAGCCTTAGAGATTGGCGCAGTTCCTGGAACTACGTCAATCACAAACTCAATCTCTCTGTCTGGCGGCATACTAGTCAGCTCAGGTGGAAAAACATCCGGAAACTCGCGGGCAATAGGAATATCCCCGAGTCCCGGTGCCGCCGTAGGCCCCTCAACAACACTAGCCAAAAAGGCTACACATCCTCGATGAATCATCCGCCTCGCTCGGGAAGTCGAAACCATAGATGCAAAGAAAGCACTCTGACATCCCCGATATACAAACATCTCCTGGCCTGGCTCTCTAAAAGTGACAGTTCTCTCGACACAGTCAATAGTCGCGAAATACCGAGCCAGCCAGTCCATCCCGAGAACCACATCAAAGTCCCTCAGCTGTCTCAAGACCAACAGGTCTGCTGGCATAATCCAGGACTCGATTTGCATCGGGCAGGACCAACAACACTCCTCCACGTGCAAAGTGTGATCGGGAATCTGAACCTCTCGTGCACGTGGTAAAAGTCCTACCTCTAACCCATGTAATGATGCAAAAGATCTACTAATGAAAGAATGCGATGCTCCAGTATCAAATAAAGTACGAGTCCTAATGCCAGAGAGTAAGGTGATACCTGCCACCACATGGTCTGCTGCTGAAGATCCTCTACCTGTGCAGCATACACTCGCCCACTCTGAGCTGGAGGGCGATAATCTGTGGGATGGGAAGAAGAGGGCCTGCTCGCTGGAGCATAAGGCCGCTGAGCCGTCGACCGCTGCTGCGATGATGCTGGGGCAGATGCTGAAGAAGGGGCGACTGAGGTCGAAAAGGGGCACGAAGCTCGAATGTGCCCTGGCTGTCCACATCCGTAGCAGCGACCCCACCGCTGGTCGCAGGTGCCGGGGAAGTGCGGACCTCCACAAAAATACAACTACTGGGAGCCCGTGACTGTCGAGACTGCTGCTGCGGAGACTGCCGCTGTCGCTGTGGCTGCCGCTGAGACCCGCGCTGTGACGACTGCGATTTCTGCTGCTGCTGCTGCTGCTGGGGCCTCTGGAATCCACCAGGCCCTCGCCGCTCCGAACGCCCACGGCCCGGGAACTGAGGCGGTGGCGGTCGGGGCGGCCTCCAAGTACTGGCCTGTCCCCCCTCATCCTGGGCTGATCGCTTTCTATCGGAGTTCTGAGCGACCATCCCCCCATGTCTGGCGACCACGTGGCCTCCCCGCTCCACCCACTGTGCATGCTCCGCTGCGTCCTCCAAGGTCTGTAGCCTCTGGGCATGCACTAATGTATAGATCTCTGGGCGTAGCCCTGTCTCAAAGAGCTCCACCTGGTGTGGTCCGTCCCTGGCAACATAAGGCACACAGTTGAGCAACTGTGTGAACTGCTGAAAATAGTCCAAAACTGCTCGCTCGCCCTGCTGAAGATTCTTCAGATCATCTTCCAGCTTTTTCTTCACACTCGTGGAGAAGTAGGTATCAAGAATCATCCTTCTGAACTCCGACCAGGGTAGCTGTCGGGTAATCTGAAACTCCAGAGGCTCAACCCGGCGCCACCATGCATCAGCGTCCCCCTCCAAACAATGCACTGCCAAATGTACCCTAAATCTCGGGTCAATGAAGAAGTCTCGAAACAACTTCTCCATTGATGCTAACCAGGTCCCGATCTCCCAAGGGTGGGTAGTCCGCCCCGAATACCTAGGTGGTCCCCTCTGACAGAACTGAGTAAGCTTCTCTGCAATCTCCTGCTCCTCGGCCGGGGTCAATGGCCGAATTGCTCCCGGCGCCCCACTGCTCGATGATGGTGCCGAAGGTGTCAAAGGTACTACCGGTGGTGCGGGAGCCTCCTGAACAAAAGGGGGTGGTGCCTCACGCTGGGCAAGTAACAGATCAATCTTCTGCTGCTGTTGTCGATGGCTCTCTGCCAATTGGGCCAACATGGCCCGCAGCTCACCAATCTCAGTGGATCCCGTCTGCTCCGGCTCAACAGGGGGTGTATGTAGAATACCGGGATTTCAGATGGCGCACCGACCTCACAAGATGGCGTGAAGCAGAGGAATTTGTCTCGAGCATGTTGCTTATGTGTTTACAGATGATGTCGGGTTGATTCGGATCAACACGGAAGCGCCAGCTTAATCCGGAGTTTTTCGGGCTTTGTGCGCCGGTAGAGGATTGGTTTTGGGGAAACATCGACTCCACTATGGTGTGCAGAAAATTGGGAAATACCTGGAACAGGTGTACTTTGGAATTACAGCGGATTTCGGGAAGTTCCGGACTGACGCGGGGGATCCGAAGGCGAAAAGTGAGTCGGAACTGACAGTTTTGGAGCCGGTTTTTGGATTGAGCACCCCGACTCAACGGTTGAGCTTTTTGAGGAGAAAAAGCTTTGGACATGTGTAATTTCAGTTTACAGCGGAGATCGGGAGGTTTCGGGCCGGTGCGGAGACCCCGAAGTCAAAAAGTGACTTGGAGTTGGCTAAAATGGATAATTTAAGTATTTAATTAATTTAATTAGTTAACTCGGGTTGTAGCCCGTGAAGTGTAAATGTAAAGAGGTGTGTGGATTAGTGGATGTGGTTTGAGGGCTCAGATATTTTTGGAAAGAGGGGAGTATTATATTAATTCCATCCCCTTAATTAACTCTCCCAAAAATTAAGAAGAGGCCACCTCATTGTCCTCTTCCACAAGCAAAGCAGAGGAAATGGGATGTAACAAGAGGAAGGGAGAAATAGAGAAAAGAGAAGGGTGGATGAGAATTGTTGATAAACATCCTCTTTGAAACCGTGTGGAGCGAGCGAAGCGCGCGCGTCGGGCTCAGCGAGGTTTCTTGCAGTTTTTTTTGGTAAGCTCGGTTTTGGGTTTTTTACTTGGTTTCTTTCGGTTGGCGTTGGTTGGTTGGCTGTGGTAGGACTGGTTGTCCATGGAGGAGGCCCTACAGCGAGTGAGTTGTGGTCTTGGGTGCAGCATCGGGGGAGCCGCGCAGCGCGCAGGCGGGCCCTGCGATGCGGGCGCGCAGCGCGCATTCGGGCAGCGCGCGGCGCGCAGCGCGCGGCTTGCGAGCGGTGCGCTGCGCAGGCAGCGCGCGGCAGCAGCAGGCGGCGGCTGGCAGTAGCGCGCCGGCGCCGCGCGGCCAGCGGCAGCGACGCGCGCGGCTGCCGCGTGCGGTGGGCGCGCCAGCGGGGTCTGGTGCCGCGGGCTGCGGGGCAAGTTTTAATTAATTTTTTTTACTCATTTTATTTTATTGGTTTTACTCGCTTTTCTCTCAGGTTGGTTTTTCGACGGCGGATTGCTTGCCGGGGTACTGTTTGGAGCCCGAGTCGATTTCGCGCCACATGGATCTCACCTGAGTTGTCTGGGCTATGCGTGTAATGTGGGTCACCTATTTGTGTTGGACTGGGTTTATGCAAAATGTGTTTTGTGAACTTTTATTTAATCAAGCTGTAGGCATGGTTGGGTTTTTGGAAATGCAGTAGAGCATGGTGGTGAGTATGGTATTTAACTGAACTTTATATTTGTTGTGCAATGGGAGCAATATTTATTGGGCTGATGCTATGTGTAAGTGTTTGGTGGGCAAATTGGTTTATGTAAGCTTGAAATTTTTTGGTGTAAGCATATGGAGCCTGGGCATTGTGAAGGGTATGCTGAGTATGTAGAAGCTTGCAGGGTGTAAGAGGATTATGTAATTTTGATAAAGGAGCAAATATTTATTTGTGTGAACATGGGATTTATAGGGTTGTAAGTATGTATTTTGGAGGGTGCTGTGGATACTTGGGGCTTGCATTTGTGTGAGTTATATATTTAATTGTGATGGATTTAAAATATGCAAATTAGTAGTATGTATGGATGGAATTAAGGGATTGTTATTATGTGATTTTTATTGGGAGCAGGATGTGAACCTAAGGTAAACAATTCGTGAAGTGTGTTGATGCTGTGAGTGTGGGCTGTGTGTATGTGTGAATGTTGTGGCAACTATAGGGTGTAATTGGATTTATCTAATTTCCTTGGGAGCTGATGGAGATGTTAGACTTAAGGGAATTGTGTAAGTGAATTTATATGGGTTTACAATGCAACTTTTATATGTAACCATGTGTTCAATTTGGTGGTGGACTTCATGTGGGCAGTTGGTGGGAGATGTGTATTGAGACTTGTTGTATGTGTGCATTGGAGCTTTTTAGATTTGTATGCTGAGAGTTACCTATAAGAGGATGGACTTGGGTTTTTGTGATCAAGTATTTTTTTTAGTGTGTGTTGTGGGTGGTTAAATGTATTGGACTAAGTGGTGTTGGTGAGTTGATGGATTTATGTATTTCTTTTTGTGCTAGAGCCTTGGCAGAGTGTATGTGTGTGAGAAGTGTATGTAAACTGTGGACTTTTATTATTAGTATGCGTTGGTGCTTTAGGAAGCTGTAACTGATGGTGGACTGTTGCTTGTAGTGAGCTTGCTGTTGACGGATAGTGGTGAAGTTGAGCCCTTGCCTGCACTGTTTTTGGGCCGAGGGTGAGCCGATGGCGCGCAGAATTTTTGTGAAGACTGAAGGATTTTATTTGAGCTACCGGAGATTTTTTTCGAATTCGTGGCGGTGTGCGCGCGCAAGGCACGATTTTCGAGGTTTCGTCAGTTTGAGGACCCGGCGCTCCACCGACTTCAGCGTTGCCTGCGGAAAGCGTTTTCAGGTGGGTTGGAATTTCTCCAAAATTTATGGGATGCCCCTTAATGCTATTGAATGCAAGTTGATCATGTTTAGTAGGCGTTTTCGCTGTTTTTATATCTGATAGTTGTCTGAAAATTTTTAGAAAATTATTTAGAACCCCAGATTATTTTTAGTATACTCCTCCTATCATATGACACTAGGCTGCATGTTCTGTGGGCATTATTTTTGCACCCTGATCGTTTCAAAAATCGAGAAAAGCCCGTTTTAAGGAAAAACATCATTTTTTCAAAGGTGGTTTTTAAAAAGATAAGTTCGCCAGAGGTATGGCATAGATTCAGGGTGCATTAGACCTCGTGCTTGGGGGCCGAGGGGTCTCTTTTTGGGTTTTGAGATTAATTATAGTGTCATTTAATTTTTGAGCTCCTTATGGGATATTGTGATTACTCTAGATTATGGGTCGTATTTTGATTCAGTAGTGGAGATGGCTTTTCCACTTAGCCTTGAGAGTTTTGGAGGTTCTGGCAGATCGAGTCGTGGAGGTTTCCCGACTCAGCCATGGGTCGTGCATTATCAGATTGAGTCGTAGAGGGTTCTCCGACATAGCTGTGAGAGTGTTTGGGTTTTTCCTGCTTGAGTCGTGGAGTCTTTTTCCAGCAGAGTTGCACTTCTGAGCATCGAGTTGCCGATCTGTTTGATCGTGGACTATAGCCTGCATGTGCCGCTTATGAGACAGTGATACAGATGAGTTACTTGAGTTCGGTGGGGTCGCTCCCCTCGAGCTACCACCCGGGTGTGTGTGATGATACCGAGCCTGACGAGGCTGCGATGATGCGACTAGTTGGTACACTAGAGTTCGCTTGTGATAGTCCGTGTGGGACGCCCTACGTAAGTCCCGTCCCAGTGAGGATGAGGTGGCAGTAGGTTTGGCGCAGGCTTGACTGGACCCTATGAGGCAGTCATTGAGATTGGGTGACATTGAGAGAGTGATGGCATAGCATGTTCATTGATGAGTTTCCTTTTGAGCATAGTACTTGAGGCATATTATTAGCAGTATTAGTATATGCATATCGTATCATTGGTAGAGTTTCTTTTTGAGCCGTTTGATTGAGACCTTCTACCTGTAGTTTTCTATTCAGCTTACCATTATTTATCTATCTACCTATCTATCTGCATACCTATCTGTTTTGCCTCCAGTAGACTTAGTGGGCATACCGTGAATATTGGGACGGTACCCACTGGGATCTGCCTTCTGCAGTAGATCTCACACCCGCTGCGGTGACAGGTTTGAGGCAGCTGTTCCGACTTGGTTCGCGCGGAGACAGCAGATCGAGGTGAGGACGCGACAGTTTAGTTCCTTACCAGCATTGAGAGTCCGAGGTAGATGTACCCGCTGTTATTTTTTTTGTTTCCACTTTTGTACTGAGAGGGTGAGGCTTGTATCTTTTTTTATTTCATTTGAGAGACCTGTATTGAGGACTATGTATTGAGGATTTGTTTTATCCAGATGTTCAGTTGTTTTCTGTAGCTATTAGTTCTTTTTCAGCTCTGATACATGTCTAGCTATAGATCTTTTGTAGGGTAGACGCTTCGTCTGTGCGGCAGTTTCCGTACAGACGGCGGATCTGTTGGCGAGCCCGGGTCGCAGTTCGACCCCGGGGCGTGACAGATTAGGGTGGTATCAGAGCCTAGGTGTATAGGTCATTGAGGACTTAGAGACCCTAGGCTATTGGTTGGACAATAGGATGACCGTCGGGAGAGACGTGATTTTAGCGAGAGTCCTGATTGAGTTTGTACCTTCCCCAGAGGATTGGGGGTGAGTGACCTTACATGTTATTTCTCTAAAGATGATTATGTTGGCTGCAGACAACATAATACTTTAGAAAGGTCAACATGTTTAGACTTTCGCTTGATTTGGTCGAGAGAGTTTTGGTCCTAATGTTTGTTATGTTGCAGTGGCTTCGATGCTTCCGAGACGCCGTACGACGGCGCGGGCGTGTTGGCCTTGGATGAGGAGCCCGATCAGCGGGAGGCTGAATGGATAGAGCAGAGTGAGGTCTGAGAGTTACAGGCCCCAGTAGCCAGACTTTGAGGCGATGCGGCGCCAGGAAGAGAACTTGGAGCACTTGATGCACATGCTTGAGCCGGGAGCATCTTCCGGGGTATCGCTAGTAGTACTTCCAGCCGCGACGTCGTCGACTTCGATCCTGATCGCGCCACTGATGGTGCAGAAGCAGCGAGAGGTTGCCGACCGGTTGTTTTATTTCATCCAGTTCCATCTCCTGCAGATTTCGGGACCGAGCTTGGAGCCTTGGAAGGCCAAGGACTGGACTGCTGCTATGGAAAAATTATCTACGAATTGTTCTTTCAGGAGAAGCATCTGGTGCACTTGGTTATGCACTTTTGGATAGGGACGCCGAGAGTTGGTGGCGTCGAGTTCGTCCAGCTGGACCACCGGGAGCGCATAGGATGACCGGGAGCGAGTTTCTGCGATTGTTGAGCAGAGTACCCCTCGTCGCCCAAGATGAGGCCCTAAAAGTTGACTATGTTGAGAGGAGACAGAGACCTGGAGGTTCTCGACGGATGAGGTACCAACAGTAGTGTCAGGTTATCTTCATTCAGAGTGTCCCTGGGTGGTACTCTTGGTTTTGCCGCTTGCGGCGGCACCCCACTGCCCCCTTTAAGATGAAGAGGTTCATCCAGTTTACCAGTGGACTGATGGAGCCGTCATGCCGAGGCAGTTAGAGTGATGGCCACCAGCATCTATTTGTTGAGTTTGTGCAGCCGGCTGGAGAGCGCCAGGATAGCGGATCACATTTTTCCAGGTGTGGTTTCCTTTGGTCGTCGAAGTTAGAGCTTGTCGATGCCGACACCGCTTGTATGTGTTTTAATAGAGCATGGGTAGCATTGCGTGGACCAGAGTTGGGACTGTGGGCTTGTGCACGTGAGGATTAGGTTTTAGACCACGTATAGCACATGGATGAGTGTTGCCAGTCCCGCCAGAGTAAGTAGGACATTCGATTTGATTCCTCGCATTAGTATCGAGATGTTGTTATGTTTGGATAGAGTTTGGTTATCCTAATGTTATGCTATCGTGGGTTGTCGTGAGAGGACAATGACCCTCCGTGGACCTGGTCAGGAGGAGTACGCTTATAGAGGAAGCCAGAGCACGATAAGGTTTGAGTCGTGATCGTATCGCTTCGCGAGCGACAGTAGCGGAGGTGCTTACGGCGGTGCCGGGATTAAGGAATATCTTTATCGTCGTGTGATCCCGGGTGAAAGTCTACCTGATCTGTTATTGAAGCCACCGTTTAGTGAGATTGAAATCAAGATAGTGATTGACGTGGTTTTGGCAACTGCGCCAACTTCCTTAGCACCTCTTGATTTATCACACGTGAGACAGTGAGCCGATAGCGCAGTTGCAGTTTCTGATGGAGCGAGGAGTCTGTGTGACCCAGTGCTGTGTCGTGGGAATACGACCGTGAGGATCTGAGAGATTATTACTTGAGTATGATGCCACGCCGTTGATGCACGGCAGTGATGCCACGTGGTGAGTACACAACGGTGAGAGTTCTATGATGGTATGAGCACAGGCAGATTCGAGTTGTGCTTGGCAGATGCCTTCGAGAGATTGATAGCATTATGGAACCATACAGCCGAGGACTGTGCCCTGATAGTGTTCAGGAGCCAACGGGGGCCTCGTGAGCTTTTAGCGAGGTCAAGTGGATTGACTGAGACCCTACGACTTTTAGGATTTGAGGAATTGAGTATTCCAGCTGTGTTTGAACGGGTTAGCAGCCGGGCCCGTCGTGGATATTTGGATTTATTTCCGGAGTGGCTTAGAGCTTGAGGAGCACTTGAGGATAGTGCTGCAACTTCTGATAGAAGAAGTCATATGCCAAGTTATTAGAGTATGCATGTTGACTTCGGAAGGTATTGTTGTTAGGCCTTTTGATTTCAGCTGCAAGAGTGATAGTGGACCCAACGAAGAGTGATGCCGTTGGGAATTTAGCCTAAGCCTATGTTTGTGACTGAGGTCAAAAGTTTTTGGACTAGGCAGAGCCGGTATAGCTTCGAGGAATTAAAGCTGAGTTATATCAACATCATTACGGTTGATTGCCAGCGATAGAGTGAGAAGTGAGATATTCATGGATCCTCAAACCTAAAGTACGTGGATACTCAGGAAGTTTGGTTTGAGGTAACGCCAGTGGATAGAATTTTCAAGGATGTATGATTGCATTATCCCGGCAAAGACATTATGTTCAGTTACGCATTGTTTAGGCGAGCAGTGTAACCTTGGAATTTGAGAGTCAGAAATTGAGGTAAGGTTCCCGAGGTTGAAATTCTTCCCCTGTTTATGGATGTGAAAGATGTATGGTGGAACTGGAGTTTTAGTTGCTAAGGAGCAACAGAGGGATTATGCCAATTGGTGGCTTAGACTTTGGTTTGGGAGATCTTGATTTGTGGGAACCACCAGCCGCAGGGATATTTATAGATTTGAGTTTACGCGGGGAGCTTGGACCGCGAGTTTTATCTGGCTGGTAGAAGTATATTTGATTTCCGCATGTTTGGATTTCATTTCGCTTCGTGAAGAGGGACGAGGATTGAGTGATCAGGAGCAGCTGATGCACTTCTTGCGTGCGAGGCAGAAGGATTGTGCGGTCGGTTTTACCTTTGGTTAAAGTCCTGTTGAGTTTTCTGAGAGAGGCCATTGAGAGCCCGAAGATGAATTATGGATCTTCTATCTCCGTTTGATCGAGACCCCTTCCTGAGTTATGGATTTATTTTGGTTTCGAGGACGAAACCCTTTTAAGGAGGGGAGAGTGTAGAATACCGGGATTTCAGATGGCGCACCGACCTCGCAAGATGGCGTGAAGCAGAGGAATTTGTCTCGAGCATGTTGCTTATGTGTTTACAGATGATGTCGGGTTGATTCGGATCAACACGGAAGCGCCAGCTTAATCCGGAGTTTTTCGGGCTTTGTGCGCCGGTAGAGGATTGGTTTTGGGGAAACATCGACTCCACTATGGTGTGCAGAAAATTGGGAAATACCTGGAACAGGTGTACTTTGGAATTACAGCGGATTTCGGGAAGTTCCGGACTGACGCGGGGGATCCGAAGGCGAAAAGTGAGTCGGAACTGACAGTTTTGGAGCCGGTTTTTGGATTGAGCACCCCGACTCAACGGTTGAGCTTTTTGAGGAGAAAAAGCTTTGGACATGTGTAATTTCAGTTTACAGCGGAGATCGGGAGGTTTCGGGCCGGTGCGGAGACCCCGAAGTCAAAAAGTGACTTGGAGTTGGCTAAAATGGATAATTTAAGTATTTAATTAATTTAATTAGTTAACTCGGGTTGTAGCCCGTGAAGTGTAAATGTAAAGAGGTGTGTGGATTAGTGGATGTGGTTTGAGGGCTCAGATATTTTTGGAAAGAGGGGAGTATTATATTAATTCCATCCCCTTAATTAACTCTCCCAAAAATTAAGAAGAGGCCACCTCATTGTCCTCTTCCACAAGCAAAGCAGAGGAAATGGGATGTAACAAGAGGAAGGGAGAAATAGAGAAAAGAGAAGGGTGGATGAGAATTGTTGATAAACATCCTCTTTGAAACCGTGTGGAGCGAGCGAAGCGCGCGCGTCGGGCTCAGCGAGGTTTCTTGCAGTTTTTTTTTGGTAAGCTCGGTTTTGGGTTTTTTACTTGGTTTCTTTCGGTTGGCGTTGGTTGGTTGGCTGTGGTAGGACTGGTTGTCCATGGAGGAGGCCCTACAGCGAGTGAGTTGTGGTCTTGGGTGCAGCATCGGGGGAGCCGCGCAGCGCGCAGGCGGGCCCTGCGATGCGGGCGCGCAGCGCGCGGCTTGCGAGCGGTGCGCTGCGCAGGCAGCGCGCGGCAGCAGCAGGCGGCGGCTGGCAGCAGCGCGCCGGCGCCGCGCGGCCAGCGGCAGCGACGCGCGCGGCTGCCGCGTGCGGTGGGCGCGCCAGCGGGGTCTGGTGCCGCGGGCTGCGGGGCAAGTTTTAATTAATTTTTTTTACTCATTTTATTTTATTGGTTTTACTCGCTTTTCTCTCAGGTTGGTTTTTCGACGGCGGATTGCTTGCCGGGGTACTGTTTGGAGCCCGAGTCGATTTCGCGCCACATGGATCTCACGTGAGTTGTCTGGGCTATGCGTGTAATGTGGGTCACCTATTTGTGTTGGACTGGGTTTATGCAAAATGTGTTTTGTGAACTTTTATTTAATCAAGCTGCAGGCATGGTTGGGTTTTTGGAAATGCAGTAGAGCATGGTGGTGAGTATGGTATTTAACTGAACTTTATATTTGTTGTGCAATGGGAGCAATATTTATTGGGCTGATGCTATGTGTAAGTGTTTGGTGGGCAAATTGGTTTATGTAAGCTTGAAATTTTTTGGTGTAAGCATATGGAGCCTGGGCATTGTGAAGGGTATGCTGAGTATGTAGAAGCTTGCAGGGTGTAAGAGGATTATGTAATTTTGATAAAGGAGCAAATATTTATTTGTGTGAACATGGGATTTATAGGGTTGTAAGTATGTATTTTGGAGGGTGCTGTGGATACTTGGGGCTTGCATTTGTGTGAGTTATATATTTAATTGTGATGGATTTAAAATATGCAAATTAGTAGTATGTATGGATGGAATTAAGGGATTGTTATTATGTGATTTTTATTGGGAGCAGGATGTGAACCTAAGGTAAACAATTCGTGAAGTGTGTTGATGCTGTGAGTGTGGGCTGTGTGTATGTGTGAATGTTGTGGCAACTATAGGGTGTAATTGGATTTATCTAATTTCCTTGGGAGCTGATGGAGATGTTAGACTTAAGGGAATTGTGTAAGTGAATTTATATGGGTTTACAATGCAACTTTTATATGTAACCATGTGTTCAATTTGGTGGTGGACTTCATGTGGGCAGTTGGTGGGAGATGTGTATTGAGACTTGTTGTATGTGTGCATTGGAGCTTTTTAGATTTGTATGCTGAGAGTTACCTATAAGAGGATGGACTTGGGTTTTTGTGATCAAGTATTTTTTTTAGTGTGTGTTGTGGGTGGTTAAATGTATTGGACTAAGTGGTGTTGGTGAGTTGATGGATTTATGTATTTCTTTTTGTGCTAGAGCCTTGGCAGAGTGTATGTGTGTGAGAAGTGTATGTAAACTGTGGACTTTTATTATTAGTATGCGTTGGTGCTTTAGGAAGCTGTAACTGATGGTGGACTGTTGCTTGTAGTGAGCTTGCTGTTGACGGATAGTGGTGAAGTTGAGCCCTTGCCTGCACTGTTTTTGGGCCGAGGGTGAGCCGATGGCGCGCAGAATTTTTGTGAAGACTGAAGGATTTTATTTGAGCTACCGGAGATTTTTTTCGAATTCGTGGCGGTGTGCGCGCGCAAGGCACGATTTTCGAGGTTTCGTCAGTTTGAGGACCCGGCGCTCCACCGACTTCAGCGTTGCCTGCGGAAAGCGTTTTCAGGTGGGTTGGAATTTCTCCAAAATTTATGGGATGCCCCTTAATGCTATTGAATGCAAGTTGATCATGTTTAGTAGGCGTTTTCGCTGTTTTTATATCTGATAGTTGTCTGAAAATTTTTAGAAAATTATTTAGAACCCCAGATTATTTTTAGTATACTCCTCCTATCATATGACACTAGGCTGCATGTTCTGTGGGCATTATTTTTGCACCCTGATCGTTTCAAAAATCGAGAAAAGCCCGTTTTAAGGAAAAACATCATTTTTTCAAAGGTGGTTTTTAAAAAGATAAGTTCGCCAGAGGTATGGCATAGATTCAGGGTGCATTAGACCTCGTGCTTGGGGGCCGAGGGGTCTCTTTTTGGGTTTTGAGATTAATTATAGTGTCATTTGATTTTTGAGCTCCTTATGGGATATTGTGATTACTCTAGATTATGGGTCGTATTTTGATTCAGTAGTGGAGATGGCTTTTCCACTTAGCCTTGAGAGTTTTGGAGGTTCTGGCAGATCGAGTCGTGGAGGTTTCCCGACTCAGCCATGGGTCGTGCATTATCAGATTGAGTCGTAGAAGGTTCTCCGACATAGCTGTGAGAGTGTTTGGGTTTTTCCTGCTTGAGTCGTGGAGTCTTTTTCCAGCAGAGTTGCACTTCTGAGCATCGAGTTGCCGATCTGTTTGATCGTGGACTATAGCCTGCATGTGCCGCTTATGAGACAGTGATACAGATGAGTTACTTGAGTTCGGTGGGGTCGCTCCCCTCGAGCTACCACCCGGGTGTGTGTGATGATACCGAGCCTGACGAGGCTGCGATGATGCGACTAGTTGGTACACTAGAGTTCGCTTGTGATAGTCCGTGTGGGACGCCCTACGTAAGTCCCGTCCCAGTGAGGATGAGGTGGCAGTAGGTTTGGCGCAGGCTTGACTGGACCCTATGAGGCAGTCATTGAGATTGGGTGACATTGAGAGAGTGATGGCATAGCATGTTCATTGATGAGTTTCCTTTTGAGCATAGTACTTGAGGCATATTATTAGCAGTATTAGTATATGCATATCGTATCATTGGTAGAGTTTCTTTTTGAGCCGTTTGATTGAGACCTTCTACCTGTAGTTTTCTATTCAGCTTACCATTATTTATCTATCTACCTATCTATCTGCATACCTATCTGTTTTGCCTCCAGTAGACTTAGTGGGCATACCGTGAATATTGGGACGGTACCCACTGGGATCTGCCTTCTGCAGTAGATCTCACACCCGCTGCGGTGACAGGTTTGAGGCAGCTGTTCCGACTTGGTTCGCGCGGAGACAGCAGATCGAGGTGAGGACGCGACAGTTTAGTTCCTTACCAGCATTGAGAGTCCGAGGTAGATGTACCCGCTGTTATTTTTTTTGTTTCCACTTTTGTACTGAGAGGGTGAGGCTTGTATCTTTTTTTATTTCATTTGAGAGACCTGTATTGAGGACTATGTATTGAGGATTTGTTTTATCCAGATGTTCAGTTGTTTTCTGTAGCTATTAGTTCTTTTTCAGCTCTGATACATGTCTAGCTATAGATCTTTTGTAGGGTAGACGCTTCGTCTGTGCGGCAGTTTCCGTACAGACGGCGGATCTGTTGGCGAGCCCGGGTCGCAGTTCGACCCCGGGGCGTGACAGGTGTAGGGGTCCGACGTCGGGGAGGCATCCTGCCACAATAAACCACGAATCAGTAACATAACCCCACACGACCCAATCTAGCGAAAGTCAAGGACATCCCCCTATTTCCGTGACTTTATGCTGTCTGCAGCCAACATAATTGTCCACCGAAAATAAGCTATGTCGATCCCTCTTCACTCACTGGAAGAGTCCAATAAATAAATCAACGACCTTCGCAAAGTGTCACGTCTCTCACGCCCTATCATCCTAGGATCTGCCAAAAGCCTAGGGTTTCCTAAGTCCCAACTGACCTATCCCTAAGCTCTGATACCAACTTAATCTGTCACGCCCCGGGTGTGAACCAGAACCCGGGCCCGCCAACAGATCCGCCGTGCACACGGAATTTTCCATGTACACGAAGCGCTGGTAACCTGCTCAGATAGATAATATACAATAAAAGAGCATAAACAGAGCTGAACTAATAGAACTAAAAGTAATCTCAGACTGAAATAAGCTACAAGCTGTCATAAAAGTACAATATACTCCCAGCTCACCATAAATATATAACCAGCTGGCTAAAGCCAGTCCCAAAAGTAAACTAATATAGTCTGAGATACAAAAGGGATACAATAAAAGTCCAGCTACTCTCACAGTCGGGGTAGATGATCTAGCTAGTCCGCAATCCTCTTACCGATTCTGCGAAATAGCAAAACTCGGTAAAAATACTTGTAACACGTTTCAAATATGATTACAAGTGGGTTAGAAGCGTTCCGAATCAACGCAAAAGCCGTTGAGTCGAAAAGTGAGTTGTGGTTGAGAAGCGAAGCCTCAAGTTTGCAAAATTTGGACTCGTGTTCGCCGAGTTCGCAAAATGGCGAGATTCGGCGAGAAGACTTGTAACATGTTTTAAATATGATTACAGTCGAGTTCGGTGCGTTTCGGGCTGACGCGGGGGGCATCGGGTTGAAAAGTGACTTGAACCCGAGGACTTAGCAAATTCTGAAATTTCCTGAAATTTGTGATCACGAAGCTTTTTCGGAGCCCTGTTTCGGAGACTTTGAGTGCCCCAAAATTTTAAAAGAAATCGTGGGGTGTCTCACAAAAGTTTTCTGATTAAAAGGGTGAAAAACCTAGGTGAGCGATTAAGGAAAAATCGGAGAACGAAGCGAAGAAAAATGCTTCGTGAATTCTGAAACTGCAGTTTTGACAGTGCAGTTTATCGCGAAGCTTTTTCGGAGCCCTGTTTCGGAGACTTTGAGTGCCCCAAAAATTTAAAAGAAATTGTGGGGTGTCTCACAAAAGTTTTCTGATTAAAAGGGGTGAAAAACCTAGGTGAGCGATTAAGGAAAAATCAGAGAACGAAGCGAAGAAAAATGCTTCGCGAATTCTGAAACTGCAGTTTGGACAGTGCAAGTTAATCGCGAAGCATTTTCGGGGCTCTCTTTCGAGGGCTTAGAGTAGTCCAAAATTTTAAATAAAATCGTGGGAAGTTTAAGGAAAATTTGTAGATTAAAGGGGCGAAGAAAAATTTCGATTTGGATTTCTCAGTTGACGGGAAAACGTGGTGAAAGAGGGCTATCCGAAAAAGTTCACTGCAGGAAAAACTGCAGGAAAAAGGGGGCAGTTTTGGAATATTTTTGAAATTGAGGGGCATTTTAGTAAATTCCCCTTTTTCTCCACCCACCCTCCTGCAGGGAATTAATTCCCCTGCTCTCTCTCTTTCTCTCTCCTGCAGAAGCAAGAAACGAAGGAAAAAAAAAAAAAAGGGAAGAAGAAGAAGGAAAGAGAAGAAGAAAAAGAAGAAGAAGAGAAGAAGAAGAAGAAGAAGAAGAAGAAGAAAGAAGAAGAAGAAGAAGAAGAAGAAGAAGGAGAAGGAAAAGGTATTCTCCCTCTCTCTCTCTCTCTCTCTCTCTCTCTCTCTCTCTCCCTCTCTCCCTCTCCTTCTCTTCTTGGCTGAAGGGTGGGGGATGGCTGCGGCTGCAGCTTGGGCTGCAGCTGCTGCTGCTTCAATGCAGCAGCAGCTGCTCCCTGCTGCTGCCCAGCTGCTGGCAGCAGCTGGGCAGCATGGCTGCTGCGCAAGGCAGCAGCAAGGCTGCCTTGCGCAGCTGCTAGAGCTGCAGCTTGGGCTGCAGCTGCTGCTGCTTCAATGCAGCAGCAGCTGCTCCCTGCTGCTGCCCAGCTGCTGGCAGCAGCTGGGCAGCATGGCTGCTGCGCAAGGCAGCAGCAAGGCTGCCTTGCGCAGCTGCTAGAGCTGCAGCAGCTGCTGCTGCTACCAGCAGCAGCAGCAGCTGCAGGCTCTGCTGCTTGGGCAGCAGCTTGCTGCTGCTGCCCAGCAGCAGAGTTGGAAAGAGAGGAAACAAAAAAAAAAAAAAAAAAAAAAAAAAAAAAAAAGAAGAAGAAGTTATATATATATATATATATATATATATATATATATATATATATATATATATATATATATATATATATATATATATAGAGAGAGAGAGAGAGAGAGAGAGAGAGAGAGAGAGAGAGAGAGAGAGAGAGGAGGTGGGGGAGAGGCAGCAGCTATTGCTGCTGCCTTGCGCAGCTGCAGCTGCTGCTGCTTTGTGCAGCTGCAAGCTGGCTGCAGCTGCTGCTGCTGCAAGCATCAGCAGCAGCTGCAGCAGGAGCTGCTGCTTGGGCAGCAGCTATACATGCTGCTGCCCAGCAGCAGGGCATCCTTACAAAAAAAAAAAAAAGAGAAGAAAAAGAAAAGAAAAGAGGAAGAGAAGGAAGATAAAAACTTCTTTTCTTCTCTTTTCTTCAATGCAAAAATTTAAATCTCTCGATTTTGCAAAATGCAAAATTTAGGAATTTGAGGGTGGGGGAATTGCTTAAATTGAGCTCCTCTAAAATTTAGAGAGCATTGGGCTTTCTTCCAATGTAAAGTTGCAATTCTCGACTTACCAAGTGCAAAATCGAAGAATTGGGGGGAAAATTGCTCAAATTGAGTTTTTTTCAAAATTTGGAGGGCTTTTTGACCCTGGATCGAGTTGAGCAAGTTTCTTTTTGGCAATAGGCCATGGGAGGATCATTTTTCTCCTATTTCTGTAAACCAGTCAAAAAGTAGCCTTTTCGTGCGAGAAAAGTGACTTAATTGGAGTTTTTCCCCTTTTCTTGCGAAAAGGGGGTAGTTTTACCGCCTTACTGAATTTAGAGGATCATGTAAAAGCAATTGCTTTATCTTTGCCTTCCTTACAATGTAGGGAAGCCTCACGGATCAAAGGAGCTGGAATTGTCTCCTGCAAGGACCAAAAGAACACATCGAGGTGGGGGATTCTATCGAGCGAGGGTGACCTCTCCCCTTATCTTTTGCTTTTCTTAGAAGCATGTTAATAGAGTGGCTAGGATAGTATTTTCATGCTTATGTAGAAGTGGTTTGTGGTTTATGGAAATTTGACTTAGGAGAAAACTTAGATTAGGCTCTAATGTGTGGCATTCACTATAGGACTTCACGAGTGGCATGTTTGTTTGAGTCAAATAAGTGTGTGGATGGAATTAGGGCCTAATTTAGAGTTATGTCTCTAAGGAAAGCATAGTTTAGTTGAGGTTAAAATCCAAAGTATTTGAAATCCCTAGAGTTGTCATAGGGAGTTGGGTTAATATACCTACACTTTAACTTCAACTTGAGCATAATGAAAGTTAAGAATTGAGTCTAAGGGACTTATGTACCTTAAGGCATGGACCTAGGGTAAATGCATGAGTATATTAAAAAGACAAGCTAAAAGCTTAATTGCGAAGAAAGAAAAAGGGCTAAGAGGCAATGTGAGCTATAAGCTCGATTGAGATGGAAGCTAAGTGCTAAAGAGCAAAAGAAAGGCAAAGGCTTAAAAGAGCAAAGAGGCTAAATGCAAAGCAATAAATGAAATAATAAAACGAGCGTACCTACGGGGTGAAACGTGGCCCATGTTGGAGTAGCAGGCAGTGTCCCTCTCCCGGGTAGAGACCCGTTCGGGACGTTTCCCCGTAGGGCGGGGTAACACTTGCGGGTGTTATCGGCAACCTTAGAGGACTTGTCTTATGGCAGCATGTCTGCCGGGCTAGGGCCCGTTGGGCAAGCTCCTCCGAGGGTTTAGCAACTTGAATTGAAACACAAAGAAAGTTAATGAAAGTTATTTGACAAGGGACAGGTTGGTTAGTTTGGCATCCTACAGCGACATAGAGCTATGTCATGGCAAAGGTAAAAGTATTAAGCATGCTAGCTAAGATTTACAGCTTTATTTACTGTATTTCGTTCTCTATTATATTGCTTCCATTAGACTAAGCGGTGCAGGGCATTTTCTCTCGGTGGTTGAACCCACTGGGAACTTGGTTGTAGTTCTCACACCCTTTGGGTGACATCCCCACAGGTCCAGGCACATCGGGCGAGGCACGCGACAGGGGCAAGGGCCCAGCAGAGTAGCGACCTAGCAGTCTAGAGTCGCCAGTACCATTTTGGTGTTTTATTTCCTTGAGCGAACTTTTGTATGTGAGGAACAATGTATCTTTCAGAATGTTTAAACTCCAAGTTGGAAAGAGAAAAAAAAAATATGATGTAATTTTGTATAGTAGTTGCATGTTAAAAGAGAGTTGTATTATAAACAAAAGTATTTGTTTTCGCTCAAGTGATGTACTTTCATTTCTTCTAACTATCTGTTGAATGATTGAAAGTTTAAGTTATAGTTCTTTCCTCTGATTGCTTACTCTTCCGCTATATTGAAATGATATTGTTGGATTAAACCGTTCCTTTCGGGTCTTGAAAGGTCATGCCCGATTGGCGGGTCTGTTGGCGCGCCCGAACTGTTCAAATTGACGGTCTCGGGGCGTGACAGATAAGAGTGGTATCAGAGCCTAGGAATAGTCCTAGGTGGTTAGCAAACCTTAGGAAGACTCTAGGGTTTAGGCACGAGAGAGTGTGTGGATCTTTTGGCGAAAGTATATGATTGGGTTTTACGATTCCCAAGAAGGACATTGGGAATGGATCGAGGGTAATGAGCTTTCATTCTTTGGACTATTACGTTGGCGGCCGACAACGTAAGGTCAGGGGTGAAAGGGAGTGCCCTTATGTACTTTCGCATGATTGGGTCGACGAGCCCTTTTGTTTGGTATCTAGCTTGCGCATTGTCCAAATTATCAAATTTGGGCTAATCGTTTCGTTGTGGTGTTGTTGCTTAGGGAATAGCAATGGCATCGAGTGATCGATGAAGAATAGGATCCGCGTCGACGCAAATTGAGCCCTTGGAGCGCTCAGGCTCGAGTGAAGCGAGTTGAAATTTGGTGCTTTAGTTTGTACTTTGGCCAAATTGGGCAAAGTGTGACCGATTAGGTCCGATGGTGACTCGGTGAAAGACCGACTCACGAGACGTTGGCGATCGTTAGATTGCGAGAGCCATGTTGAAATGTCCTAAGGTTTAGGGCAAGAAAGTTTTATGGACTTGGTGGTGAAAGTTTGCTCTTGGTGATAGTAGCGACCATGTGACGTGTCGATGTGACTGAATTGCCGCATAGTGCGTTGGTGAGGCCCAGGGTAGGCTTCAAGATGTGAGAACCTCTCGATAGAGCGGGAGTCTTGTGGTGCTGGTCCGATGGATCGGTATAACGGCAAGGGTTGCCACCGAAGGGTTCGCGTGTTAGTTGCCAAAATTGGAGAACTATTATTGTGGTGCCTCCACCCAGTTGGGGGAAGTGCACAGGTACCATGGGTGTGCTTAAGCAAATCGCTTAACACCGTGGATTCTACGAGTTGACATAGAGGCGTAAGACGCACAATCTTGTGGGTGCTCATGGAGCACAGGTACCCTTTAGCCAGAAAGAACTGGTTAAGTGGCACCTTAGCGTTTGCTAAGTGTGATAGGAGTCGATAGAGAGTTTGTGTCGTAGATTGACGACTAGCGAGTGGGTTTTGCTCGGTGAAGAATAGTAGTCACGTGGCGACGCTTAGTGGGTTCGTTGAGGGACGATCCGTGCCTGGACCATATATGAAGACTGTGGAGCCTGTAGCCATGTGGGCAGGCGCAGTCGGCTGTGAGAGACAGTGGCCCGAGACCTGAGGGCGGGGCATAATAGATTTTTGGTCGGGGCGGTAGTCCGAGTGATGACTCGGGAACGTAGAGTGCCACGTGTGAGCCTCGAGGCTATTAGTACACTGAGAGTGTAGACGCGACCAGGCCATAGGGCTGGTGATGATTGAGATACTGTTACTCCTAGTGGGAGTGTTAGTGCGGTAGTCCTAAACGAGGATCTGACCGCATGATGATTGGGTCTGCATGCTAGTTACAGACGATATGTGATATCGAGTGGAAGGTTGGGCTATAGGCCTGCATTGGACCATGGTCTGTGGACCTGTCAATAGTCTGAAATAAACGGGTTGGCCGAGAACTCGTGGTTGAGAGCGCGAGTGGCGTGTGGAATAGTTGGGAGTAAGGATTGGTTTTCGCCCTCTAAGTCAAGCAAATAGGGCGGCGGAGTTGAAGGAGCTTAAGGCTAAATTGCAAGACCTGCTGGACAAGGGTTTCATCAGACCCAGCGTATCTCCTTGGGGAGCTCCAGTCCTGTTTGTGAGGAAGAAGGACGGGTCACTTCGGCTAGTGTGGACTATCGGGAGCTCAACAAATTGACGATCACGGACCGATATCCATTGTCGCGGATCGACGATTTGATCAACCAGTTGCAAGGTTCCCGAGTATTTTCGAAAATCGACCTTCAATCGGGATACCACCAATTAAAGATTAAGCCGGAGGATGTGCACAAAACGGCTGTTAGAATGCGGTATGGACACTACGAATTCACTGTAATACCGTTCTGGTTGACTAATGCTCCGGCGGCATTCATGGATTTAATGAACCGCAGTTTTCAGCCTTTCCTTGACCGATTTGTTGTCGTCTTCATTGACGACATTTTAGTCTACTCTCGAAGTGACAACGAGCATGAGGATCACCTACGACAGGTTTTACAAGTACTTCGGGAGCGGGGCCTGTTCGCGAAGTTGAAGAAATGCGAATGTTGGCTCCGGAAAGTGGCATTCTTAGGACATGTGATTTCTGAGGCAAGGGTGTCTGTGGATCCCAAGAAAATTGAAGCAGTGAAGGATTGGCCCCGACCAACCAATGTCACCGAGGTTCGAAGCTTTATCGAACTCGCGGGCTATTATAGGCGGTTCGTGGAAGGGTTTTCCAAAATTACCATTCCACTCACCGGCCTTACAAGAAAAGGGGCTAAGTTCACTTGGAGCGATGCTTGTGAAAGAGGCTTCCAGTTGCTCAAGAACAAGTTGACATCGGCTCCAATCCTTGCTTTACCTATTGCGGGAAAAAGTTTGTGGTGTATAGTGATGCCTCAGAGACTGGGTTGGGGTGTGTACTTATGCAAGACGAGAGGGTTATAGCCTATGCCTCCCGGCAGCTGAAGAGTTATGAAAAGAACTACCCCACTCACGATCTCGAACTTGCCGCGGTGATTTTTGCACTGAAGATATGGCGGCATTACCTCTACGGGGAACATTGCGAAATTTACACGGATCACAAAAGTCTCAAATATTTGTTCACTCAGAAGGAATTAAACCTGAGGCAGCGTCGATGGCTGGAACTCCTAAAAGATTATGATGTTAGCATCTTGTACCACCCGGGGAAAGCAAATGTGGTGGCCGACGCGCTAAGCAGGAAGTCCGTGGAAAATCTCGCCATGATCATCACCGACCAATACCCGTTGCAATCTGAAATGAGACGGATGGGCTTGGAGGTTGTGGCTTCCGGTGCACCCGCGAAGCTTATGACGCTCGTTGTGCAACCTACCTTGTTGGAGAGAATTAAAGAAAAGCAAATGGCAGATGAAAAGCTCCAAAAGGTGAGGTCTGATTTAGAAAGTGGTGAGGCAAGGGATTTTGCTGTGGACTCCACAGGAATCTTAAGGTTTCGTGGTCGCGTGTGTGTACCTAATGACGAGGATATTCGTGAAATGATTCTTCAAGAAGCACACCGATCGCCGTATACTATCTACCCCGGCGGCACAAAAATGTATAAGGACCTGAAGGCACAGTTTTGGTGGCCAGGCATGAAGAAGGATGTTGGACACTTCGTGGCTAGATGCTTAGTGTGCCAACAAGTCAAGGCTGAACATAGACTCCCTGCGGGCAAGCTTCAAAATCTGCCGATTCCCGTGTGGAAATGGGAGAACATCGCTATGGATTTTATCGTGGGCTTGCCTCGGTCTCAAGCAGGCCACGACGCGATTTGGATGGTTGTGGATAGGTTAACCAAGGCGGCTCATTTCCTGCCTGTCCACACCACCTGGTCTAGGGATAAATTGGCGCAGTTGTATATTGATGAGATTATGCGCCTTCATGGAGTTCCTGTTTCTATAGTGTCGGATCGGGATCCCCGATTCGTGTCACAATTTTGGAAGAGCTTCCACGAGACTTTGGGAACACGCCTGGATTTCTCTACGGCTTATCATCCTCAGAGCGATGGTCAATCTGAGAGGACCAATCAAATCCTCGAAGATATGCTCAGGGCGTGTGTCCTGGATTATGGCCCAGGGTGGCAGCGATATTTGTCGATGGCGGAGTTCGCCTACAATAACAGCTATCAAGCCAGCATTGGAATGGCACCTTTTGAGGCACTATATGGCAGAAAGTGCAGGTCTCCACTGCATTGGAGTGAGGTCGGCGAGAGATCATCACTGGGTCCTGATGTATTGCAAGAAGCCGAGGAAAAGGTGCAAATTGCGCGTCAACGTCTGGTGACAGTGCAAAGTCGGCAAAAGAGCTATGCGGACAAAAGGCGGCGCGACCTAGAGTTTAAGGTCGGGGATCACGTATTTTTGAAGGCGTCGCCCACGAAGGGGGTAGTGCGATTTGGGATGCGAGGAAAGTTGAACCCTCGTTTTCTTGGACCTTATGAGGTTTTGGAGCGGGTTGGCCCAGTGGCCTATAAAATAGCTTTGCCCCCAGATTTGGCAGGAATTCATGATGTATTTCATGTGTCACAACTCCGCCAGTATGTCCACGACCCGACGCACATAATCAACTACCCACCGCTCGATCTACGGGAGGATATGAGCTACGATGAGTTTCCGTATAAAATTGTAGATCGGCGTGATAGGAAGCTAAGGAACCGCTCCATTCCTTATGTGAAAGTGCTTTGGACGAGGCATAGCGAGGAGGAGGCCACGTGGGAGCCTGAGGCTGTGATGCGGGAGCACTATCCTCGCTTGTTCGAGGAATAAATCCCAAGGTACGTGAGTTTTAGTTTCGCGGACGAAACTCCTAAAGGAGGGGAGGATGTAGTGCACCGATTTCTGCGAAATAGCAAAATTCGGTAAAAATACTTGTAACACGTTTCAAATATGATTACAAGTGGGTTTGAAGCGTTTCGAATCAACGCAAAAGCCGTTGAGTCGAAAAGTGAGTTGTGGTTGAGAAACGAAGCCTCAAGTTGCAAAATTGGGACTCGTGTTCGCCGAGTTCGCAAAATGGCAAAATTCGGCGAGAAGACTTGTAACGTGTTTTAAATATGATTACAGTCGAGTTCGGTGCGTTTCGGGCTGACGCGAAGGGCATCGGGTCGAAAAGTGACTTGAACCCGAGGACTTAGCAAATTCTGAAATTTTCTGAAATTGGTGATAACGAAGCTTTTTCGGAGCCCTGTTTCGGAGACTTTGAGTGCCCCAAAATTTTAAAAGAAATCGTGGGGTGTCTCACAAAAGTTTTCTGATTAAAAGGGGTGAAAAACCTAGGTGAGCGATTAAGGAAAAATCGGAGAACGAAGCGAAGAAAAATGCTTCGTGAATTCTGAAACTGCAGTTTTGACAGTGCAAGTTTATCGCGAAGCTTTTTCGGAGCCCTGTTTCGGAGACTTTGAGTGCCCCAAAAATTTAAAAGAAATCGTGGGGTGTCTCACAAAAGTTTTCTGATTAAAAAGGGGTGAAAAACCTAGGTGAGCGATTAAGGAAAAATCGGAGAACGAAGCGAAGAAAAATGCTTCGTGAATTCTGAAACTGCAGTTTTGACAGTGCAAGTTAATCGCGAAGCATTTTCGGGGCTCTCTTTCGAGGGCTTAGAGTAGTCCAAAATTTTAAATAAAATCGTGGGAAGTTTAAGGAAAATTTGTAGATTAAAGGGGCGAAGAAAAATTTCGATTTGGATTTCTCAGTTGACGGGAAAACGTGGTGAAAGAGGGCTATCCGAAAAAGTTCACTGCAGGAAAAACTGCAGGAAAAAGGGGCAGTTTTGGAATATTTTTGAAATTGAGGGGCATTTTAGTAAATTCCCCTTTTTCTCCACCCACCCTCCTGCAGGGAATTAATTCCCCTGCTCTCTCTCTTTCTCTCTCCTGCAGAAGCAAGAAACGAAGGAAAAAAAAAGAAAGGGGAGAAGAAGAAGGGAAAGAGAAGAAGAAAAAGAAGAAGAAGAGAAAGAAGAAAAAGAAGAAGAAGAAGAAGAAGAAGAAGAAGAAGAAGTAGAAGGAGAAGGAAAAGGTATTCTCCCTCTCTCTCTCTCTCCTTCTCTCTCTCTCTCTCTCTCCCTCTCTCCCTCTCCTTCTCTTTCTTGGCTGAAGGGTGGGGGATGGCTGCGGCTGCAGCTTGGGCTGCAGCTGCTGCTGCTTCAATGCAGCAGCAGCTGCTCCCTGCTGCTGCCCAGCTGCTGGCAGCAGCTGGGCAGCATGGCTGCTGCGCAAGGCAGCAGCAAGGCTGCCTTGCGCAGCTGCTAGAGCTGCAGCAGCTGCTGCTGCTACCAGCAGCAGCAGCAGCTGCAGGCTCTGCTGCTTGGGCAGCAGCTTGCTGCTGCTGCCCAGCAGCAGAGTTGGAAAGAGAGGAAACAAAAAAAAAAAAAAAAAAAGAAAAAAAAAAAAAAAAAGAAGAAGAAGTTATATATATATATATATATATATATATATATATATATATATATATATATATATATATATATATATATATATATATATATAAATATATATAGAGAGGAGGTGGGGGAGAGGCAGCAGCTATTGCTGCTGCCTTGCGCAGCTGCAGCTGCTGCTGCTTTGTGCAGCTGCAAGCTGGCTGCAGCTGCTGCTGCTGCAAGCATCAGCAGCAGCTGCAGCAGGAGCTGCTGCTTGGGCAGCAGCTATACATGCTGCTGCCCAGCAGCAGGGCATCCTTACAAAAAAAAAAAAAAGAGAAGAAAAAGAAAAGAAAAGAGGAAGAGAAGGAAGATAAAAACTTCTTTTCTTCTCTTTTCTTCAATGCAAAAATTAAATCTCTCGATTTTGCAAAATGCAAAATTTAGGAATTTGAGGGTGGGGGAATTGCTTAAATTGAGCTCCTCTAAAATTTAGAGAGCATTGGGCTTTCTTCCAATGTAAAGTTGCAATTCTCGACTTACCAAGTGCAAAATCGAAGAATTGGGGGGAAAATTGCTCAAATTGAGTTTTTTTCAAAATTTGGAGGGCTTTTGGACCCTGGATCGAGTTGAGCAAGTTTCTTTTTGGCAATAGGCCATGGGAGGATCATTTTTCTCCTATTTCTGTAAACCAGTCAAAAAGTAGCCTTTTCGTGCGAGAAAAGTGACTTAATTGGAGTTTTTCCCCTTTTCTTGCGAAAAGGGGGTAGTTTTACCGCCTTACTGAATTTAGAGGATCATGTAAAAGCAATTGCTTTATCTTTGCCTTCCTTACAATGTAGGGAAGCCTCACGGATCAAAGGAGCTGGAATTGTCTCCTGCAAGGACCAAAAGAACACATCGAGGTGGGGGATTCTATCGAGCGAGGGTGACCTCTCCCCTTATCTTTTGTTTTTCTTAGAAGCATGTTAATAGAGTGGCTAGGATAGTATTTTCATGCTTATGTAGAAGTGGTTTGTGGTTTATGGAAATTTGACTTAGGAGAAAACTTAGATTAGGCTCTAATGTGTGGCATTCACTATAGGACTTCACGAGTGGCATGTTTGTTTGAGTCAAATAAGTGTGTGGATGGAATTAGGGCCTAATTTAGAGTTATGTCTCTAAGGAAAGCATAGTTTAGTTGAGGTTAAAATCCAAAGTATTTGAAATCCCTAGAGTTGTCATAGGGAGTTGGGTTAATATACCTACACTTTAACTTCAACTTGAGCATAATGAAAGTTAAGAATTGAGTCTAAGGGACTTATGTACCTTAAGGCATGGACCTAGGGTAAATGCATGAGTATATTAAAAAGACAAGCTAAAAGCTTAATTGCGAAGAAAGAAAAAGGGCTAAGAGGCAATGTGAGCTATAAGCTCGATTGAGATGGAAGCTAAGTGCTAAAGAGCAAAAGAAAGGCAAAGGCTTAAAAGAGCAAAGAGGCTAAATGCAAAGCAATAAATGAAATAATAAAACGAGCGTACCTACGGGGTGAAACGTGGCCCATGTTGGAGTAGCAGGCAGTGTCCCTCTCCCGGGTAGAGACCCGTTCGGGACGTTTCCCCGTAGGGCGGGGTAACACTTGCGGGTGTTATCGGCAACCTTAGAGGACTTGTCTTATGGCAGCATGTCTGCCGGGCTAGGGCCCGTTGGGCAAGCTCCTCCGAGGGTTTAGCAACTTGAATTGAAACACAAAGAAAGTTAATGAAAGTTATTTGACAAGGGACAGGTTGGTTAGTTTGGCATCCTACAGCGACATAGAGCTATGTCATGGCAAAGGTAAAAGTATTAAGCATGCTAGCTAAGATTTACAGCTTTATTTACTGTATTTCGTTCTCTATTATATTGCTTCCATTAGACTAAGCGGTGCAGGGCATTTTCTCTCGGTGGTTGAACCCACTGGGAACTTGGTTGTAGTTCTCACACCCTTTGGGTGACATCCCCACAGGTCCAGGCACATCGGGCGAGGCACGCGACAGGGGCAAGGGCCCAGCAGAGTAGCGACCTAGCAGTCTAGAGTCGCCAGTACCATTTTGGTGTTTTATTTCCTTGAGCGAACTTTTGTATGTGAGGAACAATGTATCTTTCAGAATGTTTAAACTCCAAGTTGGAAAGAGAAAAAAAAAATATGATGTAATTTTGTATAGTAGTTGCATGTTAAAAGAGAGTTGTATTATAAACAAAAGTATTTGTTTTCGCTCAAGTGATGTACTTTCATTTCTTCTAACTATCTGTTGAATGATTGAAAGTTTAAGTTATAGTTCTTTCCTCTGATTGCTTACTCTTCCGCTATATTGAAATGATATTGTTGGATTAAACCGTTCCTTTCGGGTCTTGAAAGGTCATGCCCGATTGGCGGGTCTGTTGGCGCGCCCGAACTGTTCAAATTGACGGTCTCGGGGCGTGACAAGCTGGCTAAAGCCAGTCCCAAAAGTAAACTAATATAGTCTGAGATACAAAAGGGATACAATAAAAGTCCAGCTACTCTCACAGTCGGGGTAGATGATCTAGCTAGTCCGCAATCCTCTTACCTCGATCCGCTGCTGAAGGCCCAGCAGCTCCCACAGACGACTCTGCAAAACACAGGGGAAAAGGACAGAAAACAACAATGGGGGGTGAGTACTACTAGATAAACTAGTAGCCTCCCCTAGTGGGTAAAACCTCAAATGCTGACGCACCCACTAGGACTAAAAGAGGCAAAAATGAAGGAACAGTGGTATACAATAAAGACTGCTGAAAAGGGAAACTACCACTACTATGCCTCTAAATGCAGTGCCAAAAGACTGTATATGCATGCAACTGTAAATCTAACTGCCCAAAGAAACCCAATCAAATGGTCAGGAAATACTGGCACTGTCTGCTCTATCATCAATCGCAACTCATCAACTGACCGGCACCCGTCACGGTCAAAAAGCCTACTCCGGAGTGGCACTCGAGGGGAGCGACCCACACGAGTAAAGTATCTCTGTATCAATATCTCTGTAACCAATGTCTCACAATAGCAGGACTGGATCATGACCATAATCAAAGTGGGAACACTCCATCCACTAACGAAACCCCGATCCCCAATCTGATGTGATAATAATATCAGGTCAACCGCCCAAAATCCGCGGTCACCGCTATGCCCCACAATCCCCAAGACGAGTCTAACTGTCCCAGACTCAAGATCCAACTACACTATCTCAAGATCTCGATCCGACACGATCATCATGCATCGATAGAGAAGAATAACAATAAAACATGTTTTCTCCTAGTCAAATCCCATAATATAGTGCTGCAGTAAAATAGTGGCCTGACTAGCTGTCCAAATAAGCATGCAAGTGTTCCTTTTTAAAAGCATTGGAAAAGTGACTAAGGTTTCATGTGTAGAATCATTTTTAAAATAATATTGGGTTACTTATTTGCATGCGGTTTAGGATATAGCGCTTGTCCAACTTTATTGTCCCAGATTAATCATAAATGAGCTGTCATATTATTTGTGGGGTTTACTTATGCCTTGCATGATTAAAAGTACCGATTATCAGTTTAAAGTCGGGAGTCTCTAATACTCCTAGTGAGATAGTCAGACATGAGGTAAGCAATAACCACCCACCTCGAAAAGCGTGCACAACAAACCAAGAAAATACCCGCTGTCCTCTACGCACACCGTCAGCTGAAACAGTATCCTACAACATCACATAAGCGTACACGGTGTAAAACTACAAGTCTCAAAACAGATTTGCTGTTTTTATAATCAGCACGAAAAACGAGGAATTTCACCTCTGTCCCGAGCTCCTAAAATCTCAGAAAAATCACGGTTGCGTTCCTCGCGAAAAGTAGCCCAAAATCGACTCCTGAATCGCCTCTATCTGATATTCCTACGCGGAGAAACAATTCGTCGAAGTCGCCGCTGTCCAAAAACACAAACAGCAAAAGAGGGGTCAAAACACCTCGGGAATCGTGCCAAGGAATCTGAATCTGGAGAAACTATCAACACGGAAAACGAAGCCCTACCTCTTAGGAACACACTGGCGAAGAAATCGTCGAAAAAGGACTCCTGTACTGTGCAGGGGACTCCTCGGACTGAAATGCGACGATAACGGGCCAAGATTGGGGAAAAACGAGGCACACTGTAAAATCCGAATCGCCGCTGTCGAACTTCCAGAAAATCTAGGAACGCACCACGAGATAGAAAAATCAGTGAGGAACAACTTCTCTTCAATGGCCTCTCTCTGATTCTCTCTCTATCTCTCAGAAATCAGAGAAAAAGAAGAGAGGGGAAGGGCTATTTATAGGCCCAAAAAATCTTTTGGGAAAATTCCCTCTGTGTCCCCACTTTCGGGCGTGAACAGTGCCCAGGCCCACTTTCGGGCGTGAACAGTGCAGCCCGGCCCAAGGATTTCCGGGCGCGCACAGTGCGGCCCAGCCCAACCCGGCCCGCACACGGGATCCAGCCGCGTCCGACCGGCCGTCCGACCCGGCCCACGGCCCACCACGTGTCCGCCAAACAGGCGGCAGCCGTGCGGGCCAACGAGAATGCGCCACGTGTCCCCCGTGATTGGCGGCACGGGGGGTACGGCCGCCAATCGCGTGGCGACACGTGGCCCCGCCCGACACCGCTGTCGGCGGGCGCCGCCGCCACGTGCGCCCACGTGCGCCCATGTGCGCGTACGGCCGCCGCCGCGTGGCGCCGCATGCGCCCCGCGTACATGGACCAGCCAACCCGGGGCCGCCACGTGGCGTGCCCCGGTCCACCGTGCACCGCGCCCCCTCCGCGCCTGCCCGGCCTGCCCGCGCACCCTCCCGTGCGCCGCGCGCCTTGCACCGGCCCAACCGCGTGCTGCCACGTGGCCCGCCGGTCCACCGTGCACCGGCGGTCTAATTCCGTGGACCGAGAGTGGCGCGCCGGCCCAATAAGGGCCTGCCACGTGTCCCCGGCCGGTCCACAGGTCCCCCCATGCACCATTTTGCGCAGAAAACTTCCGGGGGTCCGTTTTTGGGCATCCGGACTCCAAAATAAATAAGTAAATAGCCGTTTTCAAGCGTTTTTCCGCGCTGAATCCAAATACGGCCTCCGTTTGGCCCAAATCTTTCTCTAAAATTTGGCAAATACCTCTGAAGGCCAAACCAACAGTAAATACCACACTGTGTCCATCCGTAGCATCCCTTTGATGCACTGTGGACCTAATACCCCAATGATAGGTGTTTCACACCAAGGATTCACGGGAAAACTATACGGAATCCTGGACCACTACACTCTCCCAAGTGGCCGAATATGACTTTGTTCCAAAAGCCTCGCAAAGTCTGGCACCTCACGGCATAGCTTATTGAAATTCACGTGACGCTCTCCAATGCATGTACGGTTTGCAAATCTGGCACGGCGTTTTGCACTTACATGCTGTTCACTTTCATCAACATTAGATCTCCGTTGAGAGCGCTCGCGTATTACCGGTCCACCGGTACTTCTACGCGGAGGAGAATCCGCACCCTTCTTTTTTCTTGGAGCCATAGGTGCTTTCCCCTTTCCTTGAACAGATTCTTCTTCATAATCTGAGGAATGTTCCGATTCCGAGCTAGTCGTCCCTTCATCTCGTGATCGTTTAGTTGCCTTTTTCTTTCCAGAACCGCGACCACGCCCACTTCCAGTGGCCATCAAAATCACTAGTGCAAGTAGCCATGAAAATGCCATTTCCTACAAAGAACATAATGCACTATGATTTGATCATATAGAAAGGTTTAAACATGTCTAAGAAACATTCTAAACATGTCACAATTGATGATTCATCATTTAAAAACCATTTACATTAAAAGCCCTAATTCTCAATTATTTCTATGTTAAGAACATATGTAAATGTTAGATTCAATCATATAAGCATGAAAACCTGAATCTAATTGCATAGAGATGTACCATATATGTTCTAAACATGAGTTAAGGGTAATTTATGCAAGAGATTTCATTTGAACCAAAGATCTACTCAAAAATCTCTAAAAACAACATCAAAACCTAAAAACTAGGGTTTTGAAGTTAAAGAAAGCAAGATAATGTAGAAACTTACAAATGAGAGCAACAAATCTCTTGATCTTGAAGAGAATACCCTTAGAGATGTTTTAGAGAGAGAGAGAGGGAGTGTTTTGAAATGGGAGAGATTGAATAAAAAACTTGGATTCCGGTATATAATGCAATCCAGTCCGCGTACCGGTACCAATAAGTCGTGTACCGGTACACAGTGCAAAATCCTGAAAATCTTCGTTCGGGTTCCGGACTGAAAGTTCCTTTGATCCGGATCCGCAAAGGTAGTTCCGGTACTAAACATGGAGTACCGGTACTCAAGTGAAAAACAGGGATTTTCATGATTCGGGGTCCGGATTGGGTTTTTGATCCGGAAACTTGGTTCCGGTACTAAAATTCAAGTACGGGTACACCAGAGCCAAAAAGACAAGAATTTCTTGAAACAAATCCAAATTTTGAAATCTATTCAAATACCGATTTGTATTCCATCAAGAAATCAATTTAAGTGCTTTAAACAACGAATTCACACAGATGCCATTCAATCCAATTAATTTCACAAAATTAAAAAGATTTACTCCTAAATCATGAAAAACAAAGATAAAATATTATAAACAGTTTTTCATGTTATATTCATCAAACATAAGTCATCAAAAATAATCTTGAGATCCAAACTCTATCAAGATATAACGGATTTACAAAGATGACTTACGGAGATTTTCCAAATGACATCAATTTTGAATTCTACCCTTTCAAATTGAGATAAGCACTAAAATACCTAAGGGTGGCTCTTTGAGCATCTTTTTAACTATCCCACCTTATACCAAACAGGAGATTGTTCAAAATAAGAACTTTGAATTTAAATCTCCGAATGCTTCAACTAAAGATTTTCTCATAAAATATTTTCCAAGCATCCAAAAACATGTGGTAGCTCTTTTCAACATGTGGTGGTAGTTTTCACACTCCTTTCGGATGTAACTCTTTCCACATCTTTTGCAACTCATTTATTTACCATTGTAAGAATGCAATCTCTTACGTGAAAGAATTAAATCCCAAATTTTAGTCTATCGGTTGTCTCACATTTATCACAATGAATTCACACAACCGAGATAGATTAAGCATCTTAAGATCACACATGATTTCTAAAATTTGATGCTTATAACTATCAAAAACTCCTATAATGAAGTATCTTCAAGATTATGATTATGGAGTAAAGTTGATAATCTATATAAAATTAAATTAGAGTGAATGAACGTGAAACCCTTTTTATTCAATGCACTTGTTCAATAAAAAAAAACTTTTGTTCAAAAACAAAGTATAAAAACGAAGAGCATTGAAAAACATGTATTGCAGAGATTAAGAAAAATATGAAGGAAAAACCAATCAAAGCATTACACACAGTCATAAGTTATTTAGAACTTAAGACAAGGAAAGATATCACCTTTCCGAATCCAAAATTGCTGGATTTTGGGTTGTCTTGATTCGTTCTGGCCGGAGGTTGTCCCCTTTGACTGTTGATCCACCTTAGGTCTTTGCCTCGCGATAATCCACTTGTATGATCGAAGTTGTGGCTCGGACCTTTGGTGGGTTGAGTGAACTCCATTGACTTGATGTGTCTTTTGAATCCGTTGAGTCCGCTCCGTAGATGAAGTTGCCGAAGGACTCTTCTTTCTCTTTTTCGGACAATTCTTCACCAAATGTCCTTCAAGTCCACATAGGTGACAAGTTCTTTCTTTCAATTTCATTGTGGAACTTGAAGCAGGCACAGTTTGGTTCTTTTTAAATTCCAAACCAACCTTGCTTGTTTGACCTAATCCGGACATACTTTCTAGTTTCTTGGAACCGGTGGAAAGACTTTGTATGTCGGATTTGAGTTCATGAACTTGCTTGGTCAACGCTTGGTTGGTGACATGAATCTCCTCAAACTGCTTTTCAAGAAAACCAATCTTGTCCATATATGATTTAGCGTTTGTCTCCGATTGGTTTAACTTTTCTTGGAGGATTTTATTGTTCTCCAATAAACGTCCTTGTTCCTCCTCGAGATCATGGAGTTTGATCTTTAACGCTTGATTCTCGTCTTGAACTTCAAGTCGTTGCTTCCTCAACTTCTTGATATGCTTGGCCATCTTCTTCGATTTCGCAAGAAGTTGTTGGTATGCCTCAACGAGTTCTTCTTCGTCCGACTCCCCCTCACTTGATGACTCTCCTCCGGATGTTGATGTTTCATGCAAAATCAAAGGAATAGAGTCAGTGACTAAAGATGATAAGCACAAATTAGAAGAGGGAATTTGAGAGGCATGAAAAGCAACAATTTTTTCTTTTTCCTCTTCACTTGAGGTCGATTCATCGGAAATAGAATAGTCCCAAGTTTTTGCTTTCAAAGCCTTCTTTTTGTATGATTTCTTAGAAGGACAATCCGTTGAAATATGGCCGTAGCCTTTGCATCGATAACATTGGATTTTCCCTTCGAAATCATCCTTTTCTTTTTCTTTAGAAGGTTTTGCAACGCCTTTGAGTTTAGAGGATTTAGAACCCGATGATCCTTTAGATGGTTTCATGGATGAAGATCCATCGGTTCGATTCTTCCAAAATTTCCGACGAAATTTCTTTGTGATCCGCGCCAATTGTTCTTCAAACTCGGCAAAAGAGATTTCATCGTCGGAACTCGAATCGCCATCTTCTTCCTTTGTTGATTTGAATGCAATACCTGTAAGCTTAGAAAAAGACTTGGAAGAAATTTGATTAGTAGGAAAAGTCATCTCATAAGTTTGTAAAGCACCTACTAATTCCTCTACACTCATCTCATCCGGATGACTAACGGTTTCAATGGCGGTAATCTTTGCCCTAAACCGTTCCGGAAGAGTCCGAAGTATCTTTCTTACAATTTTCGACTCCGGGATCTTTTCTCCTAAATTAGCACATGTATTAATTACATCTTGAAGTCTAGTGTAATAATCTGTAAACAATTCATGCTCTTCCATATGAATAGAGTCAAATTGACTTGTAAGCATCTGGAGCTTTTGAATTTTTACAAGATTAGTACCCTCATGTGTAATTTTGAGAATATCCCAAATTTCCTTCGCGGTTTCACACGCAGAAATTCGTGTAAACTCAGTCGAGGAAAGAGAATTATATAAAGCGTTCATACCTTTTCCATTGTAAGAAGATCTTTCGATTTCCTCTTTGGACCATCTAGAGCGAGGTTTTGGGGTAGTAGAATTCCCTACTTCCTCAACAGGATGCACCCAACCGTATTCCACGGTTTGCCAAACACGCTCATCAATTGAGATGAGAAAAGCTCTCATCCGCACTTTCCAATATGCATAATTGGTCCCATCAAAAAGCGGAGGTCTAAAAATATTACCACTTTCACCCGACATGATAGATAAACCTAAAACCCGCTCCGATACCAATTGTTGGTTTTTAAGGATCCACAAGGATCTAAATAGGTACTATCAAACACCTAGAGGGGGGTGAATAGGTGTAATATTTAAAAATCAAATCTCAGTGCAAAATAAAAAACCAATGCGGAAATAAAAATAAACACACCGAGATTTACGTGGAAACTCCAATCCAGGAGAAAAACCACGGGACCAACACGCAATAACAATCCACTAAGAATTGAAGAATAACAAGGTGATTACCGACTTCACGGACTCGACCCCTCCTTCAAGTTCTTCGGACCTTGCGCTCCACCGATTGCACGTCCACTGCACACGTTCGAATCCACGAACGCCACTCGAATCCACGAGCACACGTTTCGAATCCACGAAACGCCTTCAACACACCAAATCCACGGTGCTACGTCGAATCCACGACGCAAACTCAGCCGATACAAAATATAGGCTTCGATGGTGATCCTTTGCTTAGATAATCATTGAAGAACCGTAGAAAGAATTTCTAAGCAAAGTTTAGATCAATTCGACAAAAGATAGATCTTGGAAGAACCGTCGAATTGACCTAAAAGAGGCTAAAGAGAAGAAAGATAAAAACCAGCCTCTAGAGTTGCTCTCGAGTGTTTTCGGTATTGGTCATTGTAGTCGAGAAACCCTAAGTATCTATTTATAACCCTTGGAAATAAATTAGAGTCGGTTTAGGAAACTTTTCCCGAGATGACATTGTGTACCGGTACCAAATATTGAGTTCCGGTACTCAATGGTGCAAAACACAGATTTTTCTATTGTGTTCCGGTACGTGAGTCTGTGTTCCGGTACGCAATACAAATTTCAGAAAATTCTGTGTCGGGTTTGAGGAACTCAAAGTGTGGTTCCGGTACTCAATGTAAATACTGATTTTTCCAAGATAAACTTTATCCAAAACAGACCAAGTACCGGAATCCAAACTTAAAACAAGTTGTAAGTTAAACCCAAGTTCCTAAAACCAAGTCTAAACCGATTTTCATTAATTTCCTGATTCCAATGATTATAAACGAACTTTAATCGCCATGATTTATATTTAATCATACCTGGGAGTTGACTTGGGCTCATGTTGAATCTTCAATGAGTCTTCGAAGGCTGATTTGACAATTTGATCCCTTTAAGACTCCGACTCAACTCACTGACTTGACTCACGAAATATGCCAACACCAAAATGCCGTAACAAATATCTCACTGTAGTAGGACTGGATCATGACAATGATCGAAGTGGGAAAACCCCTCCACTAAAGATAACCCGATCCCCCAATCTAATGCAATAAAACTCAATAAGTAGAAACTCCATCCACTAGAGGAATCCTATCCCCAATCTGATGCATAAGTAAACATCCGGTCAACCGCCCAATGTCCGCGGTTGCCGCAATAACCCACCACCACAATCTGGTATGACAAACCCACTCAACAAAACTCGGCTACACTATCTTACAACCCTGCTCAACCCGAGCAATACCACAAGTACCTCAATGAAAGGAGAAAAGGTGCTAACATGGTTTCTCCTAAGTCAAATTCCAACAATAGTGTAGCAGAAAAAGATGGCATAACTAGATGTCCATACAAGCATGTAAACGTCCTTTACTTAGCAAAATAAGTACAGATGGCCAATTCTTACAAGAACTAAGGCATACTATCGCTTAAGTATCCAGTGTACAAGTATGTCATATGCCGACCTTTACACATGCATAAACGATCTCCAAACAGATAATACATGATATTCTCCTGGACATAATGTTCCCAAAGTGTTAGACAACATGCCTTTTTGTAAGATATAACAATTTACTAGTATCAAGTCTCCTGGAGATGTAAGTATTACTAAAAAGTCCACAATCTCATACAAGCATGCTATAATCATCACTCGAGTACAATTAACACATTAATATGAGAATATCTCCAATATGCCTAGTGGGTAATCAAAAGTAGGAGGTTCACAACAACACCCACCTCCATCGCTAAATCCAAGTCCCAAAGTGCTCTCGCCCAAGAATAATCCAAGTCCCAAAGTGCTCTCGCCCAAGAATACGTCGCCTGCTGCAACAACTGCAAAAATACCAACCGATGCCCGATTAAACATACAATCCCACAATCAACCATTGTCCAAAATCAGTCAAGAAGAGGCTCTGTTTTCACCTATTGGAGGGACTCCGAAAAATCCAACAAAAATACCGTTGCGATCGTCGCGTCGAGCCCTTCGAAACGAGTACCTGCACGTCCCAAACCAAGTTTTATAGGTCAAGATACAAAATCGACAAGGTGGCCACCTCAAAAATCCCAAGTACAAAATCTGTAGAACTTTGCCCTGAAAAAGTGGGATTTTCACCTTCGGGGAAAACTCAGAAAAATCTAGGAAAAATACGATGATGTTCCTTGCGACGCATAGATATAAATCGAGTATTTGCACTCCCTGTTCCGGCTCTCGATTGCGGAGAAAACCCACAAAAACCTCGGTGCTATCCAGATTCCATCACAAAAAAAAAGGTCACAGAAATGATCCGAAAAGTCCAAGAAAACCTCAAAATACGGAGAAGCTGAACATACAAAAGTCGTAGCACTACCTGTCTTGAAAACGTGGGCGCAAGAATCACCCAAAAAGATGATCGGAGTAGGCCGGGGGAGCCCGCGCACTGAAACGCGATGGAAAAGATCACTGATGAAGGAACGTCACGATGCGCCGAGAAATAACAAATCTCGAAGTGCGTGCCACCAAAAATCCTGGAACTCCACCACAAAGTGTAGAACAAATGGGTGAACAAAAACTCTATAGAACACCCTCTGAGAAAAGGCCCAAAAAACCCACGAAATGAAGCCAAAGGGGCCTATTTATAGGCCCAGCCCAAAGGTGGGCACTCTTTCGGATTCGGGCGCTCCTTTTCGGGCGCCCGAATCCAATAGTCGCACCGCCGAGCCGTCCGACCAATGCCCGAATCCTCCTGCATGCGACATGTGTCCCCCGAACACGAAACAGCGGTGCAAGTGTGCCCGGGTGATGCCACGTGTCTCGCGCCCGGTCAACCGGGTAGGTGGCGCCCGCCAATGGGTGGGCGCCACGTGGCCCGCCCGGGGAACCCGCCGACCGGTCGCGTCGCCTCGCCGGTCGCGCCCCCTGCCCCCACACGCGCACGCGCCCCAAGGCGCCGACGTACACTTTCGTGGACCGCACCGAAAAAGCCCACCAATCTCCTATTGCCACGTGTCCCCGCGCCCGGTCTATGCACCAGCGCGGGGTTCCGTGGACCGCGCATCGCGCGCCGGCCACTCCTGGGGCGCCACGTGTCTCCGCGCCGGGTCCATGCGCCACCCGGCGCTGCTCTGTGGACCGCGCACTATAAACCGGCCAATAATAGGCCGCCACGTGGCACCCAGCCGGTCTACGGCCTCTCCCATGTACGAGAATCCACTGAAAACTTCCGGGAGTCCATTTTTGGGCATCCGGACTCAGAATTAAACAAGCAAATAGCCGTTTTCAAGCATTTTTCTACGCTGAATCCAAATCCAACCTCTGTTTGGCCCAAAACCTTTTCTAAAATTCGGCAAAAGCAGCCGAAGGCCTATCCAGCTAGCGATACCTCACAGGGTCCATCTGTGGCATCCCTTTGATGCACTATGGCTAGACACACCATCAATAGGTGTTTTACACAGTGGATTCACGGGAAAAAGCTATATGGGGTTCTGGGACCCTACATCCTCCCATACTAAAGAAAAGTTTCGTCCATGAAACTAGGAAACATGATAAACATACCTCAGCCAGAAGCCTCAAACAAGAAAGCATAGGTATCCCGCATCACCTCCTCTAGCTCCCAAGTGGCCTCCCGCTCTTCGTGGTTGCTCCATAAAATCTTCACATAAGGTATCACCCGATTGCGCAATTCTCTCACCTCGCGAGCCAGAATCTGTAACAGGCGCTCCTCGTACCCAAGGTCCTCCCCAATCTCCAGTGGGGTGAAGTCAATCACATGCGCAGGATCAAAAACATACTTCCTCAGAGCAGAGACGTGAAACACATCATGAACTCCTGCCAGGCGTGGAGGAAGAGCTACTCGATAAGCAACAGGGCCAACCCTCTCCAGTACCTCAAAGGGTCCAATAGACCGGGGACTAAGCTTCCCTCGAACTCCAAATCTCCGGACCCCCTTCGAAGGCGAGACTTTCAAAAAGACATGATCACCAACCTGAAACTCTAAGTCTCGCCGTCGGGTATCAGCATAACTCCTCTGTCGACTCTGGGCGGTCTCAAGATGTCGTCGTATCAATCTGACCTTTTTCTCTGCCTCTGACAGTAGATCAGGACCCAAAGTCTTTTTCCCACCCACGTCACTCCAATATAGGGGTGACCGACACTTACGTCCATACAACGCTTCAAACGGAGCCATCTGAATGCTTGCTTGATAGCTGTTGTTGTACGCAAACTCAACCAATCCCAAGTGTCGGTACCACCCTCCTCCAAAATCTAGGACGCACGCTCTCAACAAATCCTCGAGGGTCTGTATGGTGCGCTCAGACTGTCCATCGGTCTGTGGGTGGAATGCTGTGCTAAATCGGAGCTGCGTCCCCAAGGCTGTTTGTAAACTCCTCCAGAAATGCGAGACAAACCTCGGGTCTCTATCTGATACAATGGAGACGGGTACATCGTGCAATATCACCACCTCAGCTAAGTACAACTGTGCTAGTCGCTCCAAAGGCCAAGTCACCTGCACCAGTAGAAAGTGAGCGGACTTGGTGAGTCTATCCACGACTACCCAGATCGCATCAGCTCCAGTCTGTGCTCTCGGCAATCCAGTGACAAAATCCATAGTGATATGATCCCATTTCCATTCTTGGATTGGGAGACTCTGCAACTTGCCAGCAGGTACACGATGCTCAGCCTTTACTTGCTGACAAGTTAAGCAGTGAGCCACGAATCTCCCAATGTCTCTCTTCATACCATTCCACCAAAAATGTGCCTTGAGGTCCTTATACATCTTAGTCCCACCAGGATGAATGGTATGTGATGACCTGGATCTTCGCAGAGCGGTTGCGGTGCGTTGGGGTGGCTATTGGAGGCCTACGCGGTGTGTTGGAAGTGTTTGGGGCACGATTGGACAATAGTGTTGGACTTCGGACTTAAATGGATCACGTGGGTGATCGGATGACTCCGTCGGATCTCTGGAAGTGTTTTCGGGCGAAACGGATATTCAGATTGGGCTTAGCGCGAAATTTAGACTAAGAATACCTTTCCGGGGGCATTCGGCAATTTTTAGGGTGAGAATTTGGCGAAACGGACGTCAAATTCGGATTCAGCGCGCGAAAACGCTTCAGATGGACTACCTACTTGATTTTTGAGCTTCGGGTACTGTTCATCGCCGGAACAGTAATTCCGGCGATCACCGGCGGCCGGCAGGATCGGTCAGAGCGCTTCTGGGCGCGCGGGCAGGATCGGTCTGGGGGCCACGTGGCGCAATACTATTGGTCAGGATTGGTGTTTCCTGTTCTGTGGGACACAAAGGTAATTTCCGAAATGTTTTTTGGCTTTGGCTCTTTGAGGGAATCCGAGGAGACTTGGGAGGCCGTTTTCACCATTTTCGAGGCCTCATTTTCCTGAGGAATGAGAAGATGAAATCTTCATCCCTGTCAAGTTTGAGGAATTTAGGAGGCTCGGATCCCGAGGTTTAAGATTTCTCCGGCGCGGCGCGACGATCATTCTCCGGCAACCCGATTCGTCGCACTTCAGTGTTCAGGCTCCCCCGACTCACCCCGACCTCCTATTTTCGCGATTTTTGCGCCGTTGGATTCTTAACAGGTAGGGCTACGTTTCTTATTTCTACTGGTTTTTCCCCATTCCGAGGTTTTCATGGGTTTTTCGGATCATCTTGTGACCCCAATTTGCTGTGATGGAGTTTTGGACAGCGGTTCGGTATTTCGGTGATATCTCCGCAACCGGGCATCGGATTGGGATGATTCAAAAGAGGATTTGCATCTACACATCGCAAGGAGTCTCTCGAAATTTTCTTGGATTTTTGGGAATTTTCCCCGAAGGTGAGAAACCCCTTTTTACAGAACTTTGTAGCACAGTTTTTGGGTGAAAGTATTGTTCGGGGTGGTCCTCTTGTCGATTTTGGTTCTCAGCATAGAAAAATCGTGGGAAAACGTGCAGGTACTCGTTTCGACCGGTTCGTCGCGTAGATCGCAGTGGTATTTTTCCTGGAATTTCTAGAGCAGATCTCGCAGGTGAAAAAGGCTAAACTGTGGACTGATTGTAATTGGGACAAATTTTGGTGTGAGCATGGTTGATTAATTGTGCTTGTTCTTTTCGGGTATTTTGTGCAGTACCGTGGTGATCGTTGAGACCGGGCGCGGACTTCGCTGTTGGGATCAGGATTTAGCGCTCGAGGTGGGCGGTTGTTTCTTGCCTCTATTTTGACATGCTCACTAGGAATATTAGAGTGATCCCCTTTATTGGACATCTTGATTAATCATGATCGGGGTTGGGTTTATGCATGCCGGTGTGGGAATAGGGTTGCTTTGATAGCGGTTAACCTTGCATGTGGAATGGAATATTTATGTTGGACTATTTGATTATCCTGTTGATGGTACTACTTAAGGGTAGACGACATGCGTAGGTGGATACTGTTAATGATTAATGCCTTTAATTATATTTCCTTGAGAACACTTGCATGCTTGTATGGACATCTAGATAGGCCATCTTTTATTGCTACACTATCATATTGGGATTTGACTTAGGAGAAACCATGATTGCTTTCTTTCTCCTTCTTATTTAGACTTTCGAGTCATGTTGCTCGGGTTCGAGCGGGGGTTTGGGATAGTGTAGCCGGGACCTTGGGGTCGGAGACAGGGTGTACTTGATGTCGGACTTGGGGGTTATTGCGGCAACCGCGGACAGTAGGCAGTTGACCGGATATTGATTGTTCTACCCGATTGTGGATCTTGGGTTTTTGGGACAGGCAGGCTTGATGGCAGGGTATTGCGGCAACCGCGGACCTTGGGCGGTTGACCGGAGGTTGCTTATGCATCAGATTGGGTATTGGATCTCTAGTGGATGGGGTTTCCCACTATTTGTTTATCTTGCATCAGGTTGAGATCGGGTTTCCCTTTTAGTGGATGGGTTTTCCCACTTTGATCAGAGTCATGATCCAGTCCTACTGATCTATGATACTTGTTACTCAGGCATTTTACTCGTGTGGGTCGCTCCCCTCGAGTGCCACTCCGGAGTGTGCGTTTTACAGGCTTCGAGTCCTCGGGACTCTCATCCCCTATCGGTGTTATGCATAGGCTGGCATACCCGATTTGGCAGGCAGGCAGAGCAGGCAGTACCAGTGCTTACTGGTGTATCGATTGGGTCTAGGCAGGCAGGCATTTATATCCTGATGCATACATTTAGCTATCTCTTTAGCTTGGCATCTTAGAGGCATAGTAGTGGTAGTTTCTTCCTTCAGCAGTCATCATTGCTTACCACAGTTATTCCTTTTCTTGCCTCTGGTAGACCTAGTGGGTGTGTCAGGGTTTGAGGTTTTACCCACTAGGGGAGGCTACTGGTTTGCTGGTAGTCTCACCCCCATTCTTCTTTCCTCTTTTTCTTCTCCCTTGTTTTGCAGTGTCTGCTGCGGGTGCTGCTGGGTTTTCAGCGACGGGTCGAGGAGAGAGGACGGCTGAGTAGATAGACTTCGAGGCAGGATGAGCGTGTTGGCTGGACTGTTGGTGTACCCGTGTTTCCTCAGACGATTGTACTTTTACTTTGGGACTGGCTTTTGCCAGCAGGTTGTATTTATTTTGGTGAGCTGGGAGAGACAGATGTATCATTTATACAGATGTATTGTATTTTATTTCCAGCTTCAGTCTGAGATGTATTAGTTTTAGTTCAGCTCTGTTTTTATTGCTCATTTATTATTATCTCTTATATATCTGGGCAGGTTTGGCGCTTCGTGTACGCGGGAAATACCGTGTGCACGGCGGATCTGTAGACGGGCCCGGGTTCTGGTTTACACCCGGGGCGTGACAGATTAAGTTGGTATCAGAGCTTAGGGATAGGTCAGTTGGGACTTAGGAAACCCTAGGCTTTTGGCGGACCCTAGGATGTTAGGGCGTGAGAGACGTGACTTTTGGCGAAAGTCGGTGATTTGGTTTTGACTCTTCCAGTGAGTGAAGAGGGATCGGCATACCCTATTTTGTGGGACAGTTATGTTGGCTGCAGACAACATAACGTTACAAAAATAGGGGGATGCCTTTGACTTTCGCTAGATTGGGTCGAGTGTTTGGGGTGTGCTGATTTGCGGTTTTGTCGTGGTGAGCGGTGTCTCCCCGACGTTGGGGCTCTGACCCGAGTGCACCTTGGTGCGGCAGTTGGGCCTGAGCTGGTTGTTTCGGGCCGGATACCCAGATTGGAGTCTGGGGGCTCCGGACCCGAAGGGTAGGAGTGTTGGAGGCAGATCAGCGGAGCGGTGGTACAGTTGTCGGAGCAGCGCGGTGACACAGTTGTCGGATCAGCACAGTGGTGCAGTTGTCGGAGCAGTGACACAGTTGTCGGAGCAGCGCGGTGACACAGTTGTCGGATCAGCACAGTGGTGCAGTTGTCGGAGCAGTGACACAGTTGTCGGAGCAGCGCGGTGACACAGTTGTCGGATCAGCACAGTGGTGCAGTTGTCGGAGCAGTGACACAGTTGTCGGAGCAGCGCGGTGACACAGTTGTCGGATCAGCACAGTGGTGCAGTTGTCGGAGCAGTGACACAGTTGTCGGAGCAGCGCGGTGACACAGTTGTCGGATCAGCACAGTGGTGCAGTTGTCTGAGCAGCGACACAGTTGTCGGATCGGTGCAGTGGCACAGTTGTCGGGCTAGTGAGTAGCCCCTCCATGCCGACGTTTAGTGCTGGGGCGCCGAGGAAGGGTGGACAGTTGACAGCAGGGAAACTGTAGGATTGCATTGAAGGAGTGAGCCAGATCTGGCGGATGAGTTGCCCCGACTTGTGGGATTGAGTATGGAGCCTTTGGAGGCAGGGTCTTGTTCGGTGGGGGATTGAGAGTTCTAGGGACGCCTCATTGGAGTAGGCGCCGGGTATGGAGCGTGGCATTGTAGTTCCTTTGGATTGGGATCTGCCGCCGGAGGCGAGTTCTGATTGAGGCGCTTGGCGCCGGGTGATGGAGGACAGGTCAGTCGGATGAGGTATTCCCGATCTTTTGCACCTAGGGGGGGGAGTGTCGTAGGTCCTGCCCGGTGCAGTTGGGTCCTTGATTGTACCTGTAGGCCGGATGGTCTTGACCTAGTTGTGGGGCTTGGTTTGGTACTTAGGACGGTTAGGCCGGCTCGGTTATTTCTTTTCGCGGCAGCTGATTATGCCGCAAGGACGGTTCTCGTGGGAGCCAGGCCTGGAGGTGTTGGTGTACCTGGGTTGCTTGAGAGTATCGTCGCCTCTTTGGTTTTGACCTTGTGAGCGAGGTGGATGTCTCGTAGTGGGTGAGTAGCCTTTTGGCTGGTGTGTTTGAGGGATCTGCGGCGGCACCAGGACTCGGAGATACCCTTTTGGGTATGAGTTCCTAGCTGTTCTCCTATCGGAGTTATTTGGCATGACACCAGTTTGGGAGTTGAGGACCCAACTCCAGGATTTGATGTTTTGGAAATATGTCAGGCCAAGTGTGGCACCCCTGGGGGCGCCGGTGCTATTCGAGTTGTGGAAGGTTGGTTCACTTCGGCTTTGTGAGGACCCGTAAGAATTTGATAAAGTGATCATCGGGAGCTGGCACCCTCCTGTCAAGCTTGGAGGATTTGTTTTACCAGCTGCAAGGGTATTGGATCTTCGCGAAGATTGATTTGCAATCTGGTTCTCTTGACTGCTTATGGCTGTGTGCTGATGCCGGAGAGTTGGGGGAATTGTTTCTACACCCCGACGGTTTCTGGACGAGAGATCAGAGTCTACGTGATCAGTTGGGGGACTCATATCGGATGCCTCGGGAGTACAGAGGTACTTGGATCGAGCTTTTGTGCCGATGGACTTGTGGTTGGACTATCTGAGGCCCTAGCAGGGGTGGATGCTTGTACCGATGCGGACAGCTTGATAGCTCGAGCGGTTAGCCCAGCTGTACTTGGTTGAGGTGGTGCGGATTCCTGGAGTGTTCTTCTTTGTTTTGTTCCAGTTAGAGACCCGAGGATTGCATCGCGTCTCTGGAGGAGGTATTTGTCAGCCTTGGGAGCTTGAGTGGTGGATGATTGGATATTTACCCCCTCTATTTGGTTGAGATTCCGAGTGGAGGAACGACTTTAGTTTCGAGGACGAAACTTTCTTTTAGTGGGGGAGGATGTGATGACCTGGATCTTCGCAGAGCGGTTGCGGTGCGTTGGGGTGGCTATTGGAGGCCTACGCGGTGTGTTGGAAGTGTTTGGGGCACGATTGGACAATAGTGTTGGACTTCGGACTTAAATGGATCACGTGGGTGATCGGGTGACTCCGTCGGATCTCTGGAAGTGTTCTCGGGCGAAACGGATATTCAGATTGGGCTCAGCGCGAAATTTGGACTAAGAATACCTTTCCGGGGGCATTCGGCAATTTTTAGGGTGAGAATTTGGCGAAACGGACGTCAAATTCGGATTCAGCGCGCGAAAACGCTTCAGATGGACTACCTACTTGATTTTTGAGCTTCGGGTACTGTTCATCGCCGGAACAGTAATTCCGGCGATCACCGGCGGCCGGCGGCGGCGGCGGGCAGCGTCGGCGGGCGGCGGCGCAGCCTCGGGCAGGCGGCACAGCGGCGGCGCGCGGCGCGGGCAGGGCGCGGGCAGCGCGGGCAGGCGCGCGGTCCACAGCGCGGGCGTGCACCAGGGCGGTGCCACGTGGCGGCCTGTGGTTGGATGGTTCATACGGCGCGGTCCACAGAATTCTTCGGGTGCACAGTGGACCGACAGGGAGGACATGTGGCATCATTTGATAGGTCGGCTCACGGGAGTTGGTCCACGGAGTTTTCGGGCTGGCTCAGGGTTTATGGTGCACCGGGCTTGGACACGTGGCAGGCTACCATTGGTTCGGTCCACAGGAATTCGTGCACCGGGTGCACCAAACAGTGGCAGTGACACGTGGCGCTTCCTATTGGTGGGTCAACTGTGCGGGCAGGCCGGTCAGAGCGCTTCTGGCGCGCGGGCAGGATCGGTCGGGGGCCACGTGGCGCAATACTATTGGTCAGGATTGGTGTTTCCTGTTCTGTGGGACACAAAGGTAATTTTGAAATGTTTTTTGGCTTTGGCTCTTTGGGAATCCGAGGAGACTTGGGAGGCCGTTTTCACCATTTTCGAGGCCTCATTTTCCTGAGGAATGAGAAGATGAAATCTTCATCCCTGTCAAGTTTGAGGAATTTAGGAGGCTCGGATCCCGAGGTTTAAGATTTCTCCGGCGCGGCGCGACGATCATTCTCCGGCAACCCGATTCGTCGCACTTCAGTGTTCAGGCTCCCCCGACTCACCCCGACCTCCTATTTTCGCGATTTTTGCGCCGTTGGATTCTTAACAGGTAGGGCTACGTTTCTTATTTCTACTGGTTTTTCCCCATTCCGAGGTTTTCATGGGTTTTTCGGATCATCTTGTGACCCCATTTTGCTGTGATGGAGTTTTGGACAGCGGTTCGGTATTTCGGTGATATCTCCGCAACCGGGCATCGGATTGGGGTGATTCAAAAGAGATTTGCATCTACACATCGCAAGGAGTCTCTCTGAATTTTCTTGGATTTTTGGGAATTTTCCCCGAAGGTGAGAAACCCCTTTTTACAGAACTTTGTAGCACAGTTTTGGGTGAAAGTATTGTTCGGGGTGGTCCTCTTGTCGATTTTGGTTCTCAGCATAGAAAAATCGTGGGAAAACGTGCAGGTACTCGTTTCGACCGGTTCGTCGCGTAGATCGCAGTGGTATTTTTCCTGGAATTTCTAGAGCAGATCTCGCAGGTGAAAAAGGCTAAACTGTGGACTGATTGTAATTGGGACAGATTTTGGTGTGAGCATGGTTGATTAATTGTGCTTGTTCTTTTGGGGTATTTTGTGCAGTACCGTGGTGATCGTTGAGACCGGGCGCGGACTTCGCTGTTGGGATCAGGATTTAGCGCTCGAGGTGGGCGGTTGTTTCTTGCCTCTATTTTGACATGCTCACTAGGAATATTAGAGTGATCCCCTTTATTGGACATCTTGATTAATCATGATTGGGGTTGGGTTTATGCATGCCGGTGTGGGAATAGGGTTGCTTTGATAGCGGTTAACCTTGCATGTGGAATGGAATATTTATGTTGGACTATTTGATTATCCTGTTGATGGTACTACTTGAGGGTAGACGACATGCGTAGGTGGATACTGTTAATGATTAATGCCTTTAATTATATTTCCTTGAGAACACTTGCATGCTTGTATGGACATCTAGATAGGCCATCTTTTATTGCTACACTATCATATTGGGATTTGACTTAGGAGAAACCATGATTGCTTTCTTTCTCCTTCTTATTTAGACTTTCGAGTCATGTTGCTCGGGTTCGAGCGGGGGTTTGGGATAGTGTAGCCGGGACCTTGGGGTCGGAGACAGGGTGTACTTGATGTCGGACTTGGGGGTTATTGCGGCAACCGCGGACAGTAGGCGGTTGACCGGATATTGATTGTTCTACCCGATTGTGGATCTTGGGTTTTGGGACAGGCAGGCTTGATGGCAGGGTATTGCGGCAACCGCGGACCTTGGGCGGTTGACCGGAGGTTGCTTATGCATCAGATTGGGTATCGGATCTCTAGTGGATGGGGTTTCCCACTATTTGTTTATCTTGCATCAGGTTGGGATCGGGTTTCCCTTTTAGTGGATGGGTTTTCCCACTTTGATCAGAGTCATGATCCAGTCCTGCTGATCTATGATACTTGTTACTCAGGCATTTACTCGTGTGGGTCGCTCCCCTCGAGTGCCACTCCGGAGTGTGCGTTTTACAGGCTTCGAGTCCTCGGGACTCTCATCCCCTATCGGTGTTATGCGTTAGGCTGGCATACCCGATTTGGCAGGCAGGCAGAGCAGGCAGTACCAGTGCTCACTGGTGTATCGATTGGGTCTAGGCAGGCAGGCATTTATATTCTGATGCATACAGTTAGCTATCTCTTTAGCTTGGCATATTAGAGGCATAGTAGTGGTAGTTTCTTTTTCAGCAGTCATCATTGCTTACCACACTTCTTTCCTTTTTGCCTCTGGTAGACCTAGTGGGTGTGTCAGGGTTTGAGGTTTTACCCACTAGGGGAGGCTACTGGTTTACTGGTAGTCTCACCCCCATTCTTCTTTCCTCTTTTTCTTCTCCCTTGTTTTGCAGTGTCTTCTGCGGGTGCTGCTGGGTTTTCAGCGACGGGTCGAGGAGAGAGGACGGCTGAGTAGATAGACTTCGAGGCAGGATGAGCGTGTTAGCTGGACTGTTGGTGTACCCGTGTTTCCTCAGACGATTGTACTTTTACTTGGGACTGGCTTTTGCCAGCAGGTTGTATTTATTTTGGTGAGCTGGGAGAGACAGATGTATCATTTATACAGATGTATTGTATTTTATTTCCAGCTTCAGTCTGAGATGTATTAGTTTTAGTTCAGCTCTGTTTTTATTGCTCATTTATTATTATCTCTTATATATCTGGGCAGGTTTGGCGCTTCGTGTACGCGGGAAATACCGTGTGCACGGCGGATCTGTAGACGGGCCGGGTTCTGGTTTACACCCGGGCGTGA
>CM054935.1:15292106-15350112 GCA_029168755.2 Tillandsia fasciculata | reverse complement strand
CCACGTGATCCATTTAAGCCCCGAATCCATCACTTGAATCCAAATTGGCGCGCGAACAACCGCCGACATGCCCCGTAGGCCTCCCGAGCTGCCGGTCACACTGTAGAAGCCCTGCAACGATCCGGGTCACCACATCCTCCCCCACTAAAAGAAGTTTCGTCCTCGAAACTAAAGCAACTCCCCAGGAGCTCAAAAACCAAGTCAAAACCCAACACCGCCGTCTCCAGCTCCCAATCCACCTATCACTCCCCAGTGATTACTCCGCAACAACCACACAGCAACACCAGAACGCAAAGCCCGATTGCGCAATTCCCTCACCACACGAGCCGGAATTCGCAACGGCGTCCCTCGTACACCAAACTCTCATAGGCTCAAAAGAAGCGAGTCAATCACGGGCGAGGGGTCCAAAGCATAACACTCCTGAGCTAGACGCAGAAAAACCTCAAGAACTCCAACAAAAGACTGGGGAAAGGAACGAAACAGCCGAGCAACGCTCAAGAATCACACCACATGTCACTCCAAGATAAGGGAGACCGACGCTTGCGTGCATACAACGCTTCAAACGGAGCCATCGGATGCCGCACTATAGCTGTGTTGTACGCAACTCAACCAGATAATGTCGGTACCACCCTCTCCAAATCAATAACGCACGCTCTAAGCATATCCGCTGGTCTATATGTGTGCGCATCTGACTGCCCATCGGTCGGGGGTGGAAAGCGGTGCAAATCCTGAGCTGAGTCCCAATGCAGAATGCAAACTCCCCCATGTCAATCCGTTGAACATATTTAGGCGGATCGTGGTTTCCACATCAAGATCTCCACCCCAAAAGCATGACCGAATCTCGGGTCCCATCTGACACAATCGAAGCAGGTATGTCGTGAAGCCTCACTATCTCATCCATATATAATTGCCAAATACTCCACTGACCAAGTCATCTGAACCGGTAAGAAGCGCCGACTTGGTGAGTCTGTCACAATAACCCAGATCGCATCTGCCCCGCTCTGTCCCCTCGCAATCCAGTGACAATCCATAGGACGTGGTCCCATTCCCACTGGAGTTGGAAGACTCTGCAACTTGCCAGCAGGAACGCGATACTCTGCTTTCCTTGCTGACAAGTTAAAACGTGAGCTACGAATCTTCCAATGCCCGCTTCATTCCGGGCCACCAAAACTGTGCCTTGAGGTCCTTATACATCTTAGTACCTCCAGGTGGACGGTATAAGGTGTATAGTGGGCCTCTCTCAAAATCTGATCTCTAATCTCCTGATCCCTAGGCACACACACTCGGTCCCTGTACCGCAGTACTCCCGAGCTATCCACAGAAAAATCCCCTGTCGGATCCGCCTGAAGCTGCGTTCTGATCCTCGTCAAATGGGGGCCTCACTCTGAGTGTCCCGATCCTCTCCAACAGAGGGGCTGCAAGACCATAGACATGATCCTAGCAGAGACCCCAGGGGATACTACCTCCAGCTGTAATCGCCTCATCTGCTCGACCAACGGCGCCTGCTGCGCTAGATCAATAAGCTCAGCCTCGTCCTCCTGCTCAAGCATCCGCCACATCATTGGCCTTGCCGGGTGATAAAGGATACTCAGATCATAATCCTTTAGCAGCTCCAACCACCGGCGTTGCCTCAAATTCAGCTCCTTAGGGTGAACAGATACTTCAAGCTCTTGTGATCAGTATATTCTCGCAATGCTCACCATACAAGTAATGCCGCCACAGCTTCAGAGCAAATACCACCGCTGCCAACTCCAGATCATGAGTAGGGTAATTTTTCTCATAGTCCTTCAATTGCCGCGAAGCATAGGCAATCACCCTACCTGCTGCATCAACACACACCCCAACCACTATTGAGCATCACTGTAAATCACAAATCCTTCCCCCATAACAGGAGGGCAAGATTGGAGCGGTCCTCAATCTCTGCTTCAGCTCCTCAATCACGTCTATTGCACCCCAAACATGCCAATTATCAGCTCACACAGGGTAACATCCCCCTTGGGTAAGTTTTACATAATCCATCACAAGGATATCCACCATCCTGGAAGGAAAACGAACATGTCTCTGCCGGCCGATCTATCCTCCATCATCGGCATCAAGCGCCTCTATCCCAAAACTTGCCTCTGACAGCAGATACCCATCCAAAAGAACTGCAGCGCCAGCTCCATAAACACTGCCTCCACCATCGAAGCCCCCAAAGTCCAAAACCTGTCAAAGATGGTCGAAGCAAACGGAAAGGTATCCTGGCGCAATCAACTCTCAGCCACGCATATCCTATGCGCCTCGTTCCTCAAATCATAGAACGCGCAATTCGACAACTGCGCACACCCTTTAGACACCAGAAGGCTGCCAAAGAGTCTCTCCATCATCACCAACCACGATTCCACCCCAAGAGCTCCAAACCAAATCCTAAGAATCGGAGTGGTGTATCTGCCGAAACTGGCTCAACTGATCATTGGTGTCCCATAGCTCATCAGCTGTCAACTATCCACCCTGCCTCGGCGCCTCAGCACTAACCATTGGCACGGAGGGGCTACTTGCTCCATCAGTACTGCAGAAATCCCCACCCTTGAGGATGCTGCAAACGGGTGGTCTCAGAAGGAAGCACTGTCGAGCTGCCCGCTGCTCCGACAACTGTGTCACCAAACCAGACGCTCGCTCACTCTGCCGCTGAAAAGCCTCTGACAATCCTGTCTCCTGGGTCCGGAGCTCTCTGACTCCAATCTGGTATCCGGCCCGAAACAACTAGCTCAGACCCAACTGCTGCACCAAAGTGCACCCGGGTCAGGGCCAAAGTCGGGGAGACACCGCTCGCCACGAACAACAGCAAATCAGCACAACCCAAACACTCGACCCAATCTAGCGAAAGTCAAAAGACATCTCCCTATTTCTGTAACCTTATGTTGTCTGCAGCCAACATAATGGTTCAACAGAAATGGACTATGTCGATCCCTCTTCACTCACAGGAAGAGTTAACATATAAAAATCACCGACTTTCGCAAAATGTCACGCCACTCACGCCCTATCATCCTAGGGTCTGTCCAAAAGCCTAGGGTTTCCTAAGTCCCAACTGACCTATCCCTAAGCTCTGATACCAACTTAATCTGTCACGCCCCGGGTGTAAACCAGAACCCGGGCCCGTCTACAGATCCGCCGTGCATGCGGTATTTCCCACATACACGAAGCGTCGGTAACCTGCTCAGATAAGAAATAATAATAAAAGAGCATAATAATCAGAGCTGAAATAAAACTACTGTATCTCAGACAGATGCTGGAAGTAAAAAGTACAATAGTAAAATAAATACAGATGTCTCTCCCAGCTCACAACTATAATACAAACAGCTGGCAAAAGCCAGTCCCCAAAAAGAAATACAAGAAACTGTCTGAGAAGTCCTGGTACCCAAAAAAATCTCCAGCTACGACCCTCGGTGGCTCTCTATCTAGTCCGCAATCCGCTTACCTCGATCAGTTGCTGATGGCCCAGCAACTCCCACAGAGGACTCTGCAAAACAAGGGAAAAGTAGGGGACAAGAAAAACAATGGGGGTCAGTACTACTATAAACAGTAGCCTCCCCTAGTGGGTAAAGCCTCAGCTCAGATATGCCCACCAGGTGCTCAGAGGCAAAAAGGGAAGAAGAAAAGAAGGGATACTGATAAATGAAGCAACTGATAAAAATACTATCCCTACTATGCCTCTACATGACCAACCGATAAGGACGGGAAAAGTGATGCACCAGAATCAAGTAGCCTGTCAAACGACCCAATCTGACAGCCAGTGAACACTGGCACTGCCTGCTCTGCCGTCGAACTCAAGAAACCAGCATGGTGCCCGGCGCTCACACCGTGGAACTCAAGAAACTAGCATGGTGCCGCGGCGCTCACACCGTGGAAAGCCTACTCCGGAGTGGCACTCGAGGGGAGCGACCCACACGAGTAAAGTAATATCACTGTATCAACATCTCTGTAACCACTGTCTCCAATAGCAGGACTGGATCGAGACTCAAGAAGTGGGAACAACCCTCCACTAAAGTAAGCCCGATCCCCGAACACCCAATCTGATGCAATAAAACAATCCGGTCAACCACCCAAGATCCGTGGTCGCCGCAACCCCCTGACAACTCAACCTGTCCCCAAATCCCCAATACCTGCCTACACTGTCCAACATACGCTCGAACCTGAGCGATTAAGCCGCTAGTGCCAACAATGAAAGAAGAAAGAGAAAAGCATGGTTTCTCCTAAGTCAAGTCCCAAAATAGTGTAGCAGTAAAAGATGGCAATAATTATGTGATCAATTAAATCATGCAATGTTCCAATACTTGTCCAATTTCCAAGTATAACAGTTTAGAGTGACTTAAGCTAGGGTGACCGTTTCACATGAACAAACATCAGTTTTGCAGTCCTCTATTCCTATATGTCTCCAAATATATAGTTTCAGAATCAATAAGCGGTTAAATCAGTGATTAATCTAACAATCATAAATTGGAGATCTGATAACAATTATCAATTTCCTAGAGCATGCAAGTCTACCAATCAACACAATTGGCATTGTCAAAACGAGGATACTCTGATATTCCTAGTGGGCATACAAAGAGAGGAGTACAACAACCACCCACCTGAAGCGCAACTGTCCCAACTCGTACAGTCAGAAAATACCAGAATTCCAATTCCTCGCTCCCACAAATTTAGCACACCCGCAACACTCCTGGTACAACAAGGAATCCACTAATTACACTAGGGTCTCAATTACAGCACTAATTACCACATAAACACACCAGTACCAAACTGTCAAATTATCACCTGCAACAAATGTCCAGAAAATTCTAATAAAAATATCCCGGCGATCCTCGCGACGATAGCTTCGCAACGGTACCTTGCACGCCCAAATCCGAGTTCTGTACACCAAGATAAAAATTCAGCAAGGGGGCCTCTCATACTAAAATCAGGATTAAGGGCAGATTACTGTTCACAGAGAAATCCTTAATTTTCACCTCGAAAGAAAATTCACAAAAATCCACTAAAAATACGAGCGCGTTCCTTGCGATCCGTAGATGAAAAAGTTGTATAAGCTCGTTTCCATCAGACTCGTGCGCAAAGATATAGCCGAAACACTCCGCTGCTGTCAAGAATTCCATACAGAAAAAGGGGGTCACTTGTAGCCTCGAAAACCGTGCCAAAACCTCGAAACGGGCAGCGCGACTAAAACGAAAGATGAAGTCCTACCTCTTAGGAATCTGTCGGTGCAAGAATCGCAGGAAAATGATGTCGGGGTAGCCCAGGGGAGCAAAAACACAATCGCTGCGCCGAGGAAGAACACAAGAAAGCTACGTCGCGCCGCACCGTAAAATGGGAAACCTTGGGATTCGTGCCACTAAAATTCCTGAGATTTGGCAGAGAGTGAAGGACTCAGAGATGAAGCTTTTTCCCAAAATAGACTTGGGCTGAAGGTGCTCGGATTGGGAAAAAATGAAAGAAGGCAGCTCGGGTAAGTTTAATTAGGCTGAGGGGGGAAAAATTCCCTGCGCCGGTGCACGTGCGCCCGCCAATGGCGGAGCGCCACGTGGCACCGACTCCCCGTGCACCGCGCCGTGGACCGCGCACCCCGCACGCCCGCGGTCGCGTACGGCACCTGCTCCACCCCATTGCGTGGACCGGGCGCACAACACCGGCAATCACAAAGTGCCACGTGTCCACCTGGTCCACCGTGCACCAAGCACCGAACTCCGTGGACCGCGCGCTGTGGACCACCCAACCGGAAGACGCCACGTGGCACCGCCTAAGTGCACGGCCGCCGCCGTGGACCGCGCGCCTGCCCGGGCGCCCGCGCGCTGCCCGCGCCCTGCCCGCGCCGCGCGCCGCCGCTGCTCCTCCGCCTGCCCGAGGCCGCCCGCCGCCCGCCGGTGCTGCCCGCCGCCGCCGCCGGCGCCGGCGATCGCCGGAAAGTACTGTTCCGGCCGGTGAACAGTAAAATACTGTAGCAAGCTCCGAAAAATCCAAGTAAATAGCCCATCTTGACCGTTTCGCGCGCTGATTCCAAATCCGGCGTCCGTTTCGCCAAATTCCAATCCTAAAATTTGCCGGAGGCTCCGGAAAGGTATTTTCATTCCGAATTTCGCGCCGAGTCCAAATTTGATATCCGATTTGCGCGAAAACTCTTCTAAACATCCAACGGGTCTCCCGGTTATCCACGTGATCCATTAAGCCCCGAATCCATCACTTGAATCCAAATTGGCGCGCGAACACCGCCGACATGCCCCGTAGGCCTCCGAAGCTGCCGGTCACACTGTAGAAGCCCTGCAACGATCCGGGTCACCACAACCGTACTTTGAGTACCGTACGCAATAGAAAATTTGTCTGTTGCCTCATTGAGTACCGGAACCTGCCTTTTAGTACCGGTACACAGTTCAGTTATGATTTGAATGCTAATAACTTTATTGTATTTCAAAGGTTTATAAATGTTACGAATTGAGTTGCGTATTTCGTGAAAGTGTTAAGTCTTGAAGATTGAAGATGAAAGAAGTTTGGATCATATACCTCAATCTCAAGAAAGAAGAATTCAAAAGGATCAGGGTGTTTAACTAAAGATTTTTGATGATCGAATACTTCTTGTAGTGTAGAAACCTTGGAGAATTTTTAATTGCATAAAAATTAAAAAACTGGACATGGGACATGTTCAGGATCCGATCAGACTTTCCAATCCGGATCCCGAAGGGTATTTGTTCATTGGCAAATACAATCCGGATCGCAGCCCTCCTTGATCCGAATCCCGAACACTGGTTTTACCATGTTGTGTGACAATCCGGATCAAGCTTTTCAATCCGGATCTCGAAAGTTGGTGTTTGGTGAATTTTGTATGAACGATCCGGATCAGGCACTTCGATCCGGATCCCGACCCTGTTTTCTGGAATTGTCTATCACGTTACGACCCCGGATCACGTTAAGTCCGATCCGGATCCCCGTCCTGAAAATTTCCAGAAACGGATAGTTTTTGATCTTATCCTCTTCCAATGGTTTCTAACCTATACATAGTGTCACGCCCCGGGGGTAACCAGAACCCGGGCCCGCCAACAGATCCGCCGTGTACACAGAATTTTCCATGTACACGAAGCGCTGGTAACCTGCTCAGATAGATAATATACAATAGAAGAGCATAAACAGAGCTGAACTAATAGAACTAACAGTAATCTCAGACTGAAATAAACTGTAAACTGAAATAAAAGTACAATATACTCCCAGCTCACCATAAATAATACAACCAGCTGGCCACAGCCAGACCCAAAAGTAAACTACTAAAGTCTGAGATACAAAAGGGGAGTACAGTAATAGTCTAGCTAAACTCTCGCTCGGGGTAGACGATCTAGCTAGTCGGCGATCCTCTTACCTCGATCTGCCGCTGAAGGCCCAGCAGCTCCCACAGTCGACTCTGCAAAACAAAGGGGAAAAAGAACAAGAAACAACAATGGGGGTGAGAACTACTAGATAAACCAGTAGCCTCCCCTAGTGGGTAAAACCTCTGATGCTGACGCACCCACTAGGAATAAAGAGGCAAAAAGGAAAGAACAGTGGTATGCAATAAAGACTGCTGAAAAGAAACTACCACTACTATGCCTCTAAATGCAGTGCCAAAAGATGACTGTATAGATGCAACTATAAAGCTGACTGCCCAAAGAAAACCCAATCAGAGGGCCAGGAAATACTGGCACTGCCTGCTCTGTCATCACTCACAACTCACCAACTGACCGGCACCCATCACGGTCTAAAAGCCTACTCCGGAGTGGCACTCGAGGGGAGCGACCCACACGAGTAAAGTATCTCTGTATCAATCATCTCTGTAACCGATGTCTCACAATAGCAGGACTGGATCATGACCATGATCAAAGTGGGAATACTCCATCCACTAATGCAACCCCGATCCCCAATCTGGTGTGATAATAACACCCGGTCAACCGCCCAAAATCCGCGGTTACCGCTGAACCCATAGACCCCAATCTGATAAAGTAAAAACATCTGGTCAACCGCCTAACATCCGCGGTTGCCACTATGCCCCACAATCCCCTAAGACAAGTCCAAACTGTCCCAGACAATACTATCTCCAAAATCCCGATCAGACTCGAGCATCATGCATCGATAGAGAAGAATAACAATAACAGATGTTTTCTCCTAAGTCAAATCCCATAATATAGTGCTGCAATAAAATAGTGGCTTAACTAGTTATCCAATGAGCAAGCTGCAAGTGTTCTCTTTTAAAAACATTTAAAAAGGAACTAAGTTTCATGTGAAGAATAATTTTAGAACTATTTTAAAAATATTGTTGGGTTACTAATTTGCATGCGGTTCACGATATAGCAATTGTCCAATTTTCTTGTCCCAGATTTATCACATAGAAGCTACTAAATTAATTTAGGGGCCAAATGCAATAGGTTCATATATCACAAGTTATCTATCACATGCATAGTTGGGAAACTCTTTTATTCCTAGTGTGCAAGTCAACAAAGAGGGAACGCAACCACCCACCTCGAAAAGCGTGTACAATGTACCCAGAAAATACCCGCTGTCCTCTAAACACACCGTCAGCTGCAACAATGTCCTACAACATCACATAAGTGTACACGGTGTAAATATAACAATTCCCAAAACACATTTGCTGTTTTTAAAATCAGCACGCAAAACGAGGAATTTTCACCTCTGTCCCGAGCTCCTAAAATCCCAGAAAAATCACGGTTGCGTTCCTCGCGAAAAATCGCCCAAAATCGACTCTTGAATCGCCTCGATCCGATATTCCTACGCTGAGAAACAATTCGTCGAAGTTGCCGCTGTCCAAAAATCCAAACAGCAAAATGGGGTGTCAAATCACCTCGGGAATCGTGCCAAGGAATCGGAATCCAGAGAAACCATCAACACGGAAAACGAAGCCCTACCTCTTAGGAACACACTGGCGAAGAAATCGTCGAAATCGGACTCTGTACTGCGCAGGGGACTCCTCGGACTGAAATGCGACGATAACGGGCCGAAATGGGGGAAAACCGAGGCACACTGTAAAATCCGGAACGCCGCTGTCGATCTTCCCAAAAATCTGGGAACGCACCACGAGGTAGAAAAATGTGAGAGGAAAAACTTCTCTTCAAGACCTCTCCCTGGTTCTCTCTCTTTCTCTCGGAAAAAGCCCAAGAGAGAGGGGAGGAAGGCCTATTTATAGGCCCAAAAACAATTGGGAAAATGACCCCTGTGTCCCCACTTTCGGGCGCAGGGGACATTTCGGGCTGCTACAGTGCGGCCCGGCCCGAAGTTTCGGGCGGCTACAGTGCGGCCCAGCCCAACCCGGGCCGCACACGGGATCCCCGCCCGTCCGACCTCCCGTCCACCCGCCCAGGGCCCGCCACGCGTCCGCCAAACAGGCGGCAGCCGTGCGGGCCCAGCGGGGACGCGCCACGCGTCCCCCTGCGGGGCGGCGGGGTGGGTGGCGCCCGCCAATGGCGGGGCGCCACGTGGCGGCGCTTCCCCGCCCGTCACGCCCGCCGGGCGCCGCCTGCGCACCTGCGCCGCGCGTGCGCGGCCGCGTGCGTACGGCCGCAGGCGCGCGCCTGCGGGTGCACCGCGCGCCACATGCGCCGTCCAACCCGGGGCCGCCACGTGGCGCGCCCCGGTGCACCGTGCACCGCGCCCCACCCCGCGCCTGCCCGGCCTGCCCGCGCTGCCCGCGCCCCTCCCGTGCGCCGCGCGCCTGGACCGGACCAACCGGCGCCTGCCACGTGGCCCGCCGGTGCACCGTGCACCGGCGGCCCGTTCCGTGGACCGAGTGCCGCGCCGGCCCAATAAGAGGCGCCACGTGTCCCCGGCCGGTCCACAGTCCCCCCATGCACCATTTTGCGCAGAAAACTTCCGGGGGTCCGTTTTTGGGCATCCGGACTCCAAATTAAATAAGTAAATAGCCGTTTTCAAGCGTTTTTCCGCGCTGAATCCAAATACGGCCTCCGTTTAGCCTGATTCCATTCCTAAAATTCGGCAAAGGCAGCCGAAGGTCAGGCTTGACCCCAAATCCTCCTGAGTCCAAACAACACATCCCTTTGACATGTTGGGGCCCAACACACCAACACTAGGTGTTCCACACCCCGAACAGGGGAAAACACAGGGGAAAAACTGGGACACTACATCCTCCCCCACTAACAAAAGTTTCGTCCTCGAAACTAAAATCATACCTCAATCCAGAGCCTCGAACAAGTAGGGGTAGGCGTCCATCATCTCTGACTCTGGCTCCCACGTCGCCTCGCGCTCATCATGATTGCTCCAAAGGATCTTCACATAGGGGATGGTCCGATTGCGCAATTCTTTCACCTCCCGATCAAGAATCCGCACTGGGCGCTCCTCATATCTCAAATCCTCGCTGATCTCGAGGGTGCAAAGTCGATGACGTGCGACGGGTCGAAGACGTACCTCCTCAGTGTGGAAACATGGAAAACATCGTGGACACCAGCCAGTCTCGGGGGAAGTGCAAGTCGATAAGCAACAGGCCCGATACGCTCCAACACCTCGAATGGTCCAATGTATCGGGGGCTGAGTTTCCCGCGAATGCCGAACCTCCTGATCCCCTTGGACGGCGAGACTTTCAAAATACATGATCTCCAACCTGAAACTCTAAGTCTCGTCGCCGAACATCAGCATAGCTCCTCTGTCGGCTCTGAGCGGTCTGAAGATGCTGTCGAATCACCCGGACCTTCTCCTCTGCCTCTAGCAGTATATCTGGCCCCAAGGTCCGTCTCTCGCCTACGTCACTCCAATAAAGTGGTGATCGGCACTTGCGTCCATACAACGCTTCAAACGGAGCCATCTGTATGCTCGCTTGAAAGCTGTTGTTGTACGCAAACTCAACCAAGGATAAGTGCCGAATCCAACCTCCGCCGAAATCCAAGACGCAAGCCCTCAGCATGTCCTCCAAGATCTGTATGGTCCGCTCTGACTGCCCATCAGTCTGAGGATGAAAAGCTGTACTGAATCTGAGCTGAGTCCCCATCGCAGTCTGCAAACTCCCCCAAAAACGCGAGGCAAACCTCGGATCTCTATCTGACACAATGGAGGCGGGTACTCCATGCAGTCTCACAATCTCATCAAGGTATAACTGGGCTAGTCGATCGAGTGGCCAAGTAGTCTGCATAGGCAAGAAGTGCGCTGACTTGGTAAGTCGATCCACCACTACCCAGATAGCATCTGCTCCGCCCTGTGCCCTCGGCAATCCGACCACGAAGTCCATGGTAATGTGGTCCCATTTCCACTCAGGGATTGGGAGACTTTGTAACTTGCCAGCTGGCACCCGATGCTCAGCTTTTACTTGCTGACAAGTCAAACACTGGGCCACAAATCTCCCGACATCCCTCTTCATGCCATTCCACCAAAAATGTGCCTTGAGGTCCTTATACATCTTAGTCCCCCCAGGATGAAGGGTATAAGGTGTATAATGGGCCTCTCTCAATATCTGCTCTCTGATCTCAGCATCCACTGGCACACATGCTCGGTCCCTGTACCTCAGTACTCCCGCAGCATCCACTGTAAAGTCCCCTGACTGATCACTCGGAAGCTGATCTCGAATCCTGGTCAAGTGGGGGTCCTCACTCTGTTTCTCCCTGATCCTGTCCAGCAGAGTGGGCTGCACGACTAATGACGTCAGTCTAGCAGAGACCCCAGGGGACACAACCTCTATCTCGAGCCGTCTCATCTCCTCCAATAGGGGCGCCTGGTCTGTGATCAACATAGACAAACTCTGAACTGCTCTCCGGCTCAAAGCATCAGCGACCACGTTAGCCTTGCCTGGGTGGTAAAGGATATCCACATCATAATCCTTTAATAGCTCTAACCACCTGCGCTGCCTCAAATTCAGCTCCTTCTGGGTGAACAGATACTTTAAGCTCTTGTGGTCGGTGTAGATCTCACAATGCTCCCCGTACAGGTAATGGCGCCAAAGCTTCAGTGCAAACACCACGGCAGCGAGCTCTAAGTCGTGGGTAGGGTAATTCTTCTCGTAATCCTTGAGCTGTCTCGATGCATAAGCAATTACCCTCCCATCCTGCATCAACACGCAACCAGTCCACTGTGCGATGCGTCACTGTAGATCACATATCCTTTCCCCATAACAGGGAGGGAAAGGATAGGAGCAGTCATCAGTCTGTCCTTCAGCTCCTCGAAGCTCTTCTGGCAGTCCTCACTCCAGATAAACTTAACCCCTTTACGCGTCAACCGAGTGAGGGGTGTGGAAAGCTTCGCAAAGCCTTCCACAAACCGACGATAATAACCAGCTAATCCCATGAAGCTGCGCACCTCTGATACAGTCGTCGGTCGGGGCCAATCACGAACTGCCTCAATCTTCGCCGGGTCTACAGCTACACCGGCGGCGGAAATCACATGGCCCAAGAAAGCTACCTCCCGAAGCCAAAACTCGCACTTGCCAGCTTGGCATACAACTTCTTCTCCCGTAGAAGTTGTAGCACAGTCCTCAAGTGCTCCTCATGCTCGGCCTCGCTCGGGAGTAAACCAGGATATCATCTATGAACACCACCACAAATCGATCCAGGAATGGCCGAAATATCCTGTTCATCAAGTCCATAAAGGCGGCAGGGGCATTAGTCAATCCAAATGGCATAACTGTAAACTCATAATGCCCGTACCGTGATCTGAAAGCAGTCTTAGGAATATCCTCGGCCTTCACCTTTAATTGGTGGTAACCAGACTGTAGATCAATCTTGGAAAAGACACAAGACCCTTGCAGCTGATCAAAGAGATCGTCGATGCGCGGCAGAGGGTACTTGTTCTTGATGGTCACTTTATTCAGCTCCCTATAGTCCACACACAGTCTAAGTGACCCATCCTTCTTCTTCACGAATAGCACCGGTGCTCCCCAGGGCGACACACTGGGTCTAATGAAACCCTTATCCATCAAGTCTTGCAACTGTGCTTTAAGCTCTCGCAGCTCAGCCGGTGCCATCCGGTAAGGAGCCTTAGAGATTGGCGCAGTTCCTGGAACTACGTCAATCACAAACTCAATCTCTCTGTCGGGCGGCATACAAGTCAGCTCAGGTGGAAACACATCCGGGAACTCGCGGACGATAGGGATATCCCCGAGTCCCGGTGCCGCCGTAGGCCCCTCAACAACACTAGCCAAAAAGGCTACACATCCTCGGTGAATCATCCGCCTCGCTCGGGAAGTCGAAACCATAGAGGCAAAGAAAGCGCTCTGACATCCCCGGTACACCAACACCTCCTGGTCTGGCTCTCTAAAAGTGACAGTCCTCTCGGCACAGTCAATAGTCGCAAAATACCGAGCCAGCCAGTCCATCCCGAGAATCACATCAAAATCCTGCAGCTGTCTCAAGACCAACAGGTCTGCTGGCATAATCCAGGACTCGATCTGCATCGGGCAGGACCAACAACACTCCTCCACGAGCAAAGTGTGATCGGGAATCTGTACCTCTCGTGCACGTGGCAAAAGTCCTACCTCTAACCCATGTAATGATGCAAAAGATCTACTAATGAAAGAATGCGATGCTCCAGTATCAAATAAGGTGCGAGTCCTAATGCCAGAAAGTAAAGTGATACCTGCCACCACATGGTCTGCTGCTGAAGAATCCTCTACCTGTGCAGCATACACTCGCCCACTCTGAGCTGGAGGGCGATAATCTGTGGAATGGGAAGAAGATGGCCTGCTCGCTGGAGCATAAGGCCGCTGAGCCGTCGACCGCTGCTGCGATGATACTGGGGCAGATGCTGAAGAAGGGGCGGCTGAGGTCGAAAAGGGGCACGCAGCTCGAATGTGCCCTGGCTGTCCACATCCATAGCAACGACCCCACCGCTGGTCGCAGGTGCCGGGGAAGTGCGGACCTCCACAGAAAATACAACTGCTGGGGGCCCGTGACTGTCGGGACTGCTGCTGCTGAGACTGTCTCTGTCGCTGTGGCTGCCGCTGAGACCCGCGCTGCGACGACTGCGATTTCTGCTGCTGCTGCTGCTGCTGCTGGGGCCTCTGGGATCCACCAGGCCCTCGCCGCTCCGAACGCCCACGGCCCGGAAACTGAGGCGGTGGCGGTCGGGGCGGCCTCCAAGTACTGGCCTGTCCCCCCTCATCCTGGGCTGGTCGCTTTCTGTCGGAGCTCTGAGCGACCGCGGCCCGCTGTCTGGCCACCACCTGATCACCTCTCTCCACCCACTGTGCATGCTCTGCGGCTGCATCCAGAGTCTGAAATCTCTGAGCATGCACCAGGGTGTAAATCTCTGGACGAAGGCCTCCCTCGAACATCTCAACCTGGTGCGGCCCGTCACGAGCGACGAAGGGCACGCAGTTCAACAACTCCATGAACTCCTGGAAATAGGCATGGGCCGATCGCTCGCCCTGCTGCAGGTTCTTCAAGTCGTCCTCCAACTTCTTCTTCACACTGGTCGAAAAATAGGTGTCCAGCACCAACCGTCGGAACTCCTCCCAGGGCAGCTGCCGAGAAATCCGGAACTCCGGTGGCTCTACCCGCTGCCACCAAAAATCTGCATCCCCGTCCAAACAGTGCACCGCCATGTGCACTCGATACTTCGGGTCGATGAAGAAGTCCCGAAAAAGCTTCTCCATCGCAGAAAGCCATTTCCCAACAGCCGAGGGCGGAGCATCCCGCCCTGAGAATCTAGGTGGTCCCCGCTTAACAAACTGGGAGAGTTTGTCAGCAAAATCCTGCTCCTCCTCCGCAGTCAAAGGCTGAATAGCTCCAGGAGCCCCGCTACTCGAAGATGGCGCTGACGGCACAAAAGGTGCAACAGGAGGCACAAAGGCCTCAGGAACAGCTGGGGGTGGTGCCTCTCTCTGAGCAAGCAGCTGATCGATCCTCTGCTGCTGCTGACGATGGCTCTCTGCCAATTGGGCCACCATGGCCCGCAGCTCACCAATCTCAGTGGATCCCGTCTGCTCCGGCTCAACAGGGGGTGTAGGGGCACCCAGAGCGGGAATCCGACGTCGGGGAGGCATCCTGCCACAAGAAAACACGAATCAGTAACATAACCCCACACGACCCAATCTAGCGAAAGTCAAAGACATCCCCCAATTTCTGCGACTTTATGTTGTCTGCAGCCAACATAACGGTCCACCAGAAATTGGGTATGTCGATCCCTCCTCACTCACTGGAAGAGTCCAATAAATAAATCAACGACTTTCGCGAAATGTCACGCCTCTCGCGCCCTATCATCCTAGGGTCTGCCAAAAGCCTAGGGTTTCCTAAGTCCCAACTGACCTATCCCTAAGCTCTGATACCAACTTAATCTGTCACGCCCCGGGGGTAACCAGAACCCGGGCCCGCCAACAGATCCGCCGTGTACACAGAATTTTCCATGTACACGAAGCGCTGGTAACCTGCTCAGATAGATAATATACAATAGAAGAGCATAACAGAGCTGAACTAATAGAACTAACAGTAATCTCAGACTGAAATAAACTGTAAACTGAAATAAAAGTACAATATACTCCCAGCTCACCATAAATAATACAACCAGCTGGCCACAGCCAGACCCAAAAGTAAACTACTAAAGTCTGAGATACAAAAGGGGAGTACAGTAATAGTCTAGCTAAACTCTCGCTCGGGGTAGACGATCTAGCTAGTCGGCGATCCTCTTACCTCGATCTGCCGCTGAAGGCCCAGCAGCTCCCACAGTCGACTCTGCAAAACAAAGGGGGAAAAAGAACAAGAAACAACAATGGGGGTGAGAACTACTAGATAAACCAGTAGCCTCCCCTAGTGGGTAAAACCTCTGATGCTGACGCACCCACTAGGAATAAAGAGGCAAAAAGGAAAGAACAGTGGTATGCAATAAAGACTGCTGAAAAGAAACTACCACTACTATGCCTCTAAATGCAGTGCCAAAAGATGACTGTATAGATGCAACTATAAAGCTGACTGCCCAAAGAAAACCCAATCAGAGGGCCAGGAAATACTGGCACTGCCTGCTCTGTCATCACTCACAACTCACCAACTGACCGGCACCCATCACGGTCTAAAAGCCTACTCCGGAGTGGCACTCGAGGGGAGCGACCCACACGAGTAAAGTATCTCTGTATCAATCATCTCTGTAACCGATGTCTCACAATAGCAGGACTGGATCATGACCATGATCAAAGTGGGAATACTCCATCCACTAATGCAACCCCGATCCCCAATCTGGTGTGATAATAACACCCGGTCAACCGCCCAAAATCCGCGGTTACCGCTGAACCCATAGACCCCAATCTGATAAAGTAAAAACATCTGGTCAACCGCCTAACATCCGCGGTTGCCACTATGCCCCACAATCCCCTAAGACAAGTCCAAACTGTCCCAGACAATACTATCTCCAAAATCCCGATCAGACTCGAGCATCATGCATCGATAGAGAAGAATAACAATAACAGATGTTTTCTCCTAAGTCAAATCCCATAATATCGTGCTGCAATAAAATAGTGGCTTAACTAGTTGTCCAATGAGCATGCAAGTGTTCTCTTTTAAAAACATTTAGAAAGGAACTAAGTTTCATGTGAAGAATAATTTTGAACTATTTTAAAAATATTGTTGGGTTACTAATTTGCATGCGGTTCACGATATAGCAATTGTCCAATTTTCTTGTCCCAGATTTATCACATAGAAGCTACTAAATTAATTCAGGGGCCAAATGCAATAGGTTTATATATCACAAGTTATCTATCACATGCATAGTTGGGAAACTCTTTTATTCCTAGTGTGCAGGTCAACAAAGAGGGAACGCAACCACCCACCTCGAAAAGCGTGTACAATGTACCCAGAAAATACCCGCTGTCCTCTAAACACACCGTCAGCTGCAACAATGTCCTACAACATCACATAAGTGTACACGGTGTAAATATAACAATTCCCAAAACAGCTTTTGCTGTTTTAAAAATCAGCACGCAAAACGAGGAATTTTCACCTCTGTCCCGAGCTCCTAAAATCCCAGAAAAATCACGGTTGCGTTCCTCGCGAAAAATCGCCCAAAATCGACTCTTGAATCGCCTCGATCCGATATTCCTACGCTGAGAAACAAATCGTCGAAGTTGCCGCTGTCCAAAAATCCAAACAGCAAAATAGGGTGTCAAATCACCTCGGGAATCGTGCCAAGGAATCGGAATCCAGAGAAACCATCAACACGAAAAACGAAGCCCTACCTCTTAGGAACACACTGGCGAAGAAATCGTCGAAATCGGACCTCTGTACTGCGCAGGGGACTCCTCGGACTGAAATGCGACGATAACGGGCCGAAATGGGGGAAAACCGAGGCACACTGTAAAATCCGGAACGCCGCTGTCGATCTTCCCAAAAATCTGGGAACGCACCACGAGGTAGAAAAATGTGAGAGGAAAAACTTCTCTTCACAGACCTCTCCCTGGTTCTCTCTCTTTCTCTCGGAAAAAGCCCAAGAGAGAGGGGAGGAAGGCCTATTTATAGGCCCAAAAAACATTTGGGAAAATGACCCCTGTGTCCCCACTTTCGGGCGCAGGGGACATTTCGGGCTGCTACAGTGCAGCCCGGCCCAAGAAGTTTCGGGCGGCTACAGTGCGGCCCAGCCCAACCCGGGCCGCACACGGGATCCCCGCCCGTCCGACCTCCCGTCCAACCCGGCCCAGGGCCCGCCACGCGTCCGCCAAACAGGCGGCAGCCGTGCGGGCCCAGCGGGGACGCGCCACGCGTCCCCCTGCGGGGCGGCGGGGTGGGTGGCGCCCGCCAATGGCGGGGCGCCACGTGGCGGGCGCTTCCCCGCCCGTCACGCCCGCCGGGCGCCGCCTGCGCACCTGCGCCGCGCGTGCGTACGGCCGCGTGCGTACGGCCGCAGGTGCGCGCCCGCGGGTGCACCTCGCGCACATGCGCCAACCAACCCGGGGCCGCCACGTGGCGCGCCCCGGTGCACCGTGCACCGCGCCCCACCCTGCGCCTGCCCGGCCTGCCCGCGCTGCCCGCGCACCCTTCCGTGCGCCGCGCGCCCTGGACCGGACCAACCGGCGCCTGCCACGTGGCCCGCCGGTGCACCGTGCACCGGCGGCCCGTTCCGTGGACCGGGAGTGGCGCGCCGGCCCAATCAGAGGCTGCCACGTGTCCCTGGCCGGTCCACAAGTCCCCCCGTGCACCATTTTGCACAGAAAACTTCCGGGGGTCCGTTTTTGGGCATCCGGACTCCAAATTAAATAAGTAAATAGCCGTTTTCAAGCGTTTTTCCGCGCTGAATCCAAATACGGCCTCCGTTTAGCCTGATTCCATTCCTAAAATTCGGCAAAGGCAGCCGAAGGTCAGGCTTGACCCCAAATCCTCCCTGAGTCCAAACAACACATCCCTTTGACATGTTGGGGCCCAACACACCAACACTAGGTGTTCCACACCCCGAACAGGGGGAAAACACAGGGGAAAAACTGGGACACTACATATAGACCCTATGATTCATTTTTAGGGCATCGAAAAACAACGGGACTTAATAGAAAAATAAGCCGAAAAGAGAAAAATCCACATATAGAGAAGAAAGGAAATCAATAGAATTAATTCTATGTTTCTTCATCTATATTGATTGATTTGATTCTAGGTTTTCCAAACTCAGATTTTGAGTAGAATCAAATCAATGAATACTTAGATGGTATTTCCGATCTATTTCTAATCTAAGTATTCGGCGGATCATCACCACCCAAAAACAACGATTTACCCTAAATCGGCGCGTGGATTCGCGTGGCCTTGTGGATTCAAGGTGCAACCGCTCTCGTGGATTCGGAGCGAGGTACGTTCGTGGATTCGAAGCGTGCTACTGGGTGAAGACCGTGGATTCGGTCGGACGTCGTGGACTCGACGTTGGACGCTGTGGATTCAGCGTTGGGCGCAGATCGTGGATTCGAGAAGCGTCGTGGAGCGAGCGGAGAAGATCTACTAGGAGCGTATGGTAAAAGGTTGAGTCGTCTGTGAGTACGTTATATCACCTTGTACGTGTGTTAATTCTAGTGGATTTCGCCGTGTTATCGGTCCCGTGGTTTTTTACTCCGGTTTGGAGTTTTTCCACGTAAAAATCTTGCGTGTTCATTTATTTTTCCGCATTGGGTTTTATTGCGCAATGATTTTTTGAGTGTTTATTGTTTACACCTATTCACCCCCCTCTAGGTGTTTTTTCCCCTATTTAGATCCATATTAGTATAACCCAACAAGTGGTATCAGAGCGGGAATAGGGTTGTAAACAATGGTTGAAGGTGGAAACATCAATCGACCCCCTTTCTTTGATGGAACAAATTATGCGTACTGGAAAGTACGGATGAAAGCCTTTTTAATTTCCATCGACGAAAGGGTGTGGCAATCAATTGAATTAGGATGGTCTAATCCAACTGAAATTATTTCTGATGTTCGCACCTTAAAACCTAGGTCGAAATGGACCAAGGAAGAGATAGATTCATCTTCTTACAATGGCAAAGGAATTAATGCTCTATTTAATGCTTTGTCACAAACAGAGTTCTCTCGCGTCTCGGCATGTGAGACTGCGAAAGAAATCTGGGATGTTCTTCAAGTTACGCATGAGGGAACTAACCTTGTGAAGATTCAGAAACTGCAAATGCTTACGAGCAAGTTTGACTCTATTTCTATGGCAGAAAATGAATCTTTCACAGACTATTACACACGATTGCAAGACATCGTAAACTCATGTGCTAACTTGGGAGAGAAGATTCCAGAATTTAAAGTTGTAAGAAAGATTTTAAGAACTCTTCCTGAACGATTTCGCCCGAAGGTCGCAGCCATTGAAACAATTAAACACCCGGACGAAATGCGTGTAGAAGAATTAGTTGGTGCATTACAAACTTATGAAATGACATTTCCTACTAACTATTCTTCTGGAAAGGCATCCTCTTCTAAGTCTTCAGGTTATGCATTGAAAACAACAAAGGAAGAAGACGCGGATTCATCCTCCTCAGACGATGACGAGAACCTATCTATGGAGGACTTTGAGAAGCAGCTCGCTCTCTTGACAAGGAAGTTTCGCCGCAACTTTCGAAGGGGTAATTCAAGCAAAACTCCATCCTTCGGAAAGTCGAAGAAAGGCAAGGGTTCTTCAAGCTACAAGTCAAGAAAGCAAGAGAACTTCTCAAAGGATAAGAAAAGTTCAGAGGGACAAGTACAGTGCTTCAAATGTCGAGGCTACGGCCACATTGCAACGGAGTGTCCCAACAAGAATCCGGCAAAGAAGAAGGTGATGCAAGTCGTCACCTGGGATGACAACTCAACGTCAAATGAGTCATCCTCAAGTGATGAAGAAGACAACGCGACAGCATTCCACGCGTCCACTTCTTCACCCTTCATGTGCTTAATGGCAAGTACCTCCGATTCCTTGTCCAACTCCTCCCAAGCTGAGAAGAACGCTACGGACAACGAATCGAGCAATTCTGAAGGTGAAGATTTTGCTCTTGCCTACCATAAGCTTTTGAGGGATTCAAAGAAACTGGCAAAGCAAAACCGGAGTTTGAGAGGGAGATTGCAGGATCTCGAAGAAGAAGCAAAAAGGGCATCTTCTCTCTCAAACGCTCTTGAAGTGGAAAGGGGTAACTTAGCCAAAGCAAATGTTTCTCTTCAAGAGAAAAATGAGCTTTTCGAGAAAGAACATGAGAAATTGGTGGATAAAGCGAATTATTTCTCAAAGCTCTACAACGAGGCTCGACAGGAAAAAATGGAAATGACAAAGACCATTCTCCAACTAAAGGATGATTTAAAGCGATTCTCTTCTGGAAGGAGTAAGTTGGATAGGCTTCTTGGTCTTGGTCAAACAAATCGGTTCGGCCTCGGATACACTCAAACTGGAGACAGTCCAAGTTCGAGTGGGACAGTTTTTGTGCCTCAGTCGGTATCTCCTCCTCCGACACCGGAATTCACGACAAGCAACGACAACAAGCCTACTTCATCCTCTTCGGGATCGTCAAGATCTAAGGTATGTTTTCGTTGTGGCATTTCAGGGCACATAAGGAGAAATTGCAAGACGGGAGCCAAACGCTCACCTCAAGCACCTCTTGCAATGACTACCAAAAAGGTGATTCCTCAGAAATCAATGCAAATCATTCAAAGGAAAAGAGCCTTGGTAGTTCACCGCTCAAGACGACATCATCAAGGAGCAGCAATCTTCAACAAGACGCTTTCACCTAGGAGAATAACTTCACGACCATTACCGACGCATTCCAAAAAGGTTTGGGTGCGCAAAGGTGAAATTTTTCCTTGTCTTGTTACTAATGTTTCCTTGCATGCATATGATAGTTCGTCTTGGTATCTGGATAGCGGGTGTTCCCGTCATATGACCGGTGACAAAAACTGTTTTCAAACCTTTGAGAAAATCTCCGGAGGACTTGTTGTTTTCGGAGACGGTCGGTCTTCCAAAATTGTTGGAAAAGGAACTATAGCTATTCCAGATGGCCCGGTTCTAAATAATGTGTTATTTGTTCATGGCCTTAAGACTAACCTCATAAGCATAAGTCAACTTTGTGATAATGGTTATTCAGTTAATTTTTCATCTGATGAATGTACTGTAACTGATAAGAACCATGTTTCTTTTTAAAAGGGGTTAGATCAGAAAACAATTGTTATGTAGTTCCTCATAAAATTTCTGAAAAATGTAACCTAGCTTCTTTGAAAAATGAAACTCTTTGGCATGAAAGGCTAGGTCACATAAACTTTAAGGAACTTGCTAGAATTTCAAACAAAGATGTGGTCAAGGGGGTTCCGAAACTTTCTTTTGAACAAAACATTGTGTGTGGCGGTTGCCAAAAGGGAAAACAGTCTAGGACTGCACACAAGAACTTGAACCACATTGGTACAAAACGGCCTTTGGAACTTTTGCACATGGACTTAATGGGGCCAACTCGTCAACCATCTTTGGGAGGTAAATGGTATATTTTCTTATTGGTTGATGATTTCTCTAGATATTCTTGGGTAGCATTTTTAAAAGAGAAAGCTGATACTTTTGATTCTTTTCACGAGATTTGCCATCGTATTATGATTGAAAAGAATGAAAAGATTACTCGTGTTAGAAGTGATAGAGGTGGAGAATTCATAAATTCTAAATTCATTGATTTTTGCACTTCAAACGGCATTAAACATGAATTCTCAGCACCCTATACACCTCAACAGAATGGTGTAGTCGAGCGCAAAAACAGGGTCGTACAGGAGATGGCACGTGTTATGCTTCATAGCCGGAACCTACCGTTATATTTTTGGGCTGAAGCGGTGAACACTGCTGTCTATGTAATTAATCGAGTGTATTTGCGCCCGGGGACTTTAAATACACCATATGAACTTTGGTTTTGTAGAAAACCGAACATCAAATATTTTCGTATCTTTGGGAGTCGGTGTTTTATTTTACGTGACCGCGAAAATCTTGGAAAATTTGACTCTCGAAGTGACGAAGGGATTTTCTTAGGTTATTCTACAAACAGTAGAGCATATCGAGTTTTTAACTTAGAATCTAAGACGATCGTAGAATCGATAAATGTTAAGGTAGATGAAGCTTTTCACTTTGAATCTGAAAAATCTACCCTCGATATCTCTCTTGATGATGATACACCTGCTAATGCATCTTCTTCTAACAATTCTTTCGATAATAATGATGCATCTAACGGTTCTTCAAGTTTATCTGATGTGCAGGAATCATCTCATGTACCTCCGACTACTCCTCTACCTCAAACGTTACGCATCTCCAAGGATCATCCTGAATCGAACATCATTGGAGATCCACAAGAAGGAGTTAGAACTCGGAGACAATTGGTTTGCGGATTCGCTTGCTACGTATCTCAAATCGAACCAAAGAATGTTGATGAAGCTCTCCAGGATGACTACTGGATTGAAGCAATGCAGGAAGAGCTCCATCAATTTGAGCGAAACAAAGTCTGGGAATTAACGAAGCCTCCGAAGCAACACAATGTGATAGGTACCAAATGGATTTTCAAGAACAAGAAAAATGAAGATGGTACTATCATCAGGAACAAAGCAAGGTTAGTTGCTCAAGGCTACTCTCAAGTAGAAGGTATAGACTTTGATGAAACTTTCGCCCCTGTAGCTAGACTCGAGTCCATTCGTATCCTATTTGCGATTGCTTGTCATTTTAAAATCAAATTATTTCAAATGGACGTTAAGAGCGCATTTTTAAATGGGTTTTTAAATGAGGAAGTTTATGTGGCTCAACCGAAAGGTTTTGTGGACCATAAACTACCTAACCATGTTTTTCGTTTGAAAAAGGCTCTTTACGGTCTGAAACAAGCACCGCGAGCATGGTACGAAAGGTTGACAAAGCACCTTTTGGAAAAGGGCTATACTCGAGGGGGAGCTGACAGGACTCTCTTTGTGAAGCATTATCAAAACAATTTCATTGTAGCACAAATCTATGTCGATGACATTGTATTTGGCGCAACAAGAGATAATGATGCTTCTAAATTCGCGGAGACCATGGAAAGCGAATTTGAGATGTCCATGATGGGCGAATTGACTTATTTTCTTGGATTACAAGTTAAACAAAACGATGAAGGTATTCACTTGTGTCAATCCAAGTATGCAATGGAGTTGGTCAAAAAGTTTGATTTAGAAAATTCTAAGGATTTTCCGACTCCAATGGGAACTAGCCATAAGGGACTTGGAAGTGAATCACATAGTGAGAATGTAGACGAGAAACTGTATCGCAGTATGATTGGAAGTCTACTTTATCTCACGGCTAGTCGCCCGGATATATCCTTCAGTGTTGGGATTTGCGCGAGATATCAATCAGCACCGAAGGAGGTTCACCTGAAAGCGGTGAAACGGATCATCCGATACATCAAAGGTACAATAAATTTCGGAATTTGGTATCCTATGGGAACAAGTTTGGATATTGTTGGATACTCAGATGCCGATTGGGCAGGATCAGTGGATGATCGGAAAAGCACGAGTGGTGCATGCTTCTATCTTGGCCATTGCCTTGTTGCATGGCACAGTAAAAAGCAAAACTGCATAGCACTCTCGACTGCCGAAGCGGAGTATATTTCAGCAGGAAGTTGTTCAACCCAATTGATATGGATGAAAAGCGTGTTGAGCGACTTTCGCATTTCAGCATCTTCGGTAACTATTTTTTGTGACAACACTAGTGCTATAAACATTTCGAAAAACCCTGTGTTGCACTCTAGAACAAAACATATTGAACTTAGATATCATTTTCTTAGAGAGCTAGTTGAATCAAATATTCTTCAACTATCATATATTTCAACTGAGGATCAATTAGCTGATATCTTAACAAAACCTTTGGATCAAAAACGTTTTATTCACTTGCGTAAAGCAATTGGCATGCTTTCCTTGAAATAACCTCTTTTGAAACCTTTGCTTAGGTTAGGTTTTGTTTTTGTTTTGTGTTTTGTTCTTTATCTATGTTTGTACATAGGACATTAATTGAGCATTAATCATAATTGACTTTAATTGCATCTTTTCACGTATTTAGAAATTTATTATGCTTTTGATATCATAATATTTCAATGTTGCAATGATCATTTATGTTAATTAAGTCATCTTTTAAGTGATCAAAGTCAATTTCTCTCTCAATGATCTCTTGGTATAGTCATTATCTTATTTGATTGCTTAGTCGAGTATGAATGCGAGATCAATTTTTGGTTGAATACCTTATATATTAAATAATTGATAGCCAATTGAGGGGGAGTCAAAGAAAAGTAATATGCTCAAAAGATGTGGAAAGAGTTACATCCCAATGAGGAGTGTGAAAACTACCACCACATGGAGGAAAGAGCTACCACCTCGGTCGTCCGAGTACTGTGTGCAGCTACCACATGAATACCAAGCATGGTTTCGTCAATTTTTGAATTAAATAAAATGCATATTGAAATACTTGACTCTGTCAAATTTCAGGTTGGTATAAGGTGGAATTTTAATGAAAGATGCTCAAAGAGCCACTCTCTTCAACAGATTGTCTAGATATATTATCTAACTTATCTGGGATTTCAAACATCTATTGATCTTGGTATTTCATTTTCTTTACAAAATTGATGATTTGATAAAGGCATTACGCATAAGATCAGGTTAGATGTAATTGAAGTTGTTCAACTTTAAGTGTTTTAATTTCATAAATTTTCGTTTCATTTTTGAGTATTTTTGATAGATTTAGTATAATCTATTTCTTGTTGTATGAAACGATGATTTTTGTTTAAAGTTGATATGCTAAAGTGCTTACATACTTTTTCTGGATTTTATAGAATTTTTCTGAATTTTTCTGAAGAAAAAGTTGGAGCCGATCCGGATCGGACTAAGTGATCCGGATCCCGAACGCAGGCTTATTCCTGCGGGTAGCCGATCCGGATCACAATCTCGATCCGATCCGGATCACGGCTAGGGTTTTTAATAGAACAAAGGGTTTTGATTTCTTTTACCCTAATCTTTTGTTCTTAAGCCTCTAGAGCTTCTCTCTCTAGAAATCTTGCATCTTGGAGCCTTCCAAACTCAAGTTCTTCGATTCAAGTAAGTTTTATTGATCAAAATCTCGGTTTTTCACAGTTTTTCTATATTTTCCTCAAAACGTGATGAAATTTCTGGATCTTTTTCGTTTGTGAATGGTTTTTGATCAAATTTCTTTTGAAATAAGAACTCTGGGTGGATTAGTTTTGATTATATGCTAGGTATTCTCCTGATTAACGAATTTTTGGGCTTCGATTTCTAAAAATTCGGTTTTAGGGCATATAAGAGGAATTTTTGAAAATCATACAATTGATCTATTTTTAAAATTCTTTTTGCAAAACTAATTTGATTCTTAGTCTCTCTACATGATTATGATTGTTTGGGTACAATTTTTCAAATTTTTGAAAACTAAAATTTTTTCATGTGTTCTTGAGTTGGTATTCACAGGATTTCAATCTTCTTCCTTAAAGCACGAACTGCAGCGGAATTCTCGTGGATCTCTTGCTGTCAGTCACAATAGTGCACACATGTACAACTGTTAAAAAGGAACAGGTTGACCCAACTCGAGACAAGACAAGAGAAGGGGATGAAGACAGCTCAGACTTTGACGAAAAGGAGTGGGAAGAATTCCTCAGGATAAATCAACAAAAATGTGATGAGGAAGACAGGCAATATTTGAAAGGAAAAAGGCTAATGAAGTCTGCCTCAACAACAAGACAATACACAAGACGGAAAAATGTCAAAGAAGGCGGCATTCTACTTAATGAGCCTCGTACTAGAGCACGCTCCTTCTCTGGAATTCAACAAAATAAATCTCCATGGATTGAGGGTCAGAATGCACCATCTGCATCTACGCAACATCCATCAACTTCCAAGAGAATGACTTCAGAAACAGATGCGTTGGCATCCATTCGCCAGGAGCAGCGAAAACTCTCTGCTGAACAAGAAAGGCTTTCCAAAGAACTTCAGCACATTTCATCTGAGCATATGAAAATCAGGAAGAAGTATTCAAATATATCAAAAATGCTTAAAGGGATCTTAAGCAAGCTCAGTTGCACCAGTTCTGACACCTCGGATTAACCAACTTTTTGTGCAGGATTTCAGTCTTTAGTTTTTTTAATGTTCAATTTTTAGTTTGCTTTAGTTCTCAGGTTTTTCATGTTATTGGAATTTTTAACTCTCCTTACATTTTGTAGTTTTGGCTACATTTTGGCTTTGTTTGTGACAAAAAGGGGGAGAGAGTTTAGAGAGAACTTTGTGAGAACTTTGAACAAACTTTGACTTTGGTGAAAGGTAAGTATCACAACTTCTGGTTTTATCTTGTGATTTGTTGCATGTCCCTACTAACTATTCGACTAACTATTTGGACATGTATTATTACTAACAAGTTGTTTGATTACTAACAAAGCAAAGTTATGACATTTGGAATCTTATTGCTTAGAAGATATGTCAATGTTTGATTCTGATCTTATTGCATATCTGAATTACTAAATATCATGATGAGTATAAACTCTATCTCTGCTAGGTTTTGAATGCTAAATAATCTTGAGGTATCTAACGATCTCTTTTTGTCAAGAATGATTTCTTTTTGCAGAGAGTACAGATGTCTAAGTCTAGAGTCTGTTTTAGGAGTTTATCTCATATATTTAATTTTTGGATCTCCATTGTAAATTTTTGTTGTATGGTGATAGTAACAAAAATATCATTTTTGAATTTTCTTTAGTGGATTTGTGTTTTGTCACGAAACCGCCAAAGGGGGAGATTGTTACGGAATTTGAGTTGGCGTATTTCGTGAAAGTGTTAAGTCTTGAAGATTGAAGATGAAAGAAGTTTGGATCATATACCTCAATCTCAAGAAAGAAGAATTCAAAAGGATCAGGTATGTTTAACTAAAGATTTTTGATGATCCGAATACTTCTTGTAGTGTAGAAACACTTGGAAGAATTTTTAATTGCATAAAAATCAAAAACTGGACATGGGACATGTTCAGGATCCGGATCAGACTTTCCAATCCGGATCCCGAAGGGTGTTTGTTCATACACAAATTCAATCCGGATCGCAGCCCTCCTTGATCCGGATCCCGAACACTGGTTTTACCTGTTGTTGAACGATCCGGATCAGGCTTTGCAATCCGGATCCCGAAATTGGTGTTTGGTGAAACTGTATGAACGATCCGGATCAGGCACTTCGATCCGGATCCCGAACCCTATTTTCTGGAATTGTCTATCACGTTACGACGATCCGGATCACAGTAAGTCCAATCCGGATCGCCGTCCTGAAAATTTCCAGAAACGGATAGTTTTTGATCCTTATCCTCTTCCAATGGTTTCTAACCTATATATAGACCCTATGATTCATTTTTAGGGCATCGGAAAACAACGGGACTTAATAGAAAAATAAGCCGAAAAGAGAAAAATCCACATATAGAGAAGAAAGGAAATCAATAGAATTAATTCTATGTTTCTTCATCTATATTGATTGATTTGATTCTAGGTTTTCCAAACTCAGATTTTGAGTAGAATCAAATCAATGAATACTTAGATGGTATTTCCGATCTATTTCTAATCTAAGTATTCGGCGGATCATCACCACCCAAAAACAACGATTTACCCTAAATCGGCGCGTGGACTCGCGTGACCTTGTGGATTCAAGGTGCAACCGCTCTCGTGGATTCGGAGCGAGGTACGTTCGTGGATTCGAAGCGTGCTACTGGGTGAAGACCGTGGATTCGGTCGGACGTCGTGGACTCGACGTTGAACGCGGTGGATTCAGCGTTGGGCGCAGATCGTGGATTTGAGAAGCGTCGTGGAGCAAGCGGAGAAGATCTACTAGGAGCGTATGGTAAAAGGTTGAGTCGTCTGTGAGTACGTTATATCACCTTGTACGTGTGTTAATTCTAGTGGATTTCACCGTGTTATCGGTCCCGTGGTTTTTTTACTCCGGTTTGGAGTTTTTCCACGTAAAAATCTTGCGTGTTCATTTATTTTTCCGCATTGGGTTTTATTGCGCAATGATTTTTTGAGTGTTTATTGTTTACACCTATTCACCCCCCTCTAGGTGTTTTTTTCCCTATTTAGATCCATATTAGTATAACCCAACAATAAATAGATACTTAGAGTTTCTCAAGAGATACCGACCAACTCAGAAACACCTGAGAGCAATCCTAGAGGCTAGGTTTTTATCGTTCTTCTTTTTAGCCTCTCTTAGGTCAATCGACGATTTTTCATGATATGCTTTTTGTCGAATTGATTTAATCTTTGCTTAGAGATTTCATCCATAGTTCTCTAATGTTACTCTAAGCAAAGAATCACCATCGAAGCCTATACTTTCGTTATGGCTGAGTTTGCGTTAAGGATTTGACGTGGCATCATGGATTCGATGTGTTGAAGGCATTTTGTGGATTCGAAACGTGTTGTTCGTGGATTCGAGTGGCGTTCGTGGATTCGGCCGTGTGCATTGGACCTGCAGTCGGTGAGCGCAAGATCCAAAGAAGTTGAAGGAGGGGTTGGAGTCCGTGGAGTTAGTAATCACCTTGTTATCTTTCTATTCTTAGTTGATTGTTATTGCGTGTTGGTCCCATGGGTTTTTTACTCCTGGTTGGAGTTTTCCCACGTAAATCTCGGTGTGCTGTTTTTATTTTCCGTATTTATTTTAAATTGCACTGAGATTTGGTTTTCGGATATTATACCTATTCACTCCCCCCCTCTAGGTATTTGATAGAACCTATTTAAGATCCTTGGGGATCCATAACCTACACGTTCAGTTTCGGCTTATTTAGACTTCGGATCGACGTGTGCATTCAGGTGGGTTGCTTTCATCTCCAAAATCGGTGGACGGTTCTCTAATTCTATATGATAGTGAGCATGCATGATGGTGAGATGTGATAGGAAGCATGTTTGTGAGAGATGATGTTTTCTTGTATTGTTATTGAGATCATGTCGGTTAATGCTTCCTATTTGTGTTTAATTAAATACTATTATTGGAACTTGACCTAGCACCATGTCATATGATGCATGTTTCAACCAGACTAGTAGAAAACTCCAACTTGGGCTAGTTTATTTATGCTTTAGACACTCTCACACATTTATTCTTTTCACTTGGACTTAGAGTGTTTCTCGCCCGGATAATGGGCCTAGTGTCGGGTTGTTGTGGGATGCATGTTGCACTCGTGCTTGGGGGCCGAGTGGAGTCTTGTAGCCATGGCTAGTCTTGTACTAGTGTCGGGAGCCGTTGGGTAAACGGTGGTCCCGGATCGTTGAGTTTCTTCGATCTATTTATCGTCATCGTGTTCGTTGCATAGTGTACTAGTGATAGCAGAACCTTGAACCCAGAATCCTTTTGGACACACATGATTTTAGTAAACCAATGCTTTCCTTCCAAATATCGAAGGGTGGCCAGAGCCTGTTCTTGTTTGATTGGGCGAAGGCATTAGCCCTTCGGAATTTGGGAATAAAACATGTTTTCTAATTGATTTTCCTAAAAGAGCTAAAAATTATTAAAATGGGTTTTCTCAAATCAAGATGGTTTTATAAAAAGGAACTACTTTTAGTCCTCACCCCAAGGGGGTTCGAGTGAAAATGATTTTCAGTAATAAATATCACATTTTCCTATAAACTTCCTCACCCGAGAGAGGGTTCGAGTGATCTGGGTTCTAAGGGTTGTTCCTTCTTTGGGTCGAGAACAACGAGAGGCTATGCCTAGAGCATGTTCTTGTTTGATTTGGGTTGTAGGTACTAGTCTTTCGGGGTGTTCGAACCCTTCATTGCGTCAGCTGTGGAGTATCTTCAGTCCAGTGGGTTTTCGCACATTGAGTTTGATGTCCTAATGTGGGAGCCGTCGGGTTGACAATGGTCCCGGCTGTTGAGTATTTCCAGTCGGTAAGATAGAGATGTGATTTGGGTATTGTCGATCTTGTTGATCGTGGATTTGGATTATAGCCTGCATGAGCCATATTGAGCTCGACAGAGATGCGCGGATACTTTTCTCAGTAGGGTCGCACCCCTCGAGTGCCACTCCGGAGCTAGGCCTGTTACTTTGCTATCACGACTTGTCGACGCAGTCCTTCTGGCTGGTCCTTTTTTAGGCAGTCACGGACGCCCTACGTGTAGAGTACCGGGGCTTTGTATAGAGCACCGACTCCGCAAGACAGCGTGGTGTAGAGTACTGGGACTTCGTATAGTGCACCGACTTCGCAAGATGGCGTGGTGCGGGGAAATCGCCTGGAGCGTGTTCCATTTGTGTTTACAGATGAGTTCGGATTGATTCGGATCGACGCGGAAGCCTTTGGGTTGAAAAGTGAGTTAGCGGCGTCGAAATTGAAAGCCCCAGCTTGAATCAGCATTTTCAGGGCATTGCGTACCGGTACCCGAGGTTGGGTACCGGAATAGATTAGAAGGATAGCAGACAGAGAGCATCGGATTGAGGAAATTTTGGGAAAAGTTTTCTAAGTCCCTGGGTTCCGGAACTGGACAGTGCGTACCGGTGCCTTATGTGAATTTTGGCTTGAGTACCGGAACGTGGATGAGGGTACCGGTACTCAATGATGGATTTATCAGAGATAGCTCTCGGGTTGGGATTTTCGTGTTTAGGTACCGGTACGGGGACCCGAGTACCGGTACTCAGCCTCCAGATTTTTGTGGAAGTGAGGGTAAAAGAGTATTTTCACCTCCTACCTTCCCCTTCGCCTATTTATACGGACCCTCCTCCTTCTCTTTTCCTGAGGGATCCAAGAAGAGAAAGAGAGAAAGAATAAGAGGGAGAAGGAGAGAAAGAAAGAGATTGAGAGTGAGCGAGAGGGAGAGCGCGGATGGAGCACGCGCGCGCAGACACAGTCGAGGTGAGTACGGTGATTTTTTTGAGTTTCGGATTTTCTCGGCTTTTTGGATTTGGATAGGGGAATGGGTTTTGATCTTGGAAATGGATTTGTTTTCCATTTTTTTCTTTCTTCCCTGTGATGAGGGGTGCAGCAGAGTGCTCCCCGTGCTGAGAGGAGCATGCGTGAGTGCCGGGTGCACTGTGCGGAGCCGCGGAGGAGCGCGGGCTGTGTGCACTGTAGGCTCGGCGGAGTTGACCGCAGTGTTGACCAGGGATTTGAGGAGACCGCGCTTGATGTTTTGGGGCTGCTGTGAGCTCCTGGAGGTTTCCCTTAGGCCGCGGTAGAGGTGCGCGCGATCGAGCGCCGAGGTGCAGTTTCCGGCGGATTTTGACAGTGAGCGAGTTCGTTCTTCACCGATTTAGCATTGCCTGTGGAAAGCGATCCAGGTGGGTTGGAAATTCTTCAAGATGTATGGAATGCCTTCTAATACTATTGTATGCATGTTTAGTATGTCTAGCTTAATTATTATTATAGCTGGTAAATCTGATAGTTGCCTAGAAAATTATAGGAAGACATTCCTGAGTGTAATGACATGACTTTTCTAGTGATATTTTACCTTCTTGTTAATAAAGTGCTTCTGTTAGACAAGCTGAATTATCGAGTTTTCTTAAGTTGGTCGATGTGCTGCACGGGTATTTTTCTGTGAAAGGGCTCGAAAAACGATGACCGACGGTGCGATCGGATCTGAAATCCGACATTGGGATCTCCCGGAACAGGGTTTTTAGGGTTGCGGTGACTTGGTTGGCATCGGAATCCGTGCAGAATATCCCGCACGCTTTTCGAGGAAGTTATGGGTTTATCCCGTATAATTAATTAATCAATTAATTAGTTATTTGTTAATAAACCTTATATGTGGGATTTATTCGTACGTACGAGAGGAAAAGATCCCACTTTTCGCAAACGAGAAACCCTAGCCGGAGAGATCGAGAGAGAAAAGAAAAGAACGGAACCCTAACCGGAGGAAAAAGAAAAGAGAAAGGGAGAAGGCGGAGGAGTCAGAACACCCCGATTGACGTGTTGGAACCAGGAGTACAATCAGATCGTCTTCCCCCGACGCAAACGGTGAGTGGTTTTGGTTTAATGTAATCTTTCTAGGGTTTCTTGTCTTTTCGGCGTCTTCTTCGTCGTTGCCGTCGCCGTCACCGCCGCCGCCGCGCGACTCCGGGCGCGCGCCGCGCGGCCTCGTGCCGCGCGGGGCGCGCGCGGGCAACACCGCACGGGCGCCATCCCAGGTGCGCACGCCGCGCGGCTTCATGCCGAGCGGGGCGGGCGGTGACGCCGCGTGGGCAGCATCGTGCGGGCAGCATCGTGTGGGGAGCAACCGTGCGTCGTGAACACGCCGCTACGGGATTTTCATTGCGTCGTCAGGTTTTGGGTCTCGTTTTGCGGCAGGGTTTGACTTATCATTCTTTTCGGGGACTTCTCTAGGTCCAAGTGCTGAGCGGGAGGGTGTCAAAGTTCAAGGTGTCCCAATCTTCGCGCAACAAGGTGGGTACTCTCGCAATAAGTACTGTATGTCATCATTATGACAAGTGTAATAACAAGTATAATAAAGTAGATGAATTGTACTAACTGTTAAAACCCATCGCATGAGTATTTCCGTTCTTTCGTTGTTAACTGTGGCGACTAAGTGTCGCGGTGATTGTTACACGCCGTTTTAAGCTATTATGCTCTTAGACGCTTACACGCACACCGGCGGTTTGGCCACCGATTGGGTGTACTCTTCCGGAATTGTGGTATGTTGACCCGTGTACCCCACGAAAGTAAAGGTGTCAAGTAGGACCCCTCCCGGTGTCTATAGGTGCAGCACTAGCACCGCGGAGGGGTTAAAAGCAATACGCGAGCAAGTGATCATTCACGAGGGGGTCTTTAGACCTTCCGACAGGTATTATGTAATTAAATCAAGGAATACGGTGACTTATGAGAGGGAAAGCGAAAGGTTCCGGTGTATTCGGTTTGTCTTTACAATACTTCTTATTGCTTTGCTCATCTACTTTATTTGTCACTGACTTTCCCACACTGTGACAGGTCCGACTAGGTGTAGTAGCCGGGACGATGGTGAGGCAGCGTCTAAGGGACATTAGCCACATGAGGCTTTATTTCATCGTTCTTGTTTGGGTTATCTCATTTCCATTCTTGTTTAATTGTTAAGTTTCTATTGCTTGATTGTGGAACATTATGGATGTTGGATTGATAATATTTTGGTATTGTGGATTTGATATATTCTTATGGACTTATATGCGGCATGTTTTATACTAAACAAAAGGGTTTCGAAAATGCTTTTCAAAACCAAGTGTCGTGTGGGCACTACTTTGTAAACCTCTGGATTTATCCTTTCAAAAGATACAGCCGCCTAATTGAGACTCGCGGAATTACTTTGGGAAACTAGGTGTCATTTAGACACCGTTCATAAATCCGCAGTCTCATCTTGATGTCGTAAATGAAACCTTAAGTTTATGGATAAAAGTAGTACTCTCCATCAATGTATTCATTGTGACTGTGTGGTTAAAGAATAATGTTGTAAATGTGACGCCGTGCATATACAAAGGAGACTCTATCCGTTTAAAGAGTGAATTTGTATATGTGGCGGGTCTGACGCGCACCGGCAGGAGGGGTTGTCATAAGAAAAAAAATATGTACGTTTTCCGCTAATCCTTAAACCTCCGGGGCGTGACAGATTATATGGTATCAGAGATAAACAACTTTAACCACAGTAGTCAGTGATCAACATCCACAGTGCATAACGCCACAAGCAACTGAACATGAGATAACCAAGGTGTTGGTGCGGTAGACCGTGAGTGTGCGAGGGAAAAGGGGAGGATTTAATTTCGGTGCGTTCGTAGGTCAAAGTGCTAGGTCAGTAACCTTAGGGTTAACGTGGTTTCTTTGTATACAGCAGATAATGGCCCGGACCAGGTCATCGACTGATAACGCGGGTACAGAAAGTACGGCCCCGACCACCGCGGAGAGCCAACTCCTCCGACAGCAATTGCGAGAAATGGCTGGGCAACTGGCGACGCTGACAGAACAAGTCCGTCAGTTAACGCAGCGGCAGACAACCGCACCGGTGGAGGACCCCCCGATCCCTCCGCCCGAATCGACCGCCCCCACTACGGGACTGCCAGGGGTAGGTGGTGCAACTGCAACCGCGCCCCTTCAGACCTCGATGACAGGTGTGTCGGCAGAGCAACCTACAACACCTTTGGACATACCCACCCCGGCGGCTTCAGGGCCCGTACTGGGAACGACTGCGGGGGACTCAGCAAGGGAAGCGGTGATGACCCCTACTCCCAGGGTGTCCGTAGCTACAAGAGAAGCAATGGATCAGCGGACCAAACGGGAAAGAGTGAGGACGAACCTGACGGAGTTCAAGAAGCACGATCCGCCCACCTTCGAGGGAGAAACAACCGACCTTTGGGTCGCAGAGAAATGGGTGGATACCATGGAGAAGCTCTTTGAAGACCTAATGATGGAGGAGCATGAGCGGGTACCCTTGGTCGTCCACTGTATTGAAGGGAACGCTCGTATTTGGTGGAAGACGGTACGCCCGGACCCGTCGAAGGTCACTCCATTTTCGTCGTGGTCAACTTTTAGAGAGGAAAGTCCTTTGTAGAGTACCGGGACTTCGGACAGCGCGTCGACCACATATGATGGCCTGGAGTGGTGAGATTGCCTCGGACTTGTTGCATCTGAGGTTACAGTTGATGCCGGGCTGATTTGGATCAACGCAGAAGCTCCAGCTCGATTCGGGATTTTTCCGGGCTTTGTATGCCGATTGTGGATGAGATTTGGGAATTACCGACTTCACAGTGGAGCGTAGAAAATTCGGGAACACCTGGAATAGGTACATTATCAGATTACAGCGGAGTTCGGGAGGTTCCGGACTGACGCGGAGGATCCGGGGGCAAAAAGTGAGTCGGAACTGGCAGTTTCGGAGCCGGTTTTTGAATTGAGCACACTGACCCAACGGATGAGCTTTTTGAAGAGAAAAAGCTGTGGACACGTGTACTTTCGATTTACAGCGGAGTTCGGGAGGTTCCGGGCAGCGGCGGAGAGCCGGAAGGCAAAAAGTGAGTTGGAGTGGGCACTTTTGGATTATTTTATTAATATTTTGATGGTTTTGTTAATTATTCTCTTTCACTTTCCTTGGTGACAGTGAGCATGTTGAGGTACTTTGGGATTTAAGGTATGTGTTTTGTTTTGTTTTAATATTGCTTTGTATACTGTTTTTGCTTTAGTGGGGCTTAATTAAGTGTTTCTTAATTAAGCACCCTGAAGCTTAAGGTGAGGTAACCTCACCTTATGGGTTAGCCTCACCACCTCCTTCACCTACCTCCCACCACCACCTCCTCTGATGCTTCACGAAGCAGCAAAGAAAGCAAGAAAGAAAGAATGGGAAAGAGAGAAAGAAAAGAGAAAAAAGAGAGAAAAAGAAACAAGAAGAGGAGAGGAAGGATTTGGAGTTGACCCTTGGTGGATTTGGGGTGGTTCTCTTGTGAGGTTAGTATTTTTTTTGGTTTTTATATTTTTGTTTAGCTTAAATAATTGGGGTTTTGAGCTTGGATTTTTGGTTAGAGAGCTTTGGTGTTGTTTTTATAGAGCTTGGAGCATTTTATTGGGACTTTGGATTTTTCTAGGAGCTTGGGGGATTTTGTGGGATTTTAAAAGCTTAAAAAATTGGATTTTTGGGGATTTTTTGTGCTTTGAGAATTTTTGGAAAAAATTTTGGTGATAAAAAAGGTTTTTAAATTTATTTTAATTTTTTTAAAATTTTTTTTTTGAAATTTTTTCCGCTGCCGCCGCGAGCAGCGAAAAGCTGCGCGAGGCGTTGCCTGGCCGCGCGCAGGCAGGCGCGCGCGGCAGGGCCGCGCGCGGGCCTGCGCGGGCCGCCCGGGCCGCGCGCGGGCCTGCGTGGGCGCGCGGGCCGCCCGGGCCGCGCCCGGGCCTGCGCGGGCGCGCGGGCCTGCGCGGGCGCGCACCGCTGCGCGCAGCGCTGCTGCCCGCTGCGCGCAGTGCCGCTGGGCGCCGCGCGCAGCGCCACTGGGCGCCGCGCGGCGCACTCCGGCGTCGCGCGGCGGGCCCCTGCTCCTCGCGGCCGGTTCTTTGGGTCGCGCGGCTTCCGTCATCGTCGCTTGGCGTGCCCCGGGACTTCGTCGGCGCCTCGGTTTGCGTGCCGGCCCCGTTTTTCCGCCGACGGAGGTCGGTTCCGACGACGGAGGCCGTTTTCCGCCGACGGAAGCCGTTTTTCCGCCGACGGAGGCCGGTTTCGCCGTCGGATGCTGTTTTTCGCCGACGGAGGCCGTTTTTCCGCCGTCGGAGGCTGTTTTTCGCCGCCGACCGCTGTTTTTCGCCGTCGACCGCTGTTTTTCGCCGTCGACCGCTGTTTTTCGCCGTCGACCGCTGTTTTCGTCGCCGCGAGCTGTTTTTCGCCGTTGACCGCTGTTTTTCGCCGTCGACCGCTGTTTTCGCCGCCGCGAGCTGTTTTTCGCCGTCGACCGCTGTTTTTCGCCGTCGACCGCTGTTTTCGCCGCCGCGGACTGTTTTTCGCCGTCGACCGCTGTTTTTCGCCGTCGACCGCTGTTTTCGCCGCCGCGAGCTGTTTTTCGCCGTCGACCGCTGTTTTTCGCCGTCGACCGCTGTTTTCGTCGCCGCGGACTGTTTTTCGCCGTCGACCGCTGTTTTTCGCCGTCGACCGCTGTTTTCGCCGCCGCGAGCTGTTTTTCGCCGTCGACCGCTGTTTTTCGCCGTCGACCGCTGTTTTCGCCGCCGCGAACTGTTTTTCGCCGTCGACCGCTGTTTTTCGCCGTAGACCGCTGTTTTCGCCGCCGCGAGCTGTTTTTTCGCCGTCGACAGCTATTTTTCGCCGTCGACCGCTGTTTTCGCCGCCGCGAGCTGTTTTTCGCCGTCGACAGCTGTTTTTCGCCGTCGACCGCTGTTTTCGCCGCCGCGAGCTGTTTTTCGCCGTCGACCGCTGTTTTTCGCCGTCGACCGCTGTTTTTCGCCGTCGATCGCTGTTTTCGCCGCCGCGAGCTGTTTTTCGCCGTCGACCGCTGTTTTCGCCGCCGCGAGCTGTTTTTCGCCGTCGACAGCTGTTTTTTTTGCCGTCGACCGCTGTTTTCGCCGCCGCGAGCTGTTTTTCGCCGTCGACCGCTGTTTTTCGCCGTCGACCGCTATTTTCGCCGCCGCGAGCTGTTTTTCGCCGTCGACCGCTGTTTTTCGCCGTCGACCGCTGTTTTCGCCGCCGCGGGCTGTTTTCGCCGTCGGGCGTTGTTTTTCGCCGTCGGTCGTGGTTTTTCGCCGTGGAGGCTGTTTTGCCGGCGCAGGCCGTTTTCGCCGCCGGGTGCTCGATTTTCGATCGATCTTTACTGATTTTGCGATTTCTCTCTTACTGGCAGTTTTCTGTGCCGTTTTAGCTTCTGTCTGGGACGCAACCTTGTGACTCCGTTTTGCGTGCGGGTTCCGGCGTCGTGCTTCGGGTTGCGTGCGGGCCACGTGGAGACAAGGTAAGCCCGCTGAGCCCAATTGCAAGTGTCGACAAGCAATTGGTGGTGATCTGAGGTGGGTTGGTTTTCTCTCCAAGTCTACGGACTTCCTTCTAATTCTATTATGATAGGATTGCATGCTAGTTTAAGTGTTTCTTGGAACTTGACTAGCACCCCCGTCATATGTTGCATGTATTTAACCAGACCAATAGAGAACCTTAATCTGGGCTAGGTTCTATTATGCTTTAGACATTCCACACACTGCATTTCCTTCTGGACATAGGGTTCCTCGCCGGGTAGTGGGCCGAGTGGTCAGAGTTTTGTGGGATGGGTGTTTCACTCGGGCCTGGGGGCTGAGTGGGGTCTGGTGGCTGTGTTAGGCCAGTGTTGGTGGTTTGGGAACCGTTTAGAGTAAACGGTGGTCCCGGGTTTCTAGTTGTTGCATTGTTTTCTCGTCACTACCACGTTGTGATCGTGGGGTACGTGAGTTATCAGGACCTTGAACCCAGAATGCTTTTGAACTCTCATGATTTTAGTAAACCGGTGTTTTTCTTTCGTATTCCTAGGGGTCACCGGAGCCTGTTCTTGTTTGATTGGGCAAAGGCGTCACCCTTGGGAGTTCGAAAAACAAACTTGTTTTCAACTGATTTTCTCAAGAACTAAAATCCATAAAAGCTGGTTTTCTCAATTCAAGACAGTTTTCAAAAAGGGCAAATTTTATCCTCACCCGCAAGGGGGTTGAGGAGAAATGATATTTTATAATAAAGGTCATCTTTTTCCTAAATTCCCTCACCCGACCTGGGTGAGGTATCTGGGTTCTAAGGGCTGGTTTCATTCTTGGGCCGAAAACAACGGGAGGCTACACCTATAGCCTATTCTTGTTTGATTGGGGTCGTAGGTAGTAGGCTCCCGGGGTTTTCGGACTCTTTGTGGTTTTGGCTGTGGAGCATCTCCAGCCGTGAGTATAGAGCTTTGAGTTGAGATAGTTTCCCACTTTAACCGAGAGGGGCCGAATCCCTGAACGGTAAAGGATCGAGAACTTCGATAGGCTGAGCCTAGAGTCTGTTCTTGTTTGATTGGGGTTCTAGGCACCGGTCTATCGGGATTTTCGGATCTTTGCCGCGTCAGTCGGCTCCTCTCGCTTATGAGTGGGGTGTCGTTGTGGGAGCCGTTGGGAGTGGCGACGGTCCCAGCCTTGTGGTACTTGCAGCTGTGTAGTTAGCTCTGTGAGCTTGAGTCGTAGAGGGTTCTCCGACATAGCTGAGATAGTGTTGTGAGATTGAGTTGTGTTTGAGCATCGTGATACCGATCGGTTTGATCGTGGACTATAGCCTGCTGAGCCTGGCTTTTTGCCAGTTATGAGATACTTGAGTTACTTGAGTTCCCCTCGAGCTACGCCCCGGGTGCGATGACGATACCGAGCCTGACGAGGCTGCGATGATGCGACTAGTTGATACACTAGAGTTCGCTTGAGATAGTCGGACAGGACGCCCCACGTAAATCCCGTCCTCATGTGGATGTGTGGTGGTGGGTAGGTGCGATCCTAGTCGACAGGCGCAGGTTTGACTGGACCCTATGTGGCAGTCATTAGAGATTGGGTGTTATGTGAGAGAGTATGCATATCATGTGTCATAGATCGGTTATACCTTTGAGCATAGTACTTATGACATAGTGTCAGTATTGAGTGGATGCATACCATCATCTGTGTTCTTTCTCGTTGAGCATAGTAGATAGAGGCATGATAGCTGTAGATATTTTCCAGCTTATTCTTTCATTATTTCAGTTTCATTCTGTTATCTTATGCCTCTAGTAGACTTAGTGGGCAGACCGTGGTTCTTGGAGACGGTACCCACTGAGAACTACTGTAGGATGTAGTTCTCACACCCTCTGTCGGTGACAGGTTGCTGAGGCTTTCTTCCGTTCCTGCCCGAGCTGGCTTGACGGACCGAGGACAGGGAGTCGCGTGATAGTTCCCTACCAGCATTATTACTTTAGAGTGAGGTAGATGTACCATCCCGGACTGTGGGAGTTGATCATGTATTGATTTTTCTAGTCTTAGCTATCTCCCCTGTGGGTTTGTAGATGTTGTATAGGTTGTTTCTATTTGTATCATCTTGTATTCGGGAGATAGACTTGTATTTATGTTCAGCTTTTAGTAGTGAGATTTTATATTACAGCTTTTATTACCCGCTCTGATATCTGTATAGCTGTAGTTCTATCTTTTGCAGGTTAGACGCTTCGTCTGTACGGCAGTTTCCGTACAGATGGCGGATCTGTTAGCGAGCCCGGGTCGCAGTTTCGACCCCGGGGCGTGACAAATTAGAGTGGTATCAGAGCCTAGGTTGTAGGTCGTTGAGGACTTAGAAACCCTAGGCTATTGTGGTTGGACATTAGGATGACTACGTGAGAGTCGTGACTTTAGCGAGAGTCCTGATTGAGTTTTTACCTCTCCCAAGGAATGGGATGAGTGATTTTGCTTGTTATTCGCTCAAAGTGATTATGTTGGCTGCAGACAACATAATACTTTTGGAAGGATAACAAGTTCTAGACTCTCGCTGGATTGGGTCGTTTGGTTATTACGTCCTGACGTTTGTATTTGTTGCAGAGTTACCTGTGATGCCGCCGAGACGTCGTGCAGCGACGAGAGGGCGTTCGACCTTGGATGAGGAGCCCGAGCGGCGAGAGGCCGAGCGGGCCAGGCAGATTGAGGCCCAGGAGCTACGGGCTCAGGTGGCCCAGATGACAGAGGCGTTGCAACGCCAGGAGGAGGCAGCCAAGCTCCAAGGAGAAAATATGGATCGGTTGATGAGACTGTTTGAGCAGAGGACATCTTCAGCAGCGCCCCCAGCAGCGACTTCGTCGACCTTGTCACAGATCGCTCCTTTGACAGAGGCAGAGCAAAGGGAGCTCATCGACAGGCTAGCTTATATCAACCAGTTCCATCCCCCGCGATTTTCAGGGCAGAGTTCAGAGCCGTGGGATGTTGAGAATTGGATCGCGGCAATGGAGAAATTATTTGAGAACCTCTTCATCAAGGATGAGCACCAGGTACATTTGGGGGCGCACTATTTGGAAAAGGACGCCGAGATTTGGTGGCGTCGAGTCCGCCCAGTTGGACCGCCAGGAGTTCAGTTGATGACGTGGCCTGGGTTTCGGGCTTTGCTACGCGGGGCCTACTTTCCCGATATTGCAAAGCAGAAACTAGAAGGGGATCTCCGACGATTGCAGCAGGGTGATCGACCACTTCAGGAGTACATTCGGGAGTTCCAGAAGTTGTTGAACAGTGTGCCACATGTCGCCCCAGATGAGGCCCAGAGGGTGGATTTGTTTGAGAGAGGACTGCACCAGGATATTTATCATCTTGTACACTCGCACCGGTCACCGACTTTGGATGCGGCCATGAGCGTGCTCGGTGGGTTTCCCGAGGCACAGCGGTTATGTCAGAGAGGGACGGAGCGCCAGGGACCAGCTCCAGGGAGAGGCATTCAGTACCGCCTGATTTTGGACAGACGAGTAGATCGAGACCCCCGAGGCCGTCACAACCCCAGTCTAAAGGCCGTGGATTTCAGAGGAGACAGAGATCAGGAGGTCCCCCACAGCCGAGGCACCAGCAGCAGTATCAGGATGAGTGTGTCATTTGCGGTGGGCCACATGCAGTGCAGCAGTGTGACTATAGGCAGGGGCGATGCTTTTCGTGTGGACAGACTGGACATTTTCAGGCAGCATGCCCTCGAGCAGTACTTACAGTGATGCCGCTTGCAACAGCACCCCCGCTACCTCTTCCAGAAGAAGGAGCTCCTCCGACTTACCGCCAGCCAGATGAGGCCACGACGTCGAGGCAGCCAGGGCGACGACCACCCACATCGAGAGGATGAGTTGGGCTGCCCGATTGGAGGGCGCCAGGATAGCAGGTCGCTTGGTACCTGGTTGATTTTCCTTCCTAGTTGTTGAGACTGGAGTTTTTGCACCCCCCTGCATGGTTTGAGTGGATGGAGTGTAGTTTTGGGATTGCGGCCACAGCAGGGACAGCATCAACACCACTCTCCTTGTGTTCTTGTTTTAACAACGAAACTGGCGAACGGGACGAAAAATTTCAAAGGACTACTCCAGAAATGGAGACGATGCTGGAACCTGTTCTTGTTTGATTGGGGTGAAGGCATCGGTCCTTTGGAAATTTTCGGACTTTTCGCTATTTTCGGCTGCTTTTCAAATAGAGAGTTGGGGTTGATGATGTTCCTGATGCAGATTGCTTGTGGTAGGGGGTGTGCTTTGGTTTCGAGGACGAAACCTTTTGAAGGAGGGGAGAGTGTAGAGTACTGGGACTTCGGACAGCGCGCCGACCACATATGATGGCCTGGAGTGGTGAGATTGCCTCGGACTTGTTGCGTCTGAGTTTACAGTTGATGCCGGGTTGATTTGGATCAACGCAGAAGCTCCAGCTCGATTCGGGATTTTTCCGGGCTTTGTATGCCGATTGTGGATGAGATTTGGGAATTACCGACTTCACAGTGGAGCGCCGAAAATTCGGGAACACTTGGAACAGGTATATTATCAGTTTACAGCGAAGTTCGGGAGGTTCCGGACTGACGCGGAGGATCCGGGGGCAAAAAGTGGGTCGGAACTGGCAGTTTCGGAGCCGGTTTTTGAATTGAGCACCCCGACTCAACGGATGAGCTTTTTGAAGAGAAAAAGCTGTGGACACGTGTACTTTCGATTTACAGCGGAGTTCGGGAGGTTCCGGGCAGCGGCGGAGAGCCCGAAGGCAAAAAGTGAGTTGGAGTGGGCACTTTGGATTATTTTATTAATATTTTGATGGTTTTGTTAATTATTCTCTTTCACTTTCCTTGGTAACAGTGAGCATGTTGAGGTATTTGGGATTTAAGGTATGTGTTTTGTTTTGTTTTAATATTGCTTTGTATACTGTTTTTGCTTTAGTGGGGCTTAATTAAGTGTTTCTTAATTAAGCACCCTGAAGCTAAGGTGAGGTAACCTCACCTTATGGGTTAGCCTCACCACCTCCTTCACCTACCTCCCACCACCACCTCCTCTGATGCTTCACGAAGCAGCAAAGAAAGCAAGAAAGAAAGAATGGGAAAGAGAGAAAGAAAAGAAAAAAAAGAGAGAAAAAGAAACAAGAAGAGGAGAGGAAGGATTTGGAGTTGACCCTTGGTGGATTTGGGGTGGTTCTCTTGTGAGGTTAGAATTTTTTTGGTTTTTATATTTTTGTTTAGCTTAAATAATTGGGGTTCTGAGCTTGGATTTTTGGTTAGAGAGCTTTGGTGTTGTTTTTATACAGCTTGGAGCATTTTATTGGGACTTTGGATTTTTCTAGGAGCTTGGGGGATTTTGTGGGATTTTAAAAGCTTAAAAATTGGATTTTTGGGGATTTTTTGTGCTTTGAGAATTTTTGGAAAAAATTTTGGTGATAAAAAGGTTTTTAAATTTATTTTAATTTTTTTGAAATTTTTTTTTTGAAATTTTTTCCGCTGCCGCCGCGCGCAGCGAAAAGCTGCGCGCGGCGCTGCCTGGCGCGCGCAGGCGCGCGCGGCCGCGCGCAGGCGCGCGCGCGGCAGGGCCGCGCGCGGGCCGCGCTGGCCGCCCGGGCCGCGCGCGGGCCTGCGTGGGCGCGCGGGCCGCCCGGGCCGCGCGCGGGCCTGCGCGGCGCGCACCGCTGCGCGCAGCGGGCTGCGCGCGCGCGCCGCGCGCCGCGCGCAGCGCCGTGGGCGCCGCGCGGCGCACTCCGGCGTCGCGCGGCGGGCCCCTGCTCCTCGCGGCCGGTTCTTTGGGTCGCGCGGCTTCCGTCATCGTCGCTTGGCGTGCCCGGGACTTCGTCGGCGCCTCGGTTTGCGTGCCGGCCCCGTTTTTCGCCGACGGAGGTCGGTTCCGCCGACGGAGGCCGTTTTCCGCCGACGGAAGCCGTTTTTTCCGCCGACGGAGGCCGGTTTCGCCGTCGGATGCTGTTTTTCGCCGACGGAGGCCGTTTTTCGCCGTCGGAGGCTGTTTTTCGCCGACGACCCGTTTTCGAGCTGTTTTTCCGTCGACCGCTGTTTTTCGCCGTCGACCGCTGTTTTTTCGCCGTCGACCGCTGTTTTTCGCCGCCGCGCTTTTTTTCGCCGTCGACCGCTGTTTTTTTCGCCGTCGCGCTTTTCGCCGCCGCGAGCTGTTTTTCGCCGTCGACCGCTGTTTTCGCCGCCGCGAGCTGTTTTTCGCCGTCGACCGCTGTTTTTCGCCGTCGACCGCTGTTTTCGCCGCCGCGAGCTGTTTTTCGCCGTCGACCGCTGTTTTTCGCCGTCGACCGCTGTTTTCGCCGCCGCGAGCTGTTTTTCGCCGTCGACCGCTGTTTTTCGCCGTCGACCGCTGTTTTCGCCGCCGCCGCCGCGAGCTGTTTTTCGCCGTCGACAGCTATTTTTTCGCCGTCGACCGCTGTTTTCGCCGCCGCGAGCTGTTTTTCGCCGTCGACCGCTGTTTTTCGCCGTCGACCGCTGTTTTCGCCGTCGAGCTGTTTTTCGCCGTCGACCGCTGTTTTCGCCGCCGCGGGCTGTTTTCGCCGTCGGGCGTTGTTTTTCGCCGTCGGTCGTGGTTTTTTCGCCGTGGAGGCTGTTTTGCCGGCGCAGGCCGTTTTCGCCGCCGGATGCTTGATTTTCGATCGATCTTTACTGATTTTGCGATTTCTTCTTTCCTGGCAGTTTTCTGTGTAGTTTTAGCATCTGACTGGGACGCGACCTTGTGACTCCGTTTTGCGTGCGGGTTCCGGCATCGTACTTCGGGTTGCGTGCGGACCTCGTGGAGACAAGGTAAGCCCCTGAGCCCAATTGCAAGTGTCGACAAGCAATTGGGGGCGATCTGAGGTGGGTTGGTTTTCTCTCCAAGTCTACGGACTTCCTTCTAATTCTATTATGATAGGATTGCATGCTAGTTTAAGTGTTTCTTGGAACTTGACTAGCACCCCCGTCATATGTTGCATGTATTCAACCAGACCAATAGAGAACCTTAATCTGGGCTAGGTTCTATTATGCTTTAGACATTCCACACACTGCATTTCCTTCTGGACATAGGGTTCCTCCGGGTAGTGGGCCGAGTGGTCAGAGTTTTGTGGGATGGGTGTTTCACTCGGGCCTGGGGGCTGAGTGGGGTCTGGTGGCTGTGTTAGGCCAGTGTTGGTGGTTTGGGAACCGTTTAGAGTAAACGGTGGTCCCGGGTTTCTAGTTGTTGCATCGTTTTCTCGTCACTACCACGTTGTGATCGTGGGGTACGTGAGTTATCAGGACCTTGAACCCAGAATGCTTTTGAACTCTCATGATTTTAGTAAACCGGTGTTTTTCTTCCGTATTCCTAGGGGTCACCGGAGCCTGTTCTTGTTTGATTGGGCAAAGGCGTCACCCTTGGGAGTTCGGGAAACAAACTTGTTTTCAACTGATTTTCTCAAGAACTAAAATCCATAAAAGCTGGTTTTCTCAATTCAAGACAGTTTTCAAAAGGGTAAATTTTATCCTCACCCCAAGGGGGTTGAGGAGAAATGATATTTTATAATAAAGGTCATCTTTTTCCTAAATTCCCTCACCCGACCGGGGTGAGGTATCTGGGTTCTAAGGGCTAGTTTCATTCCTGGGCCGAAAACAACGGGAGGCTACACCTATAGCCTATTCTTGTTTGATTGGGGTCGTAGGTAGTAGGCTCCCGGGGTTTTCGGACTCTTTGTGGTTTTGGGCTGTGGAGCATCTCCAGCCGTGAGTATAGAGCTTTGTGTTGAGATAGTTTCCCACTTTAACCGAGAGGGGCCGAATCCCTGAACGGTAAAGGATCGAGAACTTCGATAGGCTGAGCCTAGAGTCTGTTCTTGTTTGATTGGGGTTCTAGGCACCGGTCTATCGGGATTTTCGGATCTTTGCCGCGTCAGTCGGCTCCTCTCGCTTATGAGTGGGGTGTCGTTGTGGGAGCCGTTGGGAGTGGTGACGGTCCCAGCCTTGTGGTACTTGCAGCTGTGTAGTTAGCTCTGTGAGCTTGAGTCGTAGAGGGTTCTCCGACATAGCTGAGATAGTGTTGTGAGATTGAGTTGTGTTTGAGCATCGTGATACCGATCGGTTTGATCGTGGACTATAGCCTGCTGAGCCTGGCTTTTTGCCAGTTATGAGATACTTGAGTTACTTGAGTTCGGTGGGGTCGCTCCCCTCGAGCTACGCCCCGGGTGCGATGATGATACCGAGCCTGACGAGGCTGCGATGATGCGACTAGTTGATACACTAGAGTTCGCTTTGAGATAGTCGGACAGGACGCCCCACGTAAATCCCGTCCTCATGTGGATGTGTGGTGGTGGGTAGGTGCGATCCTAGTCGACAGGCGCAGGTTTGACTGGACCCTATGTGGCAGTCATTAGAGATTGGGTGTTATGTGAGAGAGTATGCATATCATGTGTCATAGATCGGTTATACCTTTGAGCATAGTACTTATGACATAGTGTCAGTATTGAGTGGATGCATACCATCATCTGTGTTCTTTCTCGTTGAGCATAGTAGATAGAGGCATGATAGCTGTAGATATTTTCCAGCTTATTCTTTCATTATTTCAGTTTCATTCTGTTATCTTATGCCTCTAGTAGACTTAGTGGGCAGACCGTGGTTCTTGGAGACGGTACCCACTGAGAACTACTGTAGGATGTAGTTCTCACACCCTCTGTCGGTGACAGGTTGCTGAGGCTTTCTTCCGTTCCTGCCGAGCTGGCTTGACGGACCGAGGACAGGGAGTCGCGTGATAGTTCCCTACCAGCATTATTACTTTAGAGTGAGGTAGATGTACCATCCCGGACTGTGGGAGTTGATCATGTATTGATTTTTCTAGTCTTAGCTATCTCCCCTGTGGGTTTGTAGATGTTGTATAGGTTGTTTCTACTTGTATCATCTTGTATTCGGGAGATAGACTTGTATTTATGTTCAGCTTTTAGTAGTGTGATTTTATATTACAGCTTTTATTACCCGCTCTGATATTTGTATAGCTGTAGTTCTATCTTTTGCAGGTTAGACGCTTCGTCTGTACGGCAGTTTCCGTACAGATGGCGGATATGTTAGCGAGCCCGGGTCGCAGTTTCGACCCCGGGGCGTGACATCCTTACTCCCCACCTGCACCTATTCCCTTCTCATATCCCGTTAGGGGTGTAAATGTAATTCTAGCCAGGGGGAGAAGCCCCCCTTAGGTTTTTAGTTTAGCCCTCCCTAGCATACACGGGCGGGTAGGTTCTAACGAAGTAAGACGGAATGGAGTCTGTTGTGGGTTATTTGGGTATTTATGAATTAAATATGCCTAACATCCTGCCTCGTGGCAATAGGCCCAGCAGACCGATAAATTGAGTGGGGCTGCAGCCCACTGTAGACCCAACGTACAGGTGGGTTGAGTTCGGTCGAGATCGTGGGCACTATGTCTGTACGCTTTAAGTGAGCTGATTACGTGACCCTAGCGTCTCGAGCCAGGAAATTAATAGATGGCGGGTACGTGGCTTAACTGGCTTCGGTGGATTTAACAGCTCGACCCACTCTCCTCACCTTCTGACATCCCAGTCCTAAGGGAGTTTTCGGATGTGTTCCCGACGGAACTCCCTGGGATGCCACTCGAACGAGAGGTCGATTTCCCTATTGAACTACTCCAGGCACTCAACCTATTACCAAAGCACCGTATAGGATGGCCTTTGCCGAGCTGAAGGAACTGAAAGCACAACTAGAAGACCTCCTGGATAAAGGCTTCATCAGACCGAGCGTGTCGCCATGGGGCGCGCCCGTTTTGTTCGTAAGGAAGAAGGACGGAAGCCTTCGCTTGTGCATAGACTATCGGGAAATAAACAAGGTCACCATAAAGAACAAATACCCCCTGCCGCGGATCGACGATCTGTTCGACCAGTTACAAGGAGCAACGGTGTTCTCAAAGTTCGATCTGCAGTCCTGCTGTGATGACCTGGATCTCCGCAGAGCTGTTGCGGTGCATTGGGGTGGCCACTGGAGGCCGACGCGGTGTGCTGGAGGTGTTTGTGGCACAATTGGACACAAGTGTTGGACTTTGGACATAAAATGGATCACGTGGGTGATCGGTTGGCCCCGTCGGATCTCTGGAAGTGTTCTTGGCGAAACGGATATTAAGATTGGGCTCGGCGCGAAATTCGGATTGAGAATACCTTTCCGGGGGCATTCGGCAATTTTTAGAGTGAGAATTTGGCGAAACGGACGTCAAATCTGGATTCAGCGCGCGAAAACGCTTCAAACGGACTATCTACTTGATTTTTCCGGGCTCGGGTACTGTTCACGCCGGAACAGTGTTCCCGGCGGCCGGCCGGCGGCGGTGGCGGCGGCGGGCAGCGCCGGCGGGCGGCGGCGCGGCCTCGGGCAGGCGGCACAGCGGCGGCGGGCAGGCGGCGCGGGCGCGGGCAGGGCGCGGGCAGCCGCGCGGTGCGCGGGCAGGCGCGCGGTCCACAGCGCGGGCGTGCACCAGGGAGGTGCCACGTGGCGGCCTATGGTTGGGTGGTTCAGACAGCGCGGTCCACGGAATTTCTTCGGTGCACGGTGGACCGACAGGGAGGACACGTGGCATCATATGATAGGTCGGCTTACGGCATTTGGTCTACAGAGTTTTCGGGCTGGCTCACGGCTCACGGTGCACCAGCAGTGGACACGTGGCAGGTCACTATTGGTTCGGTTCACGGAATCTTGTGCACCGGGTGCACCAAACAGTGGGATTGGACACGTGGCGCTTCCCCATTGGTGGGTCAACTGTGCGGGCAGGGCAGCAGGCGCGACCGGGCGCGCGGGCAGGGATGGTCGGGACACGTGTCACCATATCAGTGGTTGCCTTCAGTGTTTCCTATTCTGTGGGATACAGAGGTCATTTTGGGATTTGTTTTTCCTGGTTTCTATTGATTCCATCCGAGGCTCATTCAAAGTCATTTTTCTCCATCTTAGAGGCTTCATCTCCTCAAGGGGTGAGAAGATGAAATCTTCATCAGGAAGAGAGGAAGCATCCTGTGAAGTTTGAGGATTTTAGGAGGCTCGGATCCCGAGGTTTGGGATTTCTCCGGCGCGGCGCGACGATCATTCTCCGGCAACCTGATTCGACGCACTTCAGTGTTCAGGCTCCCCCGACTCACTCCGACCTCCTATTTTCACGATTTTTGCGCCGTTGGATTCTTAACAGGTAGGGCTACGTTTCTTATTTCTACTGGTTTTTCCCCATTCCGAGGTTTTCATGGGTTTTTCGGATCATCTTGTGACCCCATTTTGCTGTGATGGAGTTTTGGATAGCGGTTCGGTATTTCAGTGATATCTCCGCAACCGGACATCGGATTGAGGCGATTCAAAAGGGGATTTGCATCTACGCATCGCAAGGAGTCTCTCTGAATTTTCGTGGAATTTTGTGGAATTTCCCTGAAGGTGAGAAACCCCTTTTTACAGAACCTTGTAGCACAGTTTTTGGGTGGAAGTATTGTTCGGGGTGGTCCTCTTGTCGATTTTGGTTCTCAGCATAGAAAAATCGTGGGAAAACGTGCAGGTACTCGTTTCGACCGGTTCGTCGCGTAGATCGCAGTGGTATTTTTCTGGGAATTTATTGGGCACGTTTCGCAGGTGAAAAAGGCTAAACTGTGGACTGATTGTATTATGGATAGATTTCGGTGTGAGCATTGTATGTTAATTGTGCTTGTTCTTTTGGGGTATTTTGTGCAGTACCGTGGTGATCGTTGAGACCGGGCGCGGACTTCGCTGTTGGGATCAGGATTTAGCGCTCGAGGTGGGCGGTTGTTTATTGCCTCTATTTTGACATGCTCACTAGGAATATTAGAGTGATCCCCTTTATTGGACATCTTGATTAATCATGATTGGGGTTGGGTTCATGCATGCCGGTGTGGGAATAGGGTTGCTTTGATAGCGGTTAACCTTGCATGTGGAATGGAATAATTATGTTGGACTATTTGATTATCCTGTTGATGGTACTACTTGAGGATAGATGACATGCGTAGGTGGATACTGTTAATGATTAATGCCTTTAATTATATTTCCTTGAGAACACTTGCATGCTTGTATGGACATCTAGATAGGCCATCTTTTATTGCTACACTATCATATTGGGATTTGACTTAGGAGAAACCATGATTGCTTTCTTTCTCCTTCTTATTTAGACTTTCGAGTCATGTTGCTCGGGTTCGAGCGGGGAGTTGGGATAGTGTAGCCGGGACCTTGGGGTCGGAGACAGGGTGTACTTGATGTCGGACTTGGGGGTTATTGCGGCAACCGCGGACAGTAGGCGGTTGACCGGATATCGATTATTCTACCCGATTGTGGATCTTGGATTTTGGGACAGGCAGGCTTGATGGCAGGGTATTGCGGCAACCGCGGACCTTGGGCGGTTGACCGGAGGTTGCTTATGCATCAGATTGGGTATCAGGTCTCTAGTGGATGGGGTTTCCCACTATTTGTTTATCTTGCATCAGATTGGGGTAGAGGATTTGGGCTTCTTTTAGTGGATGAGTTTTCCCACTTTGATCAGAGTCATGATCCAGTCCTGCTGATCTATGGTACTTGTTACTCAGGCATTTTACTCGTGTGGGTCGCTCCCCTCGAGTGCCACTCCGGAGTGTGCGTTTTACAGGCTTCGAGTCCTTGAGACTCCCTTTTCCCTATCGGTGTTATGCGTTGGCCAGCATACCCGATTTGGCAGGCAGGCAGGCAGGCAGAGCAGGCAGTACCAGTGCTTACTGGTGTATCGATTGGGTCTAGGCAGGCAGGCATTTATGTTCTGATGCATACAGTTAGCTATCTCTTTAGCTTGGCATATTAGAGGCATAGTAGTGGTAGTTTCCTGTTTTCGGCAGTCATCATTGCTTACCACACTTCTTTCCTTTTTGCCTCTGGTAGACCTAGTGGGTGTGTCAGGATTTGAGGTTTTACCCACTAGGGGAGGCTACTGGTTTACTGGTAGTCTTACCCCCATTCTTCTTTCCTCTTTTTCTTCTCCCTTGTTTTGCAGTGTCTTCTGCGGGTGCTGCTGGGTCTCAGCGACGGGTCGAGGAGAGAGGACGGCTGAGTAGATAGACTTCGAGGCAGGTTGAGCGTGTTAGCTGGACTGTTGGTGTACCCGTGTTTCCTCAGACGGTTGTACTTTTACTTTGGGACTGGCTTTTGCCAGCAGGTTGTATTTATTTTTGGTGAGCTGGGAGAGACAGATGTATCATTTATACAGATGTATGGTTTTTATTTCCAGCTTCAGTCTGAGATGTATTAGTTTTAGTTCAGCTCTGTTTTTATTGCTCATTTATTATTATCTCTTATATATCTGAGCAGGTTTGGCGCTTCGTGTACGCGGGAAATACCGTGTGCACGGCGGATCTGTAGACGGGCCCGGGTTCTGGTTTACACCCCGGGGCGTGACAGATTAAGTTGGTATCAGAGCTTAGGGATAGGTCAGCTGGGACTTAGGAAACCCTAGGCTTTTGGCAGACCCTAGGAAGGCAGGACGTGAGTGACGTGACTTTTGGCGAAAGTCGGTGATTTGGTTTTGACTCTTCCAGTGAGTGAAGAGGGATCGGCATACCCTATTTTGTGGGACAGTTATGTTGGCTGCAGACAACATAACGTTACAAAATAGGGGGATGCCTTTGACTTTCGCTAGATTGGGTCGAGTGTTTGGGGTGTGCTGATTTGCGGTTTTGTCGTGGTGAGCGGTGTCTCCCCGACGTTGGGGCTCTGACCCGAGTGCACCTTGGTGCGGCAGTTGGGCCTGAGCTGGTTGTTTCGGGCCGGATACCCAGATGGGAGTCTGGGGGCTCCGGACCCGAAGGGTAGGAGTGTTGGAGGCAGATCAGCGGAGCAGCGCGGTGACACAGTTGTCGGATCAGCACAGTGGTGCAGTTGTCGGAGCAGCGCGGTGACACAGTTGTCGGATCAGCACAGTGGTGCAGTTGTCGGAGCAGCGCGGTGACACAGTTGTCGGATCAGCACAGTGGCGCAGTTGTCGGAGCAGTGACACAGCTATCGGAGCAGTGCGGTGACACAGTTGTCGGATCAGCACAGTGGCGCAGTTGTCGGAGCAGTGACACAGCTGTCGGAGCAGTGCGGTGACACAGTTATCGGATCAGCACAGTGGCGCGGTTGTCGGAGCAGTGACACAGTTGTCGGAGCAGCGCGGTGACACAGTTGTCGGATCAGCACAGTGGCGCAGTTGTCGGATCAGTGCAGTGGCACAGTTGTCGGACTAGTGAGTAGCCCCTCCGTGCCGACGTTTAGTGCTGGGGCACCAAGGAAGGGTGGACAGTTGACAGCAGGGAAAACTATGGGATTGCATTGAAAGAGTGAGCCAGTTTTGGCGGATGAGTTGCCCCGATTTGTGGGATTGTGTATGGAGCCTTTGGTGGCAGGGTCTTGTTCGGTGGGGGATTGAGAGTTCTAGGGACGCCTCATTGGAGTAGGCGCCGGGTATGGAGCGTGGCATTGCAGTTCCTTGGGATTGGGATCTGCCGCCTGAGGCGAGTTCTGATTGAGGCGCTTGGCGCCGGGTGATGGAGGACAGGTCAGTCGGATGAGGCATTCCTTGTTTCTTTTCTGGATAGTGGATTTTGAGACCGTCAGAGCACATAGATTCCAGCGGCCAGTGTGGCGGTGGGTTTGAATTGTTCCAGGCTCTTGGGTTCGTATCTTTCGATACGAGAGGTTTTCCCTTCTTGGTGGGTAGTGTTTGGCTTCATTGTTTTGGGTTAGGGTAGGACGGTTACCTGGTGTTCGGGAGGTCGTATTCCCTATCTTTTGCACCTGGGGGGAGTGTCGTGGGTCCTGCCCGGTGCGGTTGAGTCCTTGGTTGTACCTGTAGGCCTGATGGTCTTGACCCAGTTGTGGGGCTTGGTTTGGTACTTAGGACGGTTAGGCTGGCTCGGTTATCTTTTTCTTTTCGCGGCAGCTGATTATGCTGCGAGGACGGTTCTCGTGGGAGCCAGGCCTGGAGGTGTTGGTGTACCTGGGTTGCTTGAGGGTATCTTCGCTTCGTTGGTTTTGACCTTGTGAGCAAGGCGGATGACTCGTAGTGGGTGAGTAGCCTTTTGGCTGGTGTGTTTGAAGGATCTGCGGCGGCACCAGGACTTAGAGATACCCTTTTGGTTGTGAGTTCCTAGCTGTTCTTCTATCGGAGTTGTTTGGCATGACACCAGTTTGGGAGTTGAGGACCCAACTCCAGGATTTGATGTTTTGGATTTGTGTCAGGCCAAGTGTGGCACCTTTGGGGCGCCGGTGCTATTCGAGTTGTGGAAGGTTGGTTCACTTCGGCTGTGTGAGGACCCGTAAGAATTTGATGAAGTGATCATCGGGAGCTGGCACCCTTCTGTCAAGCTTGGAGGATTTGTTTTACCAGCTGCAAGGGTATTGGATCTTCGCGAAGGTTGTTTTACAGTCTGGTTCTCTCGACTGCTCATGGCTGAGTATTGATGCCGGAGGGTTAGGGATGTGCTTCTACATCCCGACGGTTTTGGATTTGAGATCAGAGGCTACGGGATCAGTTGGGGGACTTATATCGGATGCCTCGGGAGTACCGAGGTACTCGGGTTGAGCTGGGTGTTGTTGGACTTGTGGTTGGATTATCTGAGGCCCTGGGAGGGGCAGATGTTTGTACCGATGCGGACAACTTGGTAGCTCGAGCGGTTAGCCCAGCTGTACGTGGTTGAGGTGGTGCGGATTCCTGGAGTGCTCACCTTTATTTTGTTCCAGTTAGAGACCCGAGGATTGCATCGCGTCTCTGGAGGAGGTATTTGTCAGCCTTGGGAGCTTGAGTGGTGGATGACTGGATATTTACCCCCCTGTTGGTTGAGATTCCGTGTTGAGGAATGACTTTAGTTTCGAGGACGAAACTTTCTTTTAGTGGGGGAGGATGTGATGACCTGGATCTCCGCAGAGCTGTTGCGGTGCATTGGGGTGGCCACTGGAGGCCTACGCGGTGTGCTGGAGGTGTTTGTGGCACAATTGGACACAAGTGTTGGACTTTGGACTAAAATGGATCACGTGGGTGATCGGTGGCCCCGTCGGATCTCTGGAAGTGTTCTTGGGCGAAACGGATATTAAGATTGGGCTCGGCGCGAAATTTGGACTAAGAATACCTTTCCGGGGGCATTCGGCAATTTTTAGAGTGAGAATTTGGCGAAACGGACGTCAAATCGGATTCAGCGCGCGAAAACGCTTCAGATGGACTATTTACTTGATTTTTCGGGCTCGGGTACTGTTCACGCCGGAACAGTGTTCCGGCGGCCGGCGGCGGCCGCGGCGGGCAGCGCCGGCGGGCGGCGGCGCGGCCTCGGGCAGGCGGCACGCGGCGGCGGGCAGGCGGCGCGGGCGCGGGCAGGGCGCGGGCAGCGCGCGGCGCGGGCAGGCGCGCGGTCCACGCGCGGGCGTGCACCAGGCGGTGCCACGTGGCGGCCTATGGTTGGGTGGTTGACAGCGCGGTCCACGGAATTCTTCGGGCACGGTGGACCGACAGGGAGGACACGTGGCATCATATGATAGTCGGCTCACGCATTTGGTCTACAGAGTTTTTCGGGCTGGCTCACGGCTCACGGTGCACCAGCAGTGGACACGTGGCAGGTTTCTATTGGTTCGGTTCACGGAATTTGTGCACCGGGTGCACCGAACAGTGGGTTGACACGTGGCGCTTCCCCATTGGTGGGTCAACTGTGCGGGCAGGGGCAGCAGGCGCGACGGGCGCGCGGGCAGGGTGGTCGGGCCACGTGTCGCATATCAGTGGTTGCCTTCGGTGTTTCCTGTTCTGGGACACAGAGGAATTTTGGGATTTGTTTTTCCTGGTTTCTATTGATTCCATCCGAGGCTCATTCAAAGGCATTTTTCTCCATCTTAGAGGCTCCATCTCCTCAAGGGTGAGAAGATGAAATCTTCATCAAGAAGAGAGGAAGCATCCTGTGAAGTTTGAGGAATTTAGGAGGCTCGGATCCCGAGGTTTGGGATTTTTCCGGCGCGGCGCGACGATCATTCTCCGGCAACCCGATTCGTCGCATTTCAGTGTTCAGGCTCCCCCGACTCAACCCGACCTCCTATTTTCGCGATTTTGCGCCGTTGGATTCTTAACAGGTAGGGCTACGTTTCTTATTTCTACTGGTTTTCCCCATTCCGAGGTTTTCATGGGTTTTTCGGATCATCTTGTGACCCCATTTTGCTGTGATGGAGTTTTGGACAGCGGTTCGGTATTTCGGCGATATCTCCGCAACCGGACATCGGATTGAGGCGATTCAAAAGGGGATTTGCATCTACGCATCGCAAGGAATCTCTCTGAATTTTCTTGGAATTTTGTGGAATTTCCCTGAAGGTGAGAAACCCCTTTTTACAGAACCTTGTAGCACAGTTTTTGGGTGGAGTATTGTTCGGGGTGGTCCTCTTGTCGATTTTGGTTCTCAGCATAGAAAAATCGTGGGAAAACGTGCAGGTACTCGTTTCGACCGGTTCGTCGCGTAGATCGCAGTGGTATTTTTCTGGGAATTTCTGGGCACGTTTCGCAGGTGAAAAAGGCTAAACTGTGGACTGATTGTTTTGGGACAGATTTTGGTGTGAGCATGGTTGTTAATTGTGCTTGTTCTTTTGGGGTATTTTGTGCAGTACCGTGGTGATCGTTGAGACCGGGCGCGGACTTCGCTGTTGGGATCAGGATTTAGCGCTCGAGGTGGGCGGTGTTTTTATTACCTCTATTTTGACATGCTCACTAGGAATATTAGAGTGATCCCCTTTATTGGACATCTTGATTAATCATGATTGGGGTTGGGTTCATGCATGCCGGTGTGGGAATAGGTTGCTTTGATAGCGGTTAACCTTGCATGTGGAATGGAATATTTATGTTGGACTATTTGATTATCCTGTTGATGGTACTACTTGAGGGTAGATGACATGCGTAGGTGGATACTGTTAATGATTAATGCCTTTAATTATATTTCCTTGAGAACACTTGCATGCTTGTATGGACATCTAGATAGGCCATCTTTTATTGCTACACTATCATATTGGGATTTGACTTAGGAGAAACCATGATTGCTTTCTTTCTCCTTCTTATTTAGACTTTCGAGTCATGTTGCTCGGGTTCGAGCGGGGTTTGGGATAGTGTAGCCGGGACCTTGGGGTCGGAGACAGGGTGTACTTGATGTCGGACTTGGGGGTTATTGCGGCAACCGCGGACAGTAGGCGGTTGACCGGATATCGATTATTCTACCCGATTGTGGATCTTGGATTTTGGGACAGGCAGGCTTGATGGCAGGGTATTGCGGCAACCGCGGACCTTGGGCGGTTGACCGGAGGTGCTTATGCATCAGATTGGGTATCGGGTCTCTAGTGGATGGGGTTCCCACTATTTGTTTATCTTGCATCAGATTGGGGTAGAGGATTTGGGCTCCTTTTAGTGGATGGGTTTCCCACTTTGATCAGAGTCATGATCCAGTCCTGCTGATCTATGGTACTTGTTACTCAGGCATTTTACTCGTGTGGGTCGCTCCCCTCGAGTGCCACTCCGGAGTGTGCGTTTTACAGGCTTCGAGTCCTTGAGACTCCCTTTTCCCTATCGGTGTTATGCGTTGGCCAGCATACCCGATTTGGCAGGCAGGCAGGCAGGCAGAGCAGGCAGTACCAGTGCTCACTGGTGTATCGAGGGTCTAGGGCAGGCAGGCATTTATGTTCTGATGCATACAGTTAGCTATCTCTTTAGCTTGGCATATTAGAGGCATAGTAGTGGTAGTTTCCTGTTTTCGGCAGTCATCATTGCTTACCACACTTCTTTCCTTTTTGCCTCTGGTAGACCTAGTGGGTGTGTCAGGATTTGAGGTTTTACCCACTAGGGGAGGCTACTGGTTTACTGGTAGTCTTACCCCCATTCTTCTTTCCTCTTTTCTTCTCCCTTGTTTTGCAGTGTCTTCTGCGGGTGCTGCTGGGTTTCAGCGACGGGTCGAGGAGAGAGGACGGCTGAGTAGATAGACTTCGAGGCAGGTTGAGCGTGTTAGCTGGACTGTTGGTGTACCCGTGTTTCCTCAGACGGTTGTACTTTTACTTTGGGACTGGCTTTTGCCAGCAGGTTGTATTTATTTTGGTGAGCTGGGAGAGACAGATGTATCATTTATACAGATGTATTGTATTTTATTTCCAGCTTCAGTCTGAGATGTATTAGTTTTAGTTCAGCTCTGTTTTTATTGCTCATTTATTATTATCTCTTATATATCTGAGCAGGTTTGGCGCTTCGTGTACGCGGGAAATACCGTGTGCACGGCGGATCTGTAGACGGGCCCGGGTTCTGGTTTACACCCGGGGCGTGACACCTGCTCCCATCATGCTCAGAGTCAGGGGTGAGGATATCCCCAAAACAGCTTCCGGACACGTTACGGCCACTATGAATTACGGTGATGACGTCGGGCTCACCAACGCCCCAGGGTGTTCATGGACATGATGAATCGGGTGTTGAAACCTTCTTAGATCAATTCGTGTAAGTCTTCATTGATGACATCCTCGTCTACTCCGCACAGATGAGGAACATGAGGAACATCTATGTATAGTCTTCAGACCCTCCGGGACAAAACTATATGCCAAACTCAAAAAGTGTGAGTTCTGGCTCCGCGCAGGTGGACTTTTTGGGGCATATCGTTCGGCGTCTGGAATTGCAGTGGACCCGAGAAGATAGAACTCTGTGAGACTGGCCTGACCGACAACAGTAACAGAGATTCGAAGCTTCCTGGGTCTAGCAGGGTATTCAGGCGCTTCGTGGAAGGCTTCTCCAAGATAGCCACCCCCTTAAATCGTCTACCCAGAAAGGGGAGAAATTTTATCTGGACGGACCTATGCCAGAAGAGTTTTGAGAACTCAAAGACAAATTTGACGCGGGCCCCGGTGCTCGCTTTACCGGAGCCCGGGGAGGACTATGAAATTTATTGTGAATGCGTTGCGGCGAGCGGTCTTGGGAGCGTCTTGTGCAACAGGGAACGGTCATAGCCTATGAGTTCAAGACAGCTCAAGGAGTACGAACGGAAATTACCCATTCACGACTTGGAGCTTGCAGCAGTGTGTTGCCCTCAAGCTGTGGAGACACTACCTATACGGGCCGCACTGCAATGTGTATTCTGATCCAAACAGAGCCTCAAGTACCTTTTTACTCCGAAGGAGCTAAAATTTACGGCCAAAGGCGGTGGCTCGAGCCTGCTAAAAGACTCGATTTGTCGATCCACTATCATCCTGAGAAAGGCAAACGTA
>CM054935.1:15240665-15292006 GCA_029168755.2 Tillandsia fasciculata | reverse complement strand
TTCATGCCGTTGAAGTGCAAAAATCAATGAATTCTAGGAATTTATGAATTCTCCGCCTCTATCACTTCTAACTCGAGTAATCTTTTCATTCTTTTCAATCATAATACGATGGCAAATCTCGTGAAAAGAATCAAAAGTATCAGCTTTCTCTTTTAAAAATGCTACCCAAGAATATCTAGAGAAATCATCAACCAATAAGAAAATATACCATTTACCTCCCAAAGATGGTTGACGAGTTGGCCCCATTAAATCCATGTGCAAAAGTTCCAAAGGCCGTTTTGTACCTATGTGGTTCAAGTTCTTGTGTGCAGTCCTTGACTGTTTTCCCTTTTGGCAACCGCCACACACAATGTTTTGTTCAAAAGAAAGTTTCGGAACCCCCTTGACCACATCTTTGTTCGAAATTCTAGCAAGTTCCTTAAAGTTTATGTGACCTAGCCTTTCGTGCCAAAGTGTTTCATTTTTCAAAGAAGCTAGGTTACACTTTTCAGAAATTTTATGAGGAACTACATAGCAATTGTTTTCTGATCTAACCCCTTTTAAAAAGAAACATGGTCCTTATCAGTTACAGTACATTCAACAGATGAAAAATTAACTGAAAAACCATTATCACAAAGTTGACTTATGCTTATGAGGTTAGTCTTAAGGCCATCAACAAATAACACATTACTTAGAACCGGGCCATCCGGAATAGCGATAGTTCCCTTTCCAACAATCTTGGAAGACCGACCGTCTCCGAAAACAACAAGTCCTCCGGAGATTTTCTCAAAGGTTTGAAAACAGTTTTTGTCACCGGTCATATGACGGGAACACCCGCTATCCAGATACCAAGACGAACTATCATATGCATGCAAGGAAACATTAGTAACAAGACAAGGAAAAATTTCACCTTTGCGCACCCAAACCTTTTTGGAATGCGTCGGTAATGGTCGTGAAGTTACTCGCCTAGGTGAAAGCGTCTTGTTAGTTCGAAGTTGCTGCTCCTTGATGAAGTCGTCTTGAGCGGTGAACTACCAAGGCTCTTTTCCTTGAATGATTTGCATTTGATTTCTGAGGAATCACCTTTTTGGTAGTCATTGCAAGAGGTGCTTGAGGTGAGCGTTTGGCTCCGTCTTGCAATTTCTCCTTATGTGCCCTGAAATGCCACAACGAAAACATACCTTAGATCTTGACGATCCCGAGGAGGATGAAGTAGGCTTGTTGTCGTTGCTTGTCGTGAATTCCGGTGTCGGAGGAGGAGATACCGACTGAGGCACAAAAACTGTCCCACTCGAACTTGGAATGTCTCCAGTTTGAGTGTATCCGAGGCCGAACCTTATTTGTTTGACCAAGACCAAGAAGCCTGTCCAACTTACTCCTTCCAGAAGAGAATCGCTTTAAATCGTCCTTTAGTTGGAGAATGGTCTGTCATTTCCATTTTTTCCTGTCGAGCCTCGTTGTAGAGCTTTGAGAAATAATTCGCTTTATCCACCAATTCTCATGTTTTTCTCAAAAAGCTCATTTTTCTCTTGAAGGGAAACATTTGCTTTCTAGATTATCCCTTTCCACTTCAAGAGCGTTTGAGAGAGAAGATGCCCTTTTTTGTTCTTCTTCGAGATCCTGCAATCTCCCTCTCAAACTCCGGTTGTTTGCTTGCCAGTTTCTTTGAATCCCTCAAAAGCTTATGGTAGGCAAGAGCAAAATCTTCACCTTCCGATTCATCTGATTCATTGTCCTTAATCTTTTCATGGGAGGAGTTGGACAAGGAATCGGAGGTACTTGCCATTAAGCACATGAAGGGTGAAGAGTGGTGGACGCGTGGAATGCTGTCGCGTTGTCTTCTTCATCACTTGAGGATGACTCATTTGACGTTGAGTTGTCATCCCAAGTGAACGACTTGCATCGCCTTCTTCTTTGCCGGATTCTTGTTGGGACACTCCGTTGCAATGTGGCCGTAGCCTCGACATTTGAAGCACTGTAACTTGTCCCTCTGAACTTTTCTTATCCTTTGAGAAGTTCTCTTGCTTTCTTGACTTGTAGACTTGAAGAACCCTTGCCTTGAATTGGACTTTCCGAAGGATGGAGTTGCGGCGAAACTTCCTTGCCGAGAAAGTTGCGGCGAAAGTGTTCCATAGAAGAGAGCGAGCTGCTTCTCAAAGTCCTCCATAGATAGGTCTCTCGTCATCGTCTGAGGAGGATGAATCCGCGTACTCTTCCTTGTTGTTTTCAATGCATGAATGAAGACTTAGAAGAGGATCCACCGAAGAATAGTTAGTAGGAAATGTCATTTCATAAGTTTGTAAATGACCAACTAATTCTTCTACACGCATTTCGTCCGGGTGTTTAATTGTTTCAATGGCTGCGACCTTCGGGCGAAATCGTTCAGGAAGAGTTCTTAAAATCTTTCTTACAACTTTAAATTCTGGAATCTTCTCTCCCAAGTTAGCACATGAGTTTACGATGTCTTGCAATCGTGTGTAATAGTCTGTGAAAGATTCATTTTCTGCCATAGAAATAGAGTCAAACTTGCTCGTAAGCATTTGCAGTTTCTGAATCTTCACAAGGTTAGTTCCCTCATGCGTAACTTGAAGAACATCCCAGATTTCTTTCGCAGTCTCACATGCCGAGACGCGAGAGAACTCTGTTTGTGACAAGGCATTAAATAGAGCATTAATTCCTTTGCCATTGTAAGAAGATGAATCAATCTCTTCCTTGGTCCATTTCGACCTAGGTTTTAAGGTGCGAACATCAGAAATAATTTCAGTTGGATTAGACCATCCTAATTCAATTGATTGCCACACCCTTTCGTCGATGGAAATTAAAAAGGCTTTCATCCGTACTTTCCAGTACGCATAATTTGTTCCATCCATCGAGAAGGGGGTCGATTGATGTTTCCACCTTCAACCATTGTTTACAACCCTATTCCCGCTCTGATACCACTTGTTGGGTTATACTAATAGGATCTAAATAGGGGAAAAAACACCTAGAGGGGGGTGAATAGGTGTAAACAATAAACACTCAAAAAATCATTGCGCAATAAAACCCAATGCGGAAAAATAAATGAACACGCAAGATTTTTACGTGGAAAAACTCCAAACCGGAGTAAAAAACCACGGGACCGATAACACGGCGAAATCCACTAGAATTAACACACGTACAAGGTGATATAACGTACTCACAGACGACTCAACCTTTTACCATACGCTCCTAGTAGATCTTCTCCGCTCGCTCCACGACGCTTCTCGAATCCACGATCTGCGCCCAACGCTGAATCCACAGCGTCCAACGTCGAGTCCACGACGTCCGACCGAATCCACGGTCTTCACCCAGTAGCACGCTTCGAATCCACGAACGTACCTCGCTCCGAATCCACGAGAGCGGTTGCACCTTGAATCCACAAGGCCACGCGAGTCCACGCGCCGATTTAGGGTAAATCGTTGTTTTTGGGTGGTGATGATCCGCCGAATACTTAGATTAGAAATAGATCGGAAATACCATCTAAGTATTCATTGATTTGATTCTACTCAAAATCTGAGTTGGAAAACCTAGAATCAAATCAATCAATATAGATGAAGAAACATAGAATTAATTCTATTGATTTCCTTTCTTCTCTATATGTGGATTTTTCTCTTTCGGCCTTATTTTATTAAGTCCCGTTGTTTTACGATGCCCTAAAAATGAATCATAGGGTCTAATGTAGTGTCCCAGTTTTTCCCCTGTGTTTTTCCCCTGTTCGGGGTGTGGAACACCTAGTGTTGGTGTGTTGGGCCCCAACATGTCAAAGGGATGTGTTGTTTGGACTCAGGGAGGATTTGGGGTCAAGCCTGACCTTCGGCTGCCTTTGCCGAATTTTAGGAATGGAATCAGGCTAAACGGAGGCCGTATTTGGATTCAGCGCGGAAAAACGCTTGAAAACGGCTATTTACTTATTTAATTTGGAGTCCGGATGCCCAAAAACGGACCCCCGGAAGTTTTCTGTGCAAAATGGTGCATGGGGGGACTTGTGGACCGGCCAGGGACACGTGGCGCCTCTTATTGGGCCGGCGCGCCACTCCCGGTCCACGGAACGGGCCGCCGGTGCACGGTGCACCGGCGGGCCACGTGGCAGGCGCCGGTTGGTCCGGTCCAGGGCGCGCGGCGCACGGGAGGGTGCGCGGGCAGCGCGGGCAGGCCGGGCAGGCGCGGGGTGGGGCGCGGTGCACGGTGCACCGGGGCGCGCCACGTGGCGGCCCCGGGTTGGTTGGCGCATGTGCGCGCGGTGCACCCGGGCGCGCACTGCGGCCGTACGCACGCGGCCGTACGCACGCGCGGCGCAGGTGCGCAGCGCGGCGCCGCGGCGGGCGTGACGGGCGGGAAGCGCCCGCCACGTGGCGCCCCGCCATTGGCGGGCGCCACCCACCCCGCCGCCCCGCAGGGGGACGCGTGGCGCGTCCCCGCTGGGCCCGCACGGCTGCCGCCTGTTTGGCGGACGCGTGGCGGGCCCTGGGCCGGGTTGGACGGGAGGTCGGACGGGGGGGATCCCGTGTGCGGCCCGGGTTGGGCTGGGCCGCACTGTAGCCGCCCGAAACTTGGTGGGCCGGGCCGCACTGTAGCAGCCCGAAAATGTCCCCTGCGCCCGAAAGTGGGGACACAGGGGTCATTTTCCAAATGTGTTTTGGGCCTATAAATAGGCCTTCCTCCCCTCTCTCTTGGGCTTTTTCCGAGAGAAAGAGAGAGAACCAGGGAGAGGTCTGTGAAGAGAAGTTTTTCCTCTCACATTTTTCTACCTCGTGGTGCGTTCCCAGATTTTTGGGAAGATCGACAGCGGCGTTCCGGATTTTACAGTGTGCCTCGGTTTTCCCCCATTTCGGCCCGTTATCGTCGCATTTCAGTCCGAGGAGTCCCCTGCGCAGTACAGAGGTCCGATTTCGACGATTTCTTCGCCAGTGTGTTCCTAAGAGGTAGGGCTTCGTTTTCGTGTTGATGGTTTCTCTGGATTCCGATTCCTTGGCACGATTCCCGAGGTGATTTGACACCCTATTTTGCTGTTTGGATTTTTGGACAGCGGCGACTTCGACGATTGTTTCTCAGCGTAGGAATATCGGATCGAGGCGATTCAAGAGTCGATTTTGGGCGATTTTTCGCGAGGAACGCAACCGTGATTTTTCTGGGATTTTAGGAGCTCGGGACAGAGGTGAAAATTCCTCGTTTTGCGTGCTGATTTTTAAAACAGCAAATGTGTGTTTGGAATTGTTATATTTACACCGTGTACACTTATGTGATGTTGTAGGACATTGTTGCAGCTGACGGTGTGTTTAGAGGACAGCGGGTATTTTCTGGGTACATTGTACACGCTTTTCGAGGTGGGTGGTTGCGTTTCCCTCTTTGTTGACTTGCACACTAGGAATAAAAGAGTTTCCCAATTATACATGTGATAGATAACTTGTGGTATATGAACCTATTGCATTTGGCCCCTAAATTAATTTAGTAGCTTCTATGTGATAAATCTGGGACAAGAAAATTGGACAATTGCTATATCGTGAACCGCATGCAAATTAGTAACCCAACAATATTTTTAAAATAGTTCTAAAATTATTCTTCACATGAAACTTAGTTCCTTTCTAAATGTTTTTAAAAGAGAACACTTGCATGCTCATTGGACAACTAGTTAAGCCACTATTTTATTGCAGCACTATATTATGGGATTTGACTTAGGAGAAAACATGTGTTATTGTTATTCTTCTCTATCGATGCATGATGCTCGAGTCTGATCGGGATTTGGAGATAGTATTGTCTGGGACAGTTTGGACTTGTCTTAGGGGATTGTGGGGCATAGTGGCAACCGCGGATGTTAGGCGGTTGACCAGATGTTTTTACTTTATCAGATTGGGGTCTATGGGTTCAGCGGTAACCGCGGATTTTGGGCGGTTGACCGGGTGTTATTATCACATCAGATTGGGGATCGGGGTTGCATTAGTGGATGGAGTATTCCCACTTTGATCATGGTCATGATCCAGTCCTGCTATTGTGAGACATCGGTTACAGAGATGATTGATACAGAGATACTTTACTCGTGTGGGTCGCTCCCCTCGAGTGCCACTCCGGAGTAGGCTTTTAGACCGTGATGGGTGCCGGTCAGTTGGTGAGTTGTGAGTGATGACAGAGCAGGCAGTGCCAGTATTTCCTGGCCCTCTGATTGGGTTTTCTTTGGGCAGTCAGCTTTATAGTTGCATCTATACAGTCATCTTTTGGCACTGCATTTAGAGGCATAGTAGTGGTAGTTTCTTTTCAGCAGTCTTTATTGCATACCACTGTTCTTTCCTTTTTGCCTCTTTATTCCTAGTGGGTGCGTCAGCATCAGAGGTTTTACCCACTAGGGGAGGCTACTGGTTTATCTAGTAGTTCTCACCCCCATTGTTGTTTCTTGTTCTTTTTCCCCCTTTGTTTTGCAGAGTCGACTGTGGGAGCTGCTGGGCCTTCAGCGGCAGATCGAGGTAAGAGGATCGCCGACTAGCTAGATCGTCTACCCCGAGCGAGAGTTTAGCTAGACTATTACTGTACTCCCCTTTTGTATCTCAGACTATAGTAGTTTACTTTTGGGTCTGGCTGTGGCCAGCTGGTTGTATTATTTATGGTGAGCTGGGAGTATATTGTACTTTTATTTCAGTTTACAGTTTATTTCAGTCTGAGATTACTGTTAGTTCTATTAGTTCAGCTCTGTTATGCTCTTCTATTGTATATTATCTATCTGAGCAGGTTACCAGCGCTTCGTGTACATGGAAAATTCTGTGTACACGGCGGATCTGTTGGCGGGCCCGGGTTCTGGTTACCCCGGGGCGTGACAGATTAAGTTGGTATCAGAGCTTAGGGATAGGTCAGTTGGGACTTAGGAAACCCTAGGCTTTTGGCAGACCCTAGGATGATAGGGCGCGAGAGGCGTGACATTTCGCGAAAGTCGTTGATTTATTTATTGGACTCTTCCAGTGAGTGAGGAGGGATCGACATACCCAATTTCTGGTGGACCGTTATGTTGGCTGCAGACAACATAAAGTCGCAGAAATTGGGGGATGTCTTTGACTTTCGCTAGATTGGGTCGTGTGGGGTTATGTTACTGATTCGTGTTTTCTTGTGGCAGGATGCCTCCCCGACGTCGGATTCCCGCTCTGGGTGCCCCTACACCCCCTGTTGAGCCGGAGCAGACGGGATCCACTGAGATTGGTGAGCTGCGGGCCATGGTGGCCCAATTGGCGGAGAGCCATCGTCAGCAGCAGCAGAGGATCGATCAGCTGCTTGCAGAGAGAGGCACCACCCCCAGCTGTTCCTGAGGCCTTTGTGCCTCCTGTTGCACCTTTTGTGCCGTCAGCGCCATCTTCGAGTAGCGGGGCTCCTGGAGCTATTCAGCCTTTGACTGCGGAGGAGGAGCAGGATTTTGCTGACAAACTCTCCCAGTTTGTTAAGCGGGGACCACCTAGATTCTCAGGGCGGGATGCTCGCCCTCGGCTGTTGGGAAATGGCTTTCTGCGATGGAGAAGCTTTTTCGGGACTTCTTCATCGACCCGAAGTATCGAGTGCACATGGCGGTGCACTGTTTGGACGGGGATGCAGATTTTTGGTGGCAGCGGGTAGAGCCACCGGAGTTCCGGATTTCTCGGCAGCTGCCCTGGGAGGAGTTCCGACGGTTGGTGCTGGACACCTATTTTTCGACCAGTGTGAAGAAGAAGTTGGAGGACGACTTGAAGAACCTGCAGCAGGGCGAGCGATCGGCCCATGCCTATTTCCAGGAGTTCATGGAGTTGTTGAACTGCGTGCCCTTCGTCGCTCGTGACGGGCCGCACCAGGTTGAGATGTTCGAGGGAGGCCTTCGTCCAGAGATTTACACCCTGGTGCATGCTCAGAGATTTCAGACTCTGGATGCAGCCGCAGAGCATGCACAGTGGGTGGAGAGAGGTGATCAGGTGGTGGCCAGACAGCGGGCCGCGGTCGCTCAGAGCTCCGACAGAAAGCGACCAGCCCAGGATGAGGGGGGACAGGCCAGTACTTGCCCCGACCGCCACCGCCTCAGTTCCGGGCCGTGGGCGTTCGGAGCGGCGAGGGCCTGGTGGATCCCAGAGGCCCCAGCAGCAGCAGCAGCAGCAGCAGAAATCGCAGTCGTCGCAGCGCGGGTCTCAGCGGCAGCCACAGCGACAGAGACAGTCTCAGCAGCAGCAGTCCCGACAGTCACGGGCTCCCAGCAGTTGTATTTTCTGTGGAGGTCCGCACTTCCCCGGCACCTGCGACCAGCGGTGGGGTCGTTGCTATGGATGTGGACAGCCAGGGCACATTCGAGCTGCGTGCCCCTTTTCGACCTCAGCCGCCCCTTCTTCAGCATCTGCCCCAGTATCATCGCAGCAGCGGTCGACGGCTCAGCGGCCTTATGCTCCAGCGAGCAGGCCATCTTCTTCCCATTCCACAGATTATCGCCCTCCAGCTCAGAGTGGGCGAGTGTATGCTGCACAGGTAGAGGATGCTTCAGCAGCAGGACCACGTCGGTAGGCAGGATCATCACTTATTACGATCACACTTTGCTCGTGGAGGAGTGTTGTTGGTCCTGCCCGATGCAGATCGAGTCCTGGATTATGCCAGCAGACCTGTTGGTCTTGAGACAGCTGCAGGATTTTGATGTGATTCTCGGGATGGACTGGCTGGCTCGGTATTTTGCGACTATTGACTGTGCCGAGAGGACTGTCACTTTTAGAGAGCCAGACCAGGAGGTGTTGGTGTACCGGGGATGTCAGAGCGCTTTCTTTGCCTCTATGGTTTCGACTTCCCGAGCGAGACGGATGATTCACCGAGGATGTGTAGCCTTTTTGGCTAGTGTTGTAGAGGGGCCTACAGCGGCACCGGGACTCGGGGATATCCCTATCGTCCGCGAGTTCCCGGATGTGTTTCCACCTGAGCTGACTTGTATGCCGCCCGACAGAGAGATTGAGTTTGTGATTGACGTAGTTCCAGGAACTGCGCCAATCTCTAAGGCTCCTTACCGGATGGCACCGGCTGAGCTGCGAGAGCTTAAAGCACAGTTGCAAGACTTGATGGATAAGGGTTTCATTAGACCCAGTGTGTCGCCCTGGGGAGCACCGGTGCTATTCGTGAAGAAGAAGGATGGGTCACTTAGACTGTGTGTGGACTATAGGGAGCTGAATAAAGTGACCATAAGAACAAGTACCCTCTGCCGCGCATCGACGATCTCTTTGATCAGCTGCAAGGGTCTTGTGTCTTTTCCAAGATTGATCTACAGTCTGGTTACCACCAATTAAAGGTGAAGGCCGAGGATATTCCTAAGACTGCTTTCAGATCACGGTACGGGCATTATGAGTTTACAGTTATGCCATTTGGATTGACTAATGCCCCTGCCGCCTTTATGGACTTGATGAACAGGATATTTCGGCCATTCCTGGATCGATTTGTGGTGGTGTTCATAGATGATATCCTGGTTTACTCCCGGAGCGAGGCCGAGCATGAGGAGCACTTGAGGACTGTGCTACAACTTCTGCGGGAGAAGAAGTTGTATGCCAAGCTGGTGAAGTGCGAGTTTTGGCTTCGGGAGGTAGCTTTCTTGGGCCATGTGATTTCCGCCGCCGGTGTAGCTGTAGACCCGGCGAAGATTGAGGCAGTTCGTGATTGGCCCCGACCGACGACTGTATCAGAGGTGCGCAGCTTCATGGGATTAGCTGGTTATTATCGTCGGTTTGTGGAAGGCTTTGCGAAGCTTTCCACACCCCTCACTCGGTTGACGCGTAAAGGGGTTAAGTTTATCTGGAGTGAGGACTGCCAGAAGAGCTTCGAGGAGCTGAAGGACAGACTGATGACTGCTCCTATCCTTTCCCTCCCTGTTATGGGGAAAGGATATGTGATCTACAGTGACGCATCGCACAGTGGACTGGGTTGCGTGTTGATGCAGGATGGGAGGGTAATTGCTTATGCATCGAGACAGCTCAAGGATTACGAGAAGAATTACCCTACCCACGACTTAGAGCTCGCTGCCGTGGTGTTTGCACTGAAGCTTTGGCGCCATTACCTGTACGGGGAGCATTGTGAGATCTACACCGACCACAAGAGTTTAAAGTATCTGTTCACCCAGAAGGAGCTGAACTTGAGGCAGCGCAGGTGGTTAGAGCTATTAAAGGATTATGATGTGGACATCCTTTACCACCCAGGCAAGGCTAACGTGGTCGCTGATGCATTGAGCCGGAGAGCAGTACAGAGTTTGTCTATGTTGATCACAGACCAGGCGCCCCTATTGGAGGAGATGAGACGGCTCGAGATAGAGGTTGTGTCCCCTGGGGTCTCTGCTAGACTGACGTCATTAGTCGTGCAGCCCACTCTGCTGGACAGGATCAGGGAGAAACAGAGTGAGGACCCCCACTTGACCAGGATTCGAGATCAGCTTCCGAGTGATCAGTCAGGGGACTTTACAGTGGATGCTGCGGGAGTACTGAGGTACAGGGACCGAGCATGTGTGCCAGTGGATGCTGAGATCAGAGAGCAGATATTGAGAGAGGCCCATTATACACCTTATACCCTTCATCCTGGGGGACTAAGATGTATAAGGACCTCAAGGCACATTTTTGGTGGAATGGCATGAAGAGGGATGTCGGGAGATTTGTGGCCCAGTGTTTAACTTGTCAGCAAGTAAAAGCTGAGCATCGGGTGCCAGCTGGCAAGTTACAAAGTCTCCCAATCCCTGAGTGGAAATGGGACCACATTACCATGGACTTCGTGGTCGGATTGCCGAGGGCACAGGGCGGAGCAGATGCTATCTGGGTAGTGGTGGATCGACTTACCAAGTCAGCGCACTTTTTGCCTATGCAGACTACTTGGCCACTCGATCGACTAGCCCAGCTATACCTTGATGAGATTGTGAGACTGCATGGAGTACCCGCCTCCATTGTGTCAGATAGAGATCCGAGGTTTGCCTCGCGTTTTTGGGGGAGTTTGCAGACTGCGATGGGGACTCAGCTCAGATTCAGTACAGCTTTTCATCCTCAGACTGATGGGCAGTCAGAGCGGACCATACAGATCTTGGAGGACATGCTGAGGGCTTGCGTCTTGGATTTCGGCGGAGGTTGGATTCGGCACTTATCCTTGGTTGAGTTTGCGTACAACAACAGCTTTCAAGCGAGCATACAGATGGCTCCGTTTGAAGCGTTGTATGGACGCAAGTGCCGATCACCACTTTATTGGAGTGACGTAGGCGAGAGACGGACCTTGGGGCCAGATATACTGCTAGAGGCAGAGGAGAAGGTCCGGGTGATTCGACAGCATCTTCAGACCGCTCAGAGCCGACAGAGGAGCTATGCTGATGTTCGGCGACGAGACTTAGAGTTTCAGGTTGGAGATCATGTATTTCTGAAAGTCTCGCCGTCCAAGGGGATCAGGAGGTTCGGCATTCGCGGGAAACTCAGCCCCCGATACATTGGACCATTCGAGGTGTTGGAGCGTATCGGGCCTGTTGCTTATCGACTTGCACTTCCCCCGAGACTGGCTGGTGTCCACGATGTTTTCCATGTTTCCACACTGAGGAGGTACGTCTTCGACCCGTCGCACGTCATCGACTTTGCACCCCTCGAGATCAGCGAGGATTTGAGATATGAGGAGCGCCCAGTACGGATTCTTGATCGGGAGGTGAAAGAATTGCGCAATCGGACCATCCCCTATGTGAAGATCCTTTGGAGCAATCATGATGAGCGCGAGGCGACGTGGGAGCCAGAGTCAGAGATGATGGACGCCTACCCCTACTTGTTCGAGGCTCTGGATTGAGGTATGATTTTAGTTTCGAGGACGAAACTTTTGTTAGTGGGGGAGGATGTAGTGTCCCAGTTTTTCCCCTGTGTTTTTCCCCTGTTCGGGGTGTGGAACACCTAGTGTTGGTGTGTTGGGCCCCAACATGTCAAAGGGATGTGTTGTTTGGACTCAGGGAGGATTTGGGGTCAAGCCTGACCTTCGGCTGCCTTTGCCGAATTTTAGGATGGAATCAGGCTAAACGGAGGCCGTATTTGGATTCAGCGCGGAAAAACGCTTGAAAACGGCTATTTACTTATTTAATTTGGAGTCCGGATGCCCAAAAACGGACCCCCGGAAGTTTTCTGTGCAAAATGGTGCATGGGGGGACTTGTGGACCGGCCAGGGACACGTGGCGCCTCTGATTGGGCCGGCGCGCCACTCCGGTCCACGGAACGGGCCGCCGGTGCACGGTGCACCGGCGGGCCACGTGGCAGGCGCCGGTTGGTCCGGTCCAGGGCGCGCGCGCACGGGAGGGTGCGCGGGCAGCGCGGGCAGGCCGGGCAGGCGCAGGGTGGGGGCGGTGCACGGTGCACCGGGGCGCGCCACGTGGCGGCCCCGGGTTGGTTGGCGCATGTGCGCGCGGTGCACCCGCGGCGCGCACCTGCGGCCGTACGCACGCGGCCGTACGCACGCGCGGCGCAGGTGCGCAGGCGGCGCCCGGCGGGCGTGACGGGCGGGGAAGCGCCCGCCACGTGGCGCCCCGCCATTGGCGGGCGCCACCCACCCCGCCGCCCCGCAGGGGGACGCGTGGCGCGTCCCCGCTGGGCCCGCACGGCTGCCGCCTGTTTGGCGGACGCGTGGCGGGCCCTGGGCCGGGTTGGACGGGAGGTCGGACGGGCGGGGATCCCGTGTGCGGCCCGGGTTGGGCTGGGCCGCACTGTAGCCGCCCGAAATTGGTGGGCCGGGCTGCACTGTAGCAGCCCGAAATGTCCCCTGCGCCCGAAAGTGGGGACACAGGGGTCATTTTCCCAAATGTTTTTTGGGCCTATAAATAGGCCTTCCTCCCCTCTCTCTTGGGCTTTTTCCGAGAGAAAGAGAGAGAACCAGGGAGAGGTCTGTGAAGAGAAGTTTTTCCTCTCACATTTTTCTACCTCGTGGTGCGTTCCCAGATTTTTGGGAAGATCGACAGCGGCGTTCCGGATTTTACAGTGTGCCTCGGTTTTCCCCCATTTCGGCCCGTTATCGTCGCATTTCAGTCCGAGGAGTCCCCTGCGCAGTACAGAGTCCGATTTCGACGATTTCTTCGCCAGTGTGTTCCTAAGAGGTAGGGCTTCGTTTTTCGTGTTGATGGTTTCTCTGGATTCCGATTCCTTGGCACGATTCCCGAGGTGATTTGACACCCCATTTTGCTGTTTGGATTTTTGGACAGCGGCAACTTCGACGATTTGTTTCTCAGCGTAGGAATATCGATCGAGGCGATTCAAGAGTCGATTTTGGGCGATTTTTCGCGAGGAACGCAACCGTGATTTTTCTGGGATTTTAGGAGCTCGGGACAGAGGTGAAAATTCCTCGTTTTGCGTGCTGATTTTAAAAACAGCAAATGTGTGTTTGGGAATTGTTATATTTACACCGTGTACACTTATGTGATGTTGTAGGACATTGTTGCAGCTGACGGTGTGTTTAGAGGACAGCGGGTATTTTCTGGGTACATTGTACACGCTTTTCGAGGTGGGTGGTTGCGTTCCCTCTTTGTTGACCTGCACACTAGGAATAAAAGAGTTTCCCAACTATACATGTGATAGATAACTTGTGATATATGAACCTATTGCATTTGGCCCCTAAATTAATTTAGTAGCTTCTATGTGATAAATCTGGGACAAGAAAATTGGACAATTGCTATATCGTGAACCGCATGCAAATTAGTAACCCAACAATATTTTTAAAATAGTTCTAAAATTATTCTTCACATGAAACTTAGTTCCTTTCTAAATGTTTTTAAAAGAGAACACTTGCATGCTCATTGGACAACTAGTTAAGCCACTATTTTATTGCAGCACGATATTATGGGATTTGACTTAGGAGAAAACATCTGTTATTGTTATTCTTCTCTATCGATGCATGATGCTCGAGTCTGATCGGGATTTTGGAGATAGTATTGTCTGGGACAGTTTGGACTTGTCTTAGGGGATTGTGGGGCATAGTGGCAACCGCGGATGTTAGGCGGTTGACCAGATGTTTTTACTTTATCAGATTGGGGTCTATGGGTTCAGCGGTAACCGCGGATTTTGGGCGGTTGACCGGGTGTTATTATCACACCAGATTGGGGATCGGGGTTGCATTAGTGGATGGAGTATTCCCACTTTGATCATGGTCATGATCCAGTCCTGCTATTGTGAGACATCGGTTACAGAGATGATTGATACAGAGATACTTTACTCGTGTGGGTCGCTCCCCTCGAGTGCCACTCCGGAGTAGGCTTTTAGACCGTGATGGGTGCCGGTCAGTTGGTGAGTTGTGAGTGATGACAGAGCAGGCAGTGCCAGTATTTCCTGGCCCTCTGATTGGGTTTCTTTGGGCAGTCAGCTTTATAGTTGCATCTATACAGTCATCTTTTGGCACTGCATTTAGAGGCATAGTAGTGGTAGTTTCTTTTCAGCAGTCTTTATTGCATACCACTGTTCTTTCCTTTTTGCCTCTTTATTCCTAGTGGGTGCGTCAGCATCAGAGGTTTTTACCCACTAGGGGAGGCTACTGGTTTATCTAGTAGTTCTCACCCCCATTGTTGTTTCTTGTTCTTTTTCCCCCTTTGTTTTGCAGAGTCGACTGTGGGAGCTGCTGGGCCTTCAGCGGCAGATCGAGGTAAGAGGATCGCCGACTAGCTAGATCGTCTACCCCGAGCGAGAGTTTAGCTAGACTATTACTGTACTCCCCTTTTGTATCTCAGACTTTATTAGTTTACTTTTGGGTCTGGCTGTGGCCAGCTGGTTGTATTATTTATGGTGAGCTGGGAGTATATTGTACTTTTATTTCAGTTTACAGTTTATTTCAGTCTGAGATTACTGTTAGTTCTATTAGTTCAGCTCTGTTATGCTCTTCTATTGTATATTATCTATCTGAGCAGGTTACCAGCCCTTCGTGTACATGGAAAATTCTGTGTACACGGCGGATCTGTTGGCGGGCCCGGGTTCTGGTTACCCCCGGGGCGTGACACTATGTATAGGTTAGAAACCATTGGAAGAGGATAAGGATCAAAAACTATCCGTTTCTGGAAATTTTCAGGACGGGAATCCGGATCGGACTTACTGTGATCCGGATCGTCGTAACGTGATAGACAATTCCAGAAAACAGGGTTCGGGATCCGATCGAAGTGCCTGATCCGATCGTTCATACAAATTCACCAAACACCAACTTTCGGGATCCGGATTGAAAAGCTTGATCCGGATTGTTCACACAACATGGTAAAACCAGTGTTCGGGATCCGGATCAAGGAGGGCTGCGATCCGGATTGTATTTGCCAATGAACAAATACCCTTCGGGATCCGGATTAGAAAGTCTGATCCGGATCCTGAACATGTCCCATATCCAGTTTTTAATTTTTATGCAATTAAAAATTCTTCCAAGTGTTTCTACACTACAAGAAGTATTCGGATCATCAAAAATCTTTAGTTAAACATACCTGATCCTTTTGAATTCTTCTTTCTTGAGATTGAGGTATATGATCCAAACTTCTTTCATCTTCAATCTTCAAGACTTAACACTTTCACGAAATACGCCAACTCAAATTCCGTAACATTTATAACCTTTGGAATACAATTAAAGTTTATTTAGCATTCAAATCATAACTGAACATTGTGTACCGGTACTAAAAGGCAGGTTCCGGTACTCAATGAGGCAACAGACAAAATTTTCTATTGCGTACCGGTACTCAAAGTACGGTACCGGTACCCGAGGCAAATTCCAGAAAATCTTGTGATGGATTTGAGGAACTCAAAGTGCGGTTCCGGTACTCAATGTAAAATAATGAGTTTTTCAAATATAAGTTTAACAAAACAAACCAGTACCGAAATTCAAACTTAAAATAAGTTATAAGATAAAAACCAAGTTCCCAAAACATCTTCTAAACCCGGTTTCGATAGATTCATGATTCTAAAGATTGTAAATAAATATAAATCACCATGAATACTATAATCATACCTGAGTGTCAACTTAAGCTCTTTGTTGAATCTTCATAGAGTCTTCGATTGCTGATTTGACAATTTGATCACTTCAAGACTCCGACTCAAATCACGAAATATGCCAACATAAAATCCATAACAATCTCTATTGATTTTCAAGACACTCATCTTAAACCAAAAATACATAAAACGCTCAAGACACTCATCTTAAACCAAAAAATTAAAACTCAATGTCATCTCCAAAACATTGATTTTCTTTCGCGTGAATGATCCGAATAAACGAAAATACAATCGAACCAATCCTAGAACAAACTCTATGACTTAGGACTTGGAGTCTTAAAGTGATGTATATCCTGCAAAACAAAACTCCAAACAAAATCAAAAGTCAGTTGTTAGAATTTAAATGTAAGTCCTACATTCGATTCGTCCTTTTAGTTCCTTTTGATTTTCGGCTCCTTTATTATCATCTCCCCCTATCTCGATCATTTCATCTCCGTCTTTTATCTTCTCCCCCTTTTTGTCATAAATTGTCAAATAGAAAAAGTACTAGACAAAAGGAAATCACTAAGAGCATTAGTTCATAGGTACATGACCATAAAAATTCTTATTCATCAACAAACAAAAAATAAAATGAAAAGCAAGAACAAGAAAAGCAAAGAATCACTCATCGTCATGTCCTGAATCATCATCGCCATCATGTGAAGTAGGTCCTTGTGAAGAACTTGGTCCGGTCGCTCCAGGAACTACATCATCATGTTTGCAGCCGAGGATATCAAAAATCTTCTTTAATCCGTCCTCAAGCTTTTTGAACCCTTATTTCATTCTTTTCTTTAGTGAGCGTACATCCCAATGTAATGATTGTAAAGTCACTACATCATTAGAACTAGAAGAGTCTTGACGTTCCACGTGACGAGGCAGTGCACTTGGTGTAGCTTCACTTGCATATCCTTTCACTTGCCTAGCTAAACGTCTTTAGAGTGCTAATTGACTTGGCCAAAGTAATTTCATCAATAGCGCCCAAGCCATAGTCATATTTGACACAGGAAATATCTACTTCGTGATCTTCCAAAATGCTAGTGATCAAGATCGGGTATGGAAAAAGTTCACGGCGATTTGATCCTAGAATTACATGCACTATCTGCTGCTAAATAAGAAATGGAATATTGATGTTTACTCCATATTCACTCTCTGGGTGACCAAGGAAATAAAGAAGAAGAAGTCGATCCCACCGAATCCTTTTAGTCCCCAACGTAGGCAAGAGGTTGTAGCATATAATTAAAGACAGAATATGGTACTCTGGCTTTAAGTCCTTTGACTCAACATACAACCTGTTTGTGTGTGTTCCTAATTTGCAAATAGCATTCACAACGATATTCTAATGAGTTTTGTGAGGACCCGAATCCCGCGGGAGGATTACAGTTAGACTAGCAGCTTCTGGAAGCCTTTGTTGGGTGTTCGAGTGGTTTGTGGCCATCTTGGATTCAAGAATTGGACCCTGTGTGTTGAGTTGACCCCGAGTGTAGTCAGAGGCAGTTTGTAGTAACCGCTCTTAAATTGTATTTTGGATTTTATTTTTTTTATTTATTTATTACGTATCCCCCTTAGCGGTCCGGCGGCTGGATTAATAAATCACTTTTTCTGGATAGACCGTCGGGGCTCGCGGGTATTTTTAGACACTAGAGCTCGCGAAACGGAGAACGGCGGCACGATCGGATCTGAATTCCGACTCCGGAATCTCCCAAAATTAATTTCTGAAGGTTGCCAGCAGTTTCGGGTGCTTCAAATAAGTGGTCGGGCGATTGGCACGCTTTTCGAGGCACGTCGGACCCCGGTTTGCGCCCAAACGACTAATTAATTAATTAATGTTGAGTTTGGGACTTAGGGCTTTTTCCTACTCCTAGTTTCCCTTGTGCGTTAGGTCTCGTGCGAGAAAACCCGAACCCAGTTTTCCCCCATCATCGGTTGGCGTGAAGAACCGAGGCAACGAGACGGGGAGAAGGAACATCCTGCGGAATCCGGCGAACGAGAGCGGGACGATCCTCCTCCTTCCCCCTTTACCGGCGAAAATGAGGTGAGCGGTTCGGGTCCTTCCGGTTCTTTTCGGTGTGGGTTTTCTTTCGTGTCGTGTCGCGTTCGAGGCGTGTTTGGGGACCAAACGGGAGGCCGCCGCTGCCGTGGTTAAACGGGAGGCCGCCGCCGCCGTCACCGTGTTCACGGGGTCATCGCCGGAGCCGCCATGACCGCGGGGTCGCAACCGGAGCCGAAAACGAGTTCACTTTTGGGGTTTTCTGGCCGCGGTCCACACGCCCGCGTGCACACGGTGCACGCCGTTCCGGCCCGGGGCCGCAGACCTGGCGCACAAAGCTGTGCGCCAGGCCGTGCGGTCCACCGGGCCGGCGTGCACCCGGCGCACGCCTTTGCGGCCCGGGGCCGCAGACCCGGCGCACAAAGCTGTGCGCCAGGCCTCGCGGTCCACCGGGCCGGCGTGCACCAGGCGCACGCCCTCGCGGCCCGGGGGCGCGAACCCGGTGCACAGAGCGGTGCGCCAGGCCGCGCGGTGCACGCCCGGGCGTGCACCCGGCGTTCGTTACCACAGCAGGGGGCCATGGACCCGGTGCGCGCCCGCACCCGTGCGCGGCCCGGCCCAAGGCGCCATGGTCCACTGCTGCAGTGTGCTCCCGGTCCGCGCCGCGCCCGCTTGCCGCCGTGGACCCGGTCCACGCCTGGTCCCGTGCACCAGGGTTCCGAAAAAAAGCCCAGAAGCTCCGTTTTTAGCCCGTTTCGCACCGTTTTTGAGTGTTTTTAACCACGAAGATGTTTTTAACAAGTATAATCTTTATTGTAGCTGTCTGGGCACACAGCGAGGGCATTTTAGTTGGAGTTCCACACGTCTTCTCCTTCGCGTTGAGGTGGGTTTACTTTTGGGAACTTAGAGTCGATTTTCCCGACTAATGTCACTTGTTTTATTATAACTACCTAATGATGCCAATATGATTGTCTAATATGATTATACATGATGTTGCTAACACGATAGCAGTTATAGCTTATTTCTGAGTACTGTTGGTTGTCTATTACTTTGCTCGAGGCTGCAGCACGTGTTACGACTTTTTGGTGTTGGCATATTTCGTGAGTCAAGTCGGTGAGTTGAGTCGGAGTCTTGAAGTGATCAAATTGTCAATCAGCAATCGAAGACTTAGAGAAGATTCAACAAGAGCTCAAGTTGACACTTTGTGTCTTGAGTCTTGAAGATTGAAGTTGAAGAATTGTGGATCATGTACATCAATCTTAGAGAAAATGGATTCGGATTGATCAGGTACGTTTAACTAAATAATTTTGGTGATCCGAATACTTGTTATAGTGTAGAAACACTTGGTTGAATTTTTAATTGCATAAAAATTAAAAACTGGACATGGGACATGTTCAGGATCCGGATCAGACTTTCCAATCCGGATCCCGAAGGGTGTTCGTTCATACACAAGTTCAATCCGGATCGTAGCCTCCTTTGATCCGGATCCCGAACACTGGTTTTACCATTTTATTTGAATGATCCGGATCAGGCTTTTCAATCCGGATCCCGAACGTGGGTGTTTGGTGAAATTGTATGAACGATCCGGATCAGGTACTTCGATCCGGATCCCGAACCTTTGTTTTTCTGGAAACTGTCTGTCTCGCTACTGCAATCCGGATCGCCGAATTCCGATCCGAATCGCCGTCCTGAAAAATTCCAGATAAGGTAAGTTTTTGATTCTTATCTCTTTCCAAAGGTTTCTAAACTATAAATAGACACTTAGGGTTTCTCAAGAACGTGGGAAAAATACCGATCAATTTATAAAACACTTGAGAGCAACCCTAGAGGCTAGGTTTTTATCGTTCTTCTTTATAGCCTCTTTTAGGTCAATTCGATGGTTCTTTCAAGAACATATCTTTTGTCGAATTAATCTAATCTTTGCTTAGAGATTCTATCCATGGTTCTTCATTGATAATCTAAGCAAAGGATCACCATCGAAGCCAATATTCTTACCGGCTGAGTTTGCGTCGTGGATTCGACGTAGCACCGTGGATTCGGTGTGTTGAAGGCGTTTCGTGGATTCGAAACGTGTGCTCGTGGATTCGAGTGGCGTTCGTGGATTCGAACGTGTGCAGTGGACGTGCAATCGGTGAGCGCAAGGTCCGAAGAATTTGAAGGAGGGGTTTGAGTCCGTGGAGTCGGTAATCACCTTGTTATTCTTCTTTTTCTTAGTGGGTTGTTATTGCGTGTTGGTCCCGTGGTTTTTCTCCTAGATTGGAGTTTCCACGTAAATCTCGGTGTGCTATTTTTATTTCCGCATTGGTTTTTATTTTTGCACTGAGATTTGATTTTTAAATATTACACCTATTCACCCCCCTCTAGGTGTTTGATAGTACCTATTTAGATCCTTGTGGATCCTACATTATAAAAACCAACAATTGGTATCAGAGAGGGTTTTAGGTTTATCTATCATGTCGGGTGAAAGTGGTAATATTTTTAGACCTCCTCTTTTTGATGGGACCAATTATGCATATTGGAAAGTGCGGATGAGAGCTTTTCTCATCTCTATTGATGAGCGTGTTTGGCAAACCGTTGAATACGGTTGGGTGCATCCTGTTGAGGAAGTAGGAAATTCTACTACCCCAAAACCTCGCTCTAGATGGTCCAAAGAGGAAATCGAAAGATCTTCTTACAATGGGAAAGGTATGAACGCTTTATATAATTCTCTTTCCTCGACTGAGTTTACACGAATTTCTGCGTGTGAAACCGCGAAGGAAATTTGGGATATTCTCAAAATTACACATGAGGGTACTAATCTTGTAAAAATTCAAAAGCTCCAGATGCTTACAAGTCAATTTGACTCTATTCATATGGAAGAGCATGAATTGTTTACAGATTATTACACTAGACTTCAAGATGTAATTAATACATGTGCTAATTTAGGAGAAAAGATCCCGGAGTCGAAAATTGTAAGAAAGATTCTTCGGACTCTTCCGGAACGGTTTAGGGCAAAGGTTACCGCCATTGAAACCGTTAGTCATCCGGATGAGATGAGTGTAGAGGAATTAGTAGGTGCTTTACAAACTTATGAGATGACTTTTCCTACTAATCAAGGTTCTTCCAAGTCTTCTTCTAAGCTTACAGGTATTGCATTCAAATCAACAAAGGAAGAAGATGGCGATTCGAGTTCCGACGATGAAATCTCTTTTGCCGAGTTTGAAGAACAATTGGCGCGGATCACAAAGAAATTTCGTCGGAAATTTTGGAAGAATCGAACCGATGGATCTTCATCCACGAAACCATCTAAAGGATCATCGGGTTCTAAATCCTCTAAACTCAAAGGCGTTGCAAAACCTTCTAAAGAAAAAGAAAAAGATGATTTCGAAGGGGAAATCCGATGCTATCGATGCAAAGGCTACGGCCATATTTCAACGGATTGTCCTTCTAAGAAATCATACAAAAAGAAGGCTTTGCAAGCAAAAACTTGGGACGATTCTAGTTTCGATGAATCGACCTCAAGTGAAGAGGAAAAAGAAAAAATTGTTGCTTTTCATGCCTCTCAAATTCCCTCTTCTAATTTGTGCTTATCATCTTTAGTCACTGACTCTATTCCTTTGATTTTGCATGAAACATCAACATCCGGAGGAGAGTCATCAAGTGAGGGGGAGTCGGACGAGGAAGAACTCGTTGAGGCATACCAACAACTTCTTGCTGAATCGAAGAAGATGGCCAAGCATATCAAGAAGTTGAGGAAGCAACGACTTGAAGATCAAGACGAGAATCAAGCGTTAAAGATCAAACTTCATGATCTCGAGGAGGAACGAGAGCTTTTATTGGATAATAATAAAATCCTCCAAGAAAAGCTAAACCAATCGGAGACGAACGCAACATTATATATGGACAAGATTGGTTTTTTAGAAAAGCAGTTTGAGGATATTCATGTCACCAACCAAGCTTTGACCAAACAAGTTCATGAACTTAAATCCGACATACAAAGGCTTTCAACCGGTTCCAAGAAACTAGAAAGTATGTCCGGATTAGGTCAAACAAGCAAGGTTGGTTTGGGATTTAAAAAGGATCAAACTGTGCATGCTTCAAGTTCCACAATGAAATTGAAAGGAAGAACTTGTCACCTATGTGGACTTGAAGGACACTTGGTGAAGATTTGCCCGAAAAAGAGAAAGAAAAATCCTTCGGCAACTTCATCTACGGAGCGGACTCAACGGAATCAAAAGACACATCAAGTTAAAGGAGTTCACTCAACCCACCAAAGGTCCGAGCCACAACTTCAGTCATACAAGTGGATTATTGCGAGGCAAAGACCTAAGGTGGATCAACAGTCAAAGCGGACAACCCCCGGCCACAACGAATCAAGACAACCCAAAATCCAGCGATTTTGGATCCGGAAAGGTGATATCTTTCCTTGTCTTAAGTTCTAGTTAGCTTATGACTGTATGTAATGCTTTGATTGGTTTTTCCTTCATATTTTTCTTAATCTTTGCATTACATGTTTTTCAATGCTCTTTGTTTTTATACTTTGTTTTTGAACAAAAGGGTTTTTATTGAACAAGTGCATTGAATAAAAAGGGCTTCACGTTCATTCACTCCAAATTAATTTATCAACTTTACTCCATAATCATAATCTTGAAGATACTTCATTATAGGAGTTTTTGATAGTTATAAGCATCAAATTTTAGAAATCATTTGTGATCTTTAGATGCTTAATCTATCTCGGTTGTGTGAATTCTTTGTGACAACACAAGTTGAGCATTGGTTATATTGACTTTAATTGCATCTTTTCACGCATTTAGAAATCTATTATGCTTTTGACATCATAATATTTCGATGTTGCAATGATCATTTATGTTAATTAATTCATCTTTTTAAGTGATCAAAGTCAATTTCTCTCTCAATGATCTCTTGGTATAGTCATTATCTTATTTGACTATTTAGTCGAGTATGAATGCGGGATCAATTTTTGGTTGAATACCTTATATATTAAATAATTGATAGCCAATTGAGGGGGAGTCAAAGAAAAGTAAAATGCTCAAAAGATGTGGAAAGAGTTACATCCCAATGAGGAGTGTGAAAACTACCACCACATGGAGGAAAAAGATACCCCATGTATGCCAAGCATTTTTTTTTAAAAAAAAAAATGATGACGAAATGCATGTTGAAATACTTGACTCTGTCAAATTTCAAGGTTGGTATAAGGTGGGATTTTTAACGAAAGATGCTCAAAGAGCCACTCTCTTCAACAGATTGTCTAGATATATTATCTAACTTATCTGGGATTTCAAACATCTATTGATCTTAGTATTTCATTTTCTTTACAAAATTGATGATTTGATAAAGGCATTACGCATAAGATCATGTTAGATGTAATTGAAGTTGTTCAACTTTAAGGGATTTAATTCTCATAAATTTTCGTTTCATTTTTGAGTATTTTTGATAGATTTGGTATAATCTATTTCTTGTTGCATGAAACGATGACTTTTGTTTAAAGTTGATGCGCTAAAGTGCTTACATACTTTTTCTGGTTTTTATGAAATTTTTCTAAATTATTCTGATGAAAGAAATTTGGATCACACACCTCAATCTCAAGAAAGGGTAGAATTCAAGATTGATGTCATTTGGAAATCTCCGTAAGTCATCTTTGTAAATCCGTTACATCTTGATAGAGTTTGGATCTCAAGATTATCTTTGATGACTTGTGTTTGATGAATATAACATGAAAAACTGTTTATAATGTTTTATCTTTGTTTTTCATGATTTAGGAGTAAATCTTTTTAATTTTGTGAAATTAATTGGATTGAATGGCATCTGTGTGAATTCATTGTTTAAAGCACTTAAATTGATTTCTTGATGGAATACAAATCGGTATTTGAAAAGTTTTTAAAATTTGGATTTGTTTCAAGAATTTTTGTGATTTTTGCCTCCGAGTACCGGTACGCAATCTGCATCTTTGTTATATACCGGAACTGAGCTTTTATCTCTCTTTCTCTATGAACTAATGTTGTTAGTGATTTCCTTTTGTCTAGTATGTTCACTGTTTGACAATTTGTGACAAAAAGGGGGAGAAGAGAAATGACGGAGATGAGATCATCGAGATAGGACAAACAAAAAAGGGGGAGAACAGAAAATAAGAAAATAATGATCGTATCACAAAGGAGAAGAACATAGATGCTCAAGAACATGGAGAACATGGAGAACATGTTAGAGATGCTCAAGATAGGGGGAGATAAAGAAAAGATTGAAAGAGCCGAAAAACAAAAGAACCAAAAGGACGAATCAAATGTAGGATTTTAATTTCTAACGACTAACGTTTGATTTTGTTTGGAGTTTTGTTTTGCAGGAATTACATCACTTTAAGACTCCAAGTCCTAAGTCATAGAGTATGTTCTAGGACTGTTTGGTTCAAATGTATTTTGTATTTATTGGATCTTTCACGCAAAGAAAATCAATGTTTTGGTGATAACATTGAATTTCGATTTTTTGGTTTAAGATGAGTGACTTGAGCGTTTTTATGTATTTTTGGGTTTTGTCACGAAATTGCCAAAGGGGGAGATTGTTACGGCTTTTTGGTGTTGGCATATTTTGTGAGTCAAGTCAGTGAGTTGAGTCGGAGTCTTGAAGTGATCAAATTGTCAATCAGCAATCGAAGACTTAGAGAAGATTCAACAAGAGCTCAAGTTGACACTCAGTGTCTTGAGTCTTGAAGATTGAAGTTGAAGAATTGTGGATCATGTACATCAATCTTAGAGAAAATGGATTCGGATTGATCAGGTACGTTTAACTAAATAATTTTGGTGATCCGAATACTTGTTATAGTGTAGAAACACTTGGTCAAAAACTGGACATGGGACATGTTCAATCCGGATCAACTTTCCAATTCGGACAAGGGTGTTGTTCATACACAAGTTCAATCCGGATCGTAGCCTCCTTTGATCCGGATCCCGAACACTGGTTTTACCATTTTATTTGAACGATCCGGATCAGGCTTTTCAATCCGGATCCCGAACGTGGGTGTTTGGTGAAATTATATGAACGATCCGGATCAGGCACTTCGATCCGGATCCCGAACCTTTGATTTTCTGGAAACTGTCTGTCTCGCTACTGCAATCCGGATCGCCGAATTCCGATCCGGATCGCCGTCCTGAAAAATTCCAGATAAGGTATGTTTTTGATTCTTATCTCTTTCCAAAGGTTTCTAAACTATAAATAGACACTTAGGGTTTCTCAAGAACGTGGGAAAAATACCGATCAATTTATAAAACACTTGAGAGCAACCCTAGAGGCTAGGTTTTTATCGTTCTTCTTTATAGCCTCTTTTAGGTCAATTCGATGGTTCTTTCAAGAACATATCTTTTGTCGAATTGATCTAATCTTTGCTTAGAGATTCTATCCATGGTTCTTCATTGATACTCTAAGCAAAGGATCACCATCGAAGCCAATATTCTTACCGGCTGAGTTTGCGTCGTGGATTCGACGTAGCACCGTGGATTCGGTGTGTTGAAGGCGTTTCGTGGATTCGAAACGTGTGCTCGTGGATTCGAGTGGCGTTCGTGGATTCGAACGTGTGCAGTGGACGTGCAATCGGTGAGCGCAAGGTCCGAAGAATTTGAAGGAGGGGTTTGAGTCCGTGGAGTCGGTAATCACCTTGTTATTCTTCTTTTTCTTAGTGGGTTGTTATTGCGTGTTGGTCCCGTGGTTTTTCTCCTGGATTGGAGTTTCCACGTAAATCTCGGTGTGCTATTTTTATTTTCGCATTGGTTTTTATTTTTGCACTGAGATTTGATTTTTAAATATTACACCTATTCACCCCCCTCTAGGTGTTTGATAGTACCTATTTAGATCCTTGTGGATCCTAGATTATAAAAACCAACAGCACGCGCACCTGCGGTTTGGCCACCGCAAAGGGTGCGCTTTTCCGGAAAAGTGGTCTATGACCCGTGTATACCCACGAGGTGACGTAGTGGGGGCCCCCGCAGGTGGGGGGTTTGAGGCGCCGAGGTGTGAGCGGTGCGACCCGTCGGGGTAGGTGCCCGACGTGGTTTACCGAGGTAGGTGCTCGGTGGGGATGCCGGGGTAGGTGCCCAGATTAGGTTGTGTAGGTGTGCGAGGTCTTGTCCCCGTTTTGGGGGAGTGGTTGCTCCGGATAGTTTACGGTTGGGCGCACTTCTTTTTCCTGCTTTCCTTATTATCTTATATTGTCGCTGACTTCCCACTTTGTGACAGGGTCCTTCCGGGGGGAGAGTTAGGCGACGGTGAGGCCGGGACTGGAGGTCTTGGGTCTTTGGAGACCCCGCATTGTATTCCCTCCTTTATTGTTGCTTTCCATTTACTACTGGGGTCCTATGTATGGTTCTCGATACCCTCGTGGGGTCGGTGTGGATGTCGGCACATTTTTGCTTATTATTACAGTTTCTTTCTTCTTTCTGTTGGCCGCTTTCGAAAAGAAAAAAAAAAAGAAAACAAACCTAAACAGAATTGCGAAAACCGTTTTCAAAACCTAAGTGTCGTGTGGGCACTGTTTTCAAAACCCTGTGGATTTATGGATTTCGAAAAAGAATTTCAAAACTTAGGTGTCGTGTGGGCACTGTTTTCAAAACCCTGTGGCTTTATGTTGGTTTCGAAATTGGCTTTAATAAAAATCTAGGCGCCGAGTGGGCGTCGTTTTAACAATTGTGGATTTATCCTTTCAAACTGACCGGCCGTGAGAATGCTTCAACTTTAATGCATGTAGATATGTAGTTATGATTGTTGAACTGTTGTGATTGATTCGTGGACTGCGTTTGAACACTGTACTAGCTGCGATGCCGTGCATATACAGGGGAGACTCTGCCCGTGTGCAGAGTGACCCTGTGTATGCGGCAGGTCTGGGCACGCACCGGGGGAGAGGACTTTTCCAAAAAAAAAAATTTCTACAGGCTAAACCCGTATTTTGTGGACTGTTTCCGCTGATTGAAAACCCCCGGGGCGTGACAGATTAAGATGGTATCAGAGAGTTTCCTTCAATCACAACAGTTAGTGCGGACATCCGTGGTGATACCTCACTGGACTACAGATGGATGGAATGGATAGGGCATAGGAGGGTAGGACGTGAGAGATCGGGGGGGGGGGGGGAAGAGTCCGAGTCCTTTCTCTCGATAGGTGGTTCGTTGTTTTTTTTTACATAGTCTAGAGCTGACTGGTGTTGTGTATGCGTACAGATATGGCCCGTACTAGATCATCCGCGGAGGACACTGGGGCAGATGCGACGACGTCGACGGCCGCGGAGAATCAGCTCCTGCGGCAGCAACTGCGGGAGATGGCGGGGCAGTTGGCAACCCTCACGGACCACGTGCGCCTGTTGATGCAACAACAGCAGGCGGCGACGGTGACGGCCGCCCCGGTTCCTCCGCAGGGGCCAACCGCGCCGGCAGCGGTACCGCCGGCAGCGACTACCGTACCGGCGCCGGGAGCCCCTGGCGGGGGTACTTTGGAAGAGACCGTGGTCACGCCTTCCCCTACCGTGGCTGCCGCCGCCGCGGGAGAGGGGACGGCCTTGTTGACGGAGCGGGAGCGGGTGCGGGCCAACCTGGCGGACTTCAAGAAGTACGACCGGCCCGTGTTCGAAGGGGAGACGACCGACCCTTGGGTCGTCGAGAAGTGGGTGGGATCGATGGAAAAACTGTTCGAAGACTTGCTCATGGAGGACGACGAGCGGGTTCCCTTAGCGGTCCACTTCCTGGAGGGGAACGCCCGCTTGTGGTGGAAGACAGTACGCCCTGACCCTACAAAGAGTACTGCACTTCCATCTTGGGCGACGTTCAAGCAGGAGCTGTTTGGAGCCTTCTTCACCAACAGCGTCAAAAAGAAGTTAGAGGATGACTTGAACCACATCCAGCAAGGGAACAGGACAGTCATGGAATATCAGTGGGAATTCGTTCGACTTGCTAACTGCGTCCCGTTCGTCATAAGGGACGAGTCCCACAAGGCGCAACTCTTCGTCGATGGCCTGCGGAGCGACATTTACGAGGTGGTGCAAGCAGCCGACTTGCACACCTTTCAGAAAGTGGTCGACAGAGCCACTACGGTGGAGCGCGGGTTCGCAGTCACGCGCGCCAGAAGGGAGAGCTCGGCAAGGCAGGAGGATAGGAAGCGACAGCAGCAGAACTTTGGGGGGGGCTCTTCCAGCGGGAGCCGGCCCCCAAAACGGTGGAGACCGCAGGCGGGATCTCGGAACGCGCCAACAGGAGGGCCGAGGCTGGGGGATAGGCCCTGTGTGATTTGCGGAGGGGCGCACCGGGTATCTGACTGCCCCCAGCGACACGATCACTGCTTCCGCTGCGGCAAACAGGGGCACTTCCGCCACAACTGCCCCTTGACCCTGGGAGCGGTTACTTCAGCGGCTTCGACCCCGACACCACAGCTTTCTGGACGAGGAAAGGCACCTATGGAGTCAACCTCTAGACCCTCTGCACCACGACGAGAGGGGGGGAAGCAACCTCAGGCAGGCGGGAGGGTTTACTCAATGACCCGCCAGGAGTCGGATCCACCCGAGGATGTGCTTGCAGGTATTGTTTCTGTTTCAAATTCCCGCGCTAGAACCCTATTTGATACCGGAGCAACACACTCTTTCATTTCTCGTGACTTCGTGTTCATGCATGACCTTGGGGAGACCCCTCTCCCAAATCGGATGGCGGTCCACACGGCGGCTGGGGCCTTGGAGGCGGTTAACTTCGTGGCCGCCTGCCCGATCAGGCTCGGGCGGCGACTGTCTTGCCCGTGGGACTTGGTGGTGATACCTTTGAAGGAGTATGATGCCGTATTGGGCATGGACTGGCTCGCGAGGTACCGAGCGCTCATCGACTGCGAGAAAAGGCAGGTGCGGCTTCAAGAACCGGGTTTCCCTGAGCACGTGTACCTGGCGTGCAAAAGTACCACCTTCCCCGCGATCATCTCCGCGGCAAGAGCCAGAAGATTAGTAGAGGGTGGATGCGTGGCCTACTTGGCATCGGTGGACCTGATCACTCGACCCTCGGGGACGCCAACAGACATTTCCGTGGTGAGAGACTTTCCCGATGTTTTCCCGGCGGAGCTACCCGGGATGCCCCCTGATCGAGAAGTGGTGTTCCCCATCGAACTCCTACCGGGTACCCAGCCGATTACGAAGGCGCCCTACCGCATGGCCTTCGTGGAGCTGAAGGAGCTCAAGGCACAACTTGAAGACCTCTTGGATAAGGGATTCATCAGGCCGAGCGTATCGCCCTGGGGTGCGCCAGTACTCTTTGTGCGAAAGAAGGACGGAAGTCTACGACTCTGCATTGACTACAGAGGGATCAACAAGGTTACAGTGAAGAACAAGTACCCCCTGCCTAGAATTGACGACCTCTTCGACCAACTGCGGGGGGCGACGGTTTTCTCCAAAATTGATCTACAATCAGGCTACCACCAGCTTCGGGTTCGAGACGAGGACATCCCAAAGACTGCCTTCCGGACCCGGTATGGCCACTATGAGTTTACGGTTATGCCCTTCGGACTGACAAACGCCCCCGCAGTGTTTATGGATATGATGAACCGCGTCTTCAGGCCCTACATTGATCGGTTCGTGGTGGTCTTCATCGACGACATCCTGATCTATTCGACCACCGACGAGGAGCACGAGGACCATTTGCGAACGATTCTCCAGACTCTCCGGGAACAGAAACTGTTCGCCAAGCTCAAGAAATGTGAATTCTGGCTGCGCGAAGTGGGCTTCCTAGGACATGTGATTTCGGCGGAAGGGATCACAGTGGACCCCAAGAAGGTGGAGTCGGTACTCAGCTGGCAGCCACCAACCACAGTGACGGAGATCCACAGTTTCTTGGGCCTGGCGGGATACTACCGACGCTTCGTCGAGGGCTTCTCGAAGATAGCCGCCCCTCTGAACCGGTTGAACCGAAAAGGAGAAAAGTTCGTTTGGACGGCCCAATGTCAGGAGAGCTTCGAAGAATTAAAGAGAAGACTGACCAGAGCACCAGTACTCGTACTACCGACCCCCGGCGAAGACTACGAGGTGTATTGCGACGCGTCAAGGATCGGCCTTGGAGGTGTGTTGATGCAACAAGGGAGGGTAATAGCCTATGCTTCCAGGCAACTAAAGGAATACGAGAAGAACTATCCGACGCACGACTTGGAGCTGGCCGCAGTGGTGTTCGTTTTGAAGCTCTGGAGGCACTACCTCTTCGGTGTCCACTGTACTGTATTCTCGGACCACCAAAGTCTGAAATACCTGTTTACCCAGAAGGAGCTAAACCTACGACAGAGACGATGGTTAGAACTACTAAAGGATTACGACCTGTCAATCCAATACCACCCCGGGAAAGCCAACGCGGTAGCGGATGCGTTGAGTAGGAAAGCGCAGCAAGAAGCGACACCTGCAGGCGGACTAACTGAGCAGGACAGCCTGATCGCGGAGTTTGCACGTATAAAATTGGAAGTGGTACCAGCAGGCACGGTTGCACGACTGCTAACCTTGATAGTCAAGCCGACGCTGTTCGAAAGGATCCGGGAAGGGCAACAGACCGACCCTCACTTGCAGCTCGTACGAGACAAGATCTCCCCAGACCAAGCGAACGACTTCTCAGTGGAGGCCGACAACACCTTACGATTCCGCGGGCAGATTTGCGTGCCGGATTCGGCGGAATTGAAGGAGGAAATCTTGGCAGAGGCACACCACGCCCCTTATGCGGCGCATCCCGGGGGCACGAAGATGTACAGAGACCTCAAGCAGACCTTCTGGTGGCCGAAACTGAAGGTGGATGTGACACGACATGTAGCACACTGCCTGGTATGTCAACAGATAAAGGCGGAACATCACCGACCCGCAGGAAAACTGCAGCCGTTACCAGTACCAGAGTGGAAGTGGGACCAAATCACCATAGATTTTGTCACGGGGTTCCCACACTCACAGCAGGGCCACGACACGATCTGGGTCATAGTGGACCGTTTAACCAAGTCAGCGCACTTCTTGCCGATTCATACGACGTGGACCCGGGATCGACTAGCCCAAGTCTACCTCAGCGAGATCGTGAGATTACATGGAGTTCCAGCATCAATTACCTCGGATAGGGACACGCGCTTTGTCTCGAGGTTTTGGCAGAGTTTACAGCAGGCATTGGGGACCAGACTGCAGTTTAGAACGGCCTTCCACCCCCAGACGGACGGACAGTCGGAACGGGTGATCCAGACCCTAGAGGACCTACTACGCGCCTGTGTACTTGACTGGGGAGTCAGTTGGTCGCGTTACCTACCCCTCGTGGAATTCGCCTATAATAACAGCTACCAGGCCAGCTGTCACGCCCCGGGGTCGAAACTGCGACCCGGGCTCGCCAACAGATCCGCCACCTATGCCAAAACCCGCATAGGCGAAGCGTCTAACCTGCAAAAGATAGTACTATAGCTACACAAATATCAGAGCTGAAATAAAAATGCTGTAGAATAAAATCCAATCACTGAACAATATGAAATAAAGTACAAAATCCATTTCCTCAAATACAGATAATCATCATACCATGTCCTCAGTACAGCATCTCTCAACTATAAAAGGAGATAAACTAAAACTATAGTACATCAGTCTCTCCAAATACAAAAGATCTCTCTCCTCCAGATAAACAGTAAAAACCAGCCAACAGCTACGAGGAATCTCCAACCAGGGGGATACAGCTACACTCCTCGGGTGATAAGGATCTAGCTCGTGACTTCCTCGCCTCAAACAACGACCAAAGATCAGCAACTCCCGGAGAAAACACTGCAAAACAGGGGGAAGAAAACAAAGGGGAAACAACAATGGGGGGTGAGAACCACTAGTAAACCAGTAGCCTCCCCCTGTGGGTAAAGCCTCAAGCTCCGGCGTACCCACTAAGTCTACTAGAGGCAAGAAAAGGGCAAGTAGTAAAGCTGTAAACAGAACTACTGAATAAAAGGGGAAAACCACAACAAGTATGCCTCTCAATGCAATACCGAAGGAAATGACGGTATGAATGCACCAGGGAACAACATCTGGCTAAATAGACCCAATCTAGTGCCACCAGTAAAACTGGTACTGCCTGCTCTGCTGTCGAACTCAAGAACTCAGCATCTCCACTGTCCAAATGACCGGAACCCAACACGGTCTAAAGCCTACTCCGGAGTGGCACTCGAGGGGAGCGACCCACACGAGTAAAGTAACCCTGTCACACATATCTCAATATAGCAGGACTGGATCAAGACTATGATCAAAGTGGGAAACTCCGTCCACTAATAGAAACCCCGATCTGATGCAATAATACTCAAAAAGTGGGAAATACCATCCACTAGAGAAATCTGACACCCAATCTGATGCAACAGTAAACACTCGGTCGACCGCCCAAAGTCCGCGGTCACCGCAACAACCCACAACCCACAATTGGGTAATATAATCAAGATCCGGTCAACCGCCTACTGTCCGCGGTTGCCGCAGTAACCCACAATCCAACATCAAGTACACCCTGTCACTGACCCTCAGGTCCCGGCTACACTATCCCAAACCTCTGCTCGAACTCGAGCAACATGACTCAAAAGTCTACATAAAAGGAGAAAGAAAGCAATCATGGTTTCTCCTAAGTCAAATCCCAATATGATAGTGTAGCAATAAAATAGTGGCCTATCTAGATGTCCAAATAAGCATGCAAAAGTCCTCATGCAATGTGGAAGAGAGAGAATGTCAGATAACAGTTCTGCATGTGTAATATTTAATAATATCCATGTAAACATAACAATCATGCTAAAATCATCAATCAACTACACATGTGAACAATCCCTGATCCATAATAAATCCCCAGAGTGAAACCCGCACATTGATGTGTCATTATGTCCCGACAATTAATCATTTAATCCACTTTCATAAATCTAGGTGCTAATGTAGCATATTAATCATCACTAATAAATTATTCCAATAATGTCCCCAACATGCTATATTCACAAAATTAATCTCAGATGATAGGCTCACATGTATATCAGTCAATCATGCATGATACTCAATCCATTTGCTCAATAGTGGGGTTTTCTAATAAACTTAGTGAGTAAGTCAGATATAGAGGCAAGCAACAACCACCCACCTGAAGCGCTAACTGTCCGGGTCCGTACAGCTGAAAATACCAAAAACTCCAATCCTGCGCTCCAACAAGTACAGTACACCCGAAACACTCCTGGCACAACACAAAGTCCACTAAATACACTTAGGCTCCCAAATATTGCTTTTATTAACCCATACAACATCAGTCCCAAAACTGATAAATTATCACCTGCTGAAAGTGCCCAGAAAATTCCCAGAAAAATATCACGGCGATCCTCGCGTCGATAGCTTCGCAACGGTACCTTGCACGCCCAAATCAGAGTTCGGTAAGCCAAGTTATAAATTCGTCAAGACGGTAATCCAATCAACAAACTGTGAAGAAAAACTGTACACAGTACACTGAGAAAACAGTGATTATCACCTCGAAATAAATCTCTGAAAAATCCAAGAAAAATACGAGCGCGTTCCTTACGATCCGTAGATAAAAAGTTGTATAAGCTCGTCTCCGTCTGACGCTCGTGCGCGAAGATATGGCTGAAATACTCCGCTGCTGTCAAGGAAATCCACACAGCAAAAAGGGGTCACTGTTTGCCTCGGGATCCGTGCCAAAACCTCGAAACCGAAAAGCGCAATCAAAATGAAAGTTGAAGCCTTATCTGTAAGGAGTCAGCCGGCGCAAGAATCACAGAAAAGGGACCTCGGGGTAGCCCAGGGGAGCCAAAACATCACTGCTGCGCCGAAGAAGGAAACAGGAAATGCATCGTCGTGCCGCGCCGTAAAATGGGGAACCTCGGGATTCGAGCCTCCTAAAATCCTAGAACTTGGCAGGAAGATCAAGCATCAAGAGGTGAACAAATCTCCTTAAGGTGGCTCGGGCAGAAGAGGCTCGGAAAGGGGAGAAAAACTCGAAAAGAAGGGGCTCGGGTTGGTATTTATAGGCCATTCCAAACAAATCCAAAAATGCCCACTGTATCCTCACTTTCGGGCGCCCGAAAAGATTCGGGCGCAAACAGTGCGGCCCGGCCCACACTTTCGGGCGCGCACAGTAGCCCGGCCCACACGGCCCACGCCCGCACACCCGATCCGGTCGGACCGCGTGACCGTCCGACCCGCTCCACGCGCTGACACGTGTCCCCGAACACCGAACAGGCAACCCGGCCGCTCCCCTCGCGCCACGTGGCCGCCCTTGGTCAACGGGGCCGTTGGCGCCCGCCAATGGCGGGCCGCCACGTGGCGCCCGCGTGCGCCACCCTGCTGCCGTGCCCGCCACGCCAGCCGGCCGCCGCCTGCCCCGCCTGCCGGCCGCCGCCTGCCCCGCCTGCCACCGCCGCCTGCCACGCCGTACGCGCACAGTAGCACACCCAATCCTCGCGCGCCACGTGTCCAGGCCAAACACTCGCTGCACCCGGTGCACCCACTCCGTGCACCCGACGAACCACGACATGCCACGTGTCTACTGCTCCACCAATCGAAAACCGCCACGTGGCACACCCAAACCAGTACCTCCTGCGCCTGCCCGCGCACCTGCCCGGCCTGCCCGGCCTGCCCGCGCACTCCGCGTGCGCCGCGTCCACTGCACCGAGCCAATGGGAAAGTGCCACGTGTCCCCTCTCTGGTCCACCGTACACTCCGCTATGCTCCGTGGACCGCGACCCGAGGACCAACCAATGGGAAACCGCCACGTGGCCCCCCGCTCCGGTGCACGCCGGCCGCGTGGACCGCGCACCCTGCCCGCGCCCACGCGCCCTGCCCACCGCTGCTCTCCGCCTGCCCGAGGCCGCGCCGCTGCCCGCCGCCGCCGGACGCCGCCGGCGATCACCGGAGTTACTGTTCCGGCGGTGAACAGTAACCCGCCCCCAAAAAGTCAAGTAGGTAGTCCATTTTGACCGTTTTCGCGCGCTGAATCCGAATTTGACGTCCATTTCTCCAAATTCCAACTCTAAAAATTGCCGGAGGCTCCCGGAAGTGTATTCTTAGCCCGAATTTTGCGCGGAGCCCAAATTAATATCCGATTCGCGCGAAACCACTTCTAAGCCCTCCACGGGGTCCTCCGATCACTCACATGATCTATTTGAGCCCGAAGTCCAACTCTTGTGCCCAATTATGCCCCAAACACCTCCAGTACACCATGTAGGCCTCCAATGGCCACCCCAACGCACTGCAGCAGCTCTGCGGAGATCCGGGTCATCACACCAGCATTCAGATGGCGCCTTTCGAAGCCTTATATGGAAGACGTTGTCGGTCCCCGATCTGTTGGGATGACTTGGGAGAACGGAAGTTTTTGGGACCCGACTTGGTGGAAGAAACTGAAGCAAAGATACGACTCATCAGACAGCGCCTACTAACCGCCCAGAGTCGACAGAAAAGCTACGCAGACCGTAGGCGCCGCGACCTGGAATTCCAAGTGGGCGATCACGTGATCTTGCGTGTTTCACCATCCAAGGGGATCAAGCATTTCGGACTGAGAGGCAAGTTGAGCCCACGATTTGTGGGGCTATTCGAGATCCTGGAGCGCATTGGCCCGGTGGCTTATCGCCTTGCCCTACCGCCTAGCCTCGACCGAGTCCACGACATGTTCCACGTTTCGATGCTCCGGAAATACCTTTCCGACCCATCACATGTTCTGGACGTCTCTACCCTCGAACTTAAGGAGGACCTGAGCTTCGAGGAAACCCCGGTGCGGATCCTAGCAAGGGAAAATAAAGCACTGCGAAATCGAGTCATCCCCTACGTGAAGGTGCTCTGGAGCAACCATGAGGAGCGAGAAGCAACTTGGGAATTGGAGTCAAAAATGAGAGAGTGCTACCCCGACCTCTTCACCGCGACCCAGGATTAAGTTTCGAGGACGAAACTTGTTTTTAAGAGGTGAGTGGTGTAGTAACCGCTCTTAAATTGTATTTTGGATTTTATTTTTTTTATTTATTTATTACGTATCCCCCTTAGCGGTCCGGCGGTTGGATTAATAAATCACTTTTTCTGGACAGACCGTCGGGGCTCGCGGGTATTTTTAGACACTAGAGCTCGCGAAACGGAGAACGACGGCGCGATCGGATCTGAATTCCGACTCCGGAATCTCCCAGAATTAATTTCTGAAGGTTGCCAGCAGTTTCGGGTGCTTCAAATAAGTGGTCGGGCGATTGGCACGCTTTTCGAGGCAAGTCGGACCCCGGTTTGCGCCCAAACGACTAATTAATTAATTAATGTTGAGTTTGGGACTTAGGGCTTTTTCCCACTCCTAGTTTCCCTTGTGCGTTAGGTCTCGTGCGAGAAAACCCGAACCCCAGTTTTCCCCCTTCATCGGTTGGCGTGAAGAACCGAGGCGACGAGACGGGGAGAAGGAACATCCTGCGGAATCCGGCGAACGAGAGCGGGACGATCCTCCTCCTTCCCCCTTTACCGGCGAAAACGAGGTGAGCGGTTCGGGTCCTTCCGGTTCTTTTCGGTGTGGGTTTTCTTTCGTGTCGTGTCGCATGCGAGGCGTGTTTGGGGACCAAATGGGAGGCCGCCGCCGCCGTGGTTAAACGGGAGGCCGCCGCCGACGTCACCGTGTTCACGGGATCATCGCCGGAGCCGCCGTGACCGCGGGGTCGCAACCGGAGCCGAAAACGAGTTCACTTTTGGGGTTTTCTGCCCGCGGTCCACACGCCCGCGTGCACCCGGTGCACGCCGTTCCGGCCCGGGGCCGCAGACCCGGCGCACAAAGCTGTGCGCCAGGCCGTGCGGTCCACCGGGCCGGCGTGCACCCAGCGCACGCCTTTGCGGCCCGGGGCCGCAGACCCGGCGCACAAAGCTGTGCGCCAGGCCTCGCGGTCCACCGGGCCGGCATGCACCCGGCGCACGCCCTCCCGGCCCGGGGGCGCGGACCCGGTGCACAGAGCGGTGCGCCAGGCCGCGCGGTGCACGCCCGGGCGTGCACCCGGCGTTCGTTACCGCAGCAGGGGGCCATGGACCCGGTGCGCGCCCGCACCCGTGCGCGGCCCGGCCCAAGGCGCCATGGTCCACTGCTGCAGTGTGCTCCCGGTCCGCGCCGCGCCCGCTTGCCGCCGTGGACCCGGTCCACGCCTGGTCCCGTGCACTAGGGTTCCGAAAAAAAGCCCAGAAGCTCCGTTTTTAGCCCGTTTCGCGCCGTTTTTGAGTGTTTTTAACCACGAAGATGTTTTTAACAAGTATAATCTTTATTGTAGCTGTCTGGGCACACAGCGAGGGCGTTTTAGTTGGAGTTCCACACGTCTTCTCCTTCGCGTTGAGGTGGGTTTACTTTTGGGAACTTAGAGTCGATTTTCCCGACTAATGTCACTTGTTTTAATATAACTACCTAATGATGCCAATATGATTATCTAATATGATTATACATGATGTTGCTAACACGATAGCGGTTATAGCTTATTTCTGAGTACTGTTGGTTGTCTATTACTTTGCTCGAGGCTGCAGCACGCGCACCCGCGGTTTGGCCACCGCAAAGGTGCGCTTTTCCGGAAAAATGGTCTATGACCCGTGTATACCCACGAGGTGACGTAGTGGGGGCCCCCGCAGGTGGGGGGTTTGAGGCGCCGAGGTGTGAGCGGTGCGACCCGTCGGGGTAGGTGCCCGACGTGGTTTATCGAGGTAGGTGCTCGGTGGGGATGCCGGGGTAGGTGCCCGGATTAGGTTGTGTAGGTGTGCGAGGTCTTGTCCCCGTTTTGGGGGAGTGGTTGCTCCGGATAGTTTACGGTTGGGCGCACTTCTTTTTCCTGCTTTCCTTATTATCTTATATTGTCGCTGACTTCCCACTTTGTGACAGAGTCTTTCCGGGGGGAGAGTTAGGCGACGGTGAGGCCGGGACTGGAGGTCTTGGGTCTTTGGAGACCCCACATTGTATTCCCTCCTTTATTGTAGCTTTCCATTTACTACTGGGGTCCTATGTATGGTTCTCGATACCCTCGTGGGGTCGGTGTGGATGTCGGCACATTTTCGCTTATTATTACACTTTCTTTCTTCTTTCTGTTGGCCGCTTTCGAAAAGAAAAAAAAAGAAAACAAACCTAAACAGAATTGCGAAAACCGTTTTCAAAACCTAAGTGTCGTGTGGGCACTGTTTTCAAAACCCTGTGGATTTATGGATTTCGAAAAAGAATTTCAAAACTTAGGTGTCGTGTGGGCACTGTTTTCAAAACCCTGTGGCTTTATGTTGGTTTCGAAATTGGCTTTAATAAAAATCTAGGCGCCGAGTGGGCGTCGTTTTAACAATTGTGGATTTATCCTTTCAAACTGACCGGCCGTGAGAATGCTTCAACTTTAATGCATGTAGATATGTAGTTATGATTGTTGAACTGTTGTGATTGATTCGTGGACTGCGTTTGAACACTGTACTAGCTGCGATGCGTGCATATACAGGGGAGACTCTGCCCGTGTGCAGAGTGACCCTGTGTATGCGGCAGGTCTGGGCACGCACCGGGGGAGAGGACTTTTCCAAAAAAAAAAATTTCTACAGGCTAAACCCGTATTTTGTGGACTGTTTCCGCTGATTGAAAACCCCCGGGGCGTGACACAGTTGTTGAATTTTAGAAGTGGTTTTGCGTGGAATAGACATTAGAATTGGACTCAGCGTAAAATTTGGGTTAAGAACACTTATCTGGATGCCTTCGACAAATTTTAGGATTGGAATTTGGCAAAACGGACATCGGATTTGGATTCAGCGCGCGAAAACAATGAAAATGGACTATTTATTTGTATTTTTCGGAGCCCGGATGCCCGGGCACGGATTTTGAGGCACGGGGCACTGTTCTGGCAGCTGGGGCAGCGCCGGCGACGGCGAAGTGCGGCGGCGCGGGCTCGGGCAGGCGGCGGAGCGGGCGCGGGCAGCGCGCGGGAGCGGGCGCGGGAAGTGCGCGGGCAGCATGCGGGTGAGCGCGGTGCACGGGGGTGGAGTGCCACGTGGCGTTTTTCTATTGGGCTAGGGCAGACACGTGGCAGCTGGCGATTTGATGGTTCAGTGGTCGTGGTCCACGGGGTGCTTGGGGAGCACCTTGGGATGCGTGCGTGCAGAGGGCGCAGGTGGCGGGCGCAGGCGTGCACATGGGCGCATTGACGCGCGTTTCCCGCGCTCGGGCGCGCCACGTGTCGGCTTCCGTAGTGGGCCATGCAGCGCGAGGCTGGTGGCGGACCCGGCTGTCCGCTGTTATGCGGTGACGTGGCGTCACCAGGTTGATTCGGGCTCTGGTCGGACGGCACGGTGCAACCCGCGGGGACACCCCGGGGATTATTTGATTTGTTTTCCCAGCCTATAAATAGGCCGAGAACAACTACTTGTAGCTCTTTCCCTGCTCTATTTTTCACAGTGCAACCTTCAGGAAGATTCTTCCTCTTCCAGAGCTACTTCCACCAGAGGATTTCTGGGATTTTTGGTGGCACGCACTTTGAGGTTTTCGATTTTACGGCGCAGCAAGACGTTCTTGCATTGGTGTTCTTCTCCGTCGCATTTCGGTGCGTGGACTCCCTCGGGCTACTCCGGCAGTATTTTCTGGCGATTCTTGCTCCATCGTCTTCACGACAGATAGGGCTACGTTTCTCGTGTTTTCTATTTCTTCTCTTTCCGAGGTTTTCTTGGGCTTTTCGGACTATTTTGTAACCATATTTTCTGGGGCGGAGTTTTGGACAGCATTGGAGTTTTTATGGGTTTTCTCCGCGCTCGAGCGACGGAATAAGGTGTGCAAGTGCTCAATTCGTATCTACGCGACGCAAGGAACATCATCGTGATTTTTCTGGAATTTTTGGAGGTAGGCACGAAGGTGAAAATCTCACATTTTCTGTGCAGAGTTGTACAGAGTTTGTTTTTGGGAATTTCGAGATGGTCATCTTGTTGATTTTGTAACTTGACCTACAAGACTCGGATTAAGACGTGCAGGTACTCGTTTCGATCGGCTCGACGCGACGAACGCAGCGGTTATTTTTCCAGATTTTTCCGAGTTCATCTCGCAGGTGAGATTTAGCCATTTCAGGGCTGGTTGTGTGGACAGCGGCATGTTGTTTGTTATTGGGATTGATTGTTCGCCGTTTGGTTATTGTTACAGTTTGGGTGTTTTGCGTGGACTACGGTTATTGGACAGCGAGGGGGTTTTACAGCGGTGGATTGCGCGTGTCCAGGTGGGTGGTTGCTATATCCCTCTTTTCTGACATACCCACTAGGAATATTACAGAGATCTTTTTGGGACATTTATGATTGATATTAGCTATTCTTATGAGCCTATCATGTGAGACATATCATGTTGGGAATGTTATTAGGAAATTACTAAGTTGGAATTATGATTGTATTTGGAACTTATACATGCTGGCATGGACATAATATTAGTACTTAATCTTGCATGTGGTAGTTAGTGTCATGTTTGGACAATGTGAAATATCTTGTTGGTAGGTACTACTTGAGGCTCTTTTGGACATGTATAGGTGGATGGTTTATGTGAGGGTAGTCAGTGGATTTTAGACATGTGTAAATGTTTAATGACTTTAGCATGATGGTTATATCTATGCGGAACTATTACCTAATACACATGGGGGACTATTAGTTGTTATACTTCTTTCAATTTGCATGAGGACAATGGCATGCTTGTATGGACATCTAGATAGGCCACTATTTATTGCTACACTACCTTATTAGAACTTGACTTAGGAGAAACCATGTTTGCTCTTTTTCTCCTCATTCTTTAGTCAGGGGGATTTTGTTGCTCGGGTTTGAGCAAGGGTTGGGATAGTATAGCCGGGGCCTGGGTTTTAGCTTCTGGGGTATAGCGGTGACCGCGGATATTAGGTGGTTGACTGGATGTCGGTTGTGGGATATGATTGTGGATGACAGGGTATCATGGCAACCGCGGACTTGGCTATAGATTGGGGGATATTGCAGCGATCACGGATTTTGGGCGATTGACCGGATGTTCACTTGTGCATCAGATTGGGGATCAGTTTTCTTTTAGTGGAGGGGTGTGTTCCATTGGGGCTTTATAGTGATCCAATCCTGCTTTTATGATACTTGTGACATGGCTATTTTCCTCGTGTGGGTAGCTCCCCTCGAGTGCCACTTCGGAGCGTGCGGGGCACCAGCTAGGTGCCGAACAGGCATTGAGTTTTGCTATCACATCAGCGCGGCTTACTTGCCCGATGATGAGGGCGGCAGCAGGAGTTTTGCTATCACATCGGCGCGGCTTACTTGCCCGATGATGAGGGCGGCATAGATTGGGTTTATTGGGATGGTTTTGGTAACTGGTGCATACTTACGGTTGTTTCAGTCTGGGACTGTACTTAGAGGCATGGCAGGTGCATTTAGAGGCATAGTAGTGGTAGTTTTCCTTTTACAGTAGTTTTATTGCTTACCACTCTTCTTCCCTTTTTTGCCTCTGGTAGACCTAGTGGGTGCGTCAGGGCGTGAGGCTTTACCCACTAGGGGAGGCTACTGGTTTACTAGTAGTTCTCACCCCCATTCTTCTTTTTCTTTTTCTTCTTCTTTGTTTTGCAGAGTCTTCTGCGGGTGCTGCTGGGCGTACAGTGGCGGGTCGAGGAGAGAGGATGGCTGAGTAGATAGACAGTGGGTGTAAGACCCGGCCTTTCCTTTGACCTTTCCGTTCGCCTTTTCTTCTAACGGTTCGAGTTAGGATCTGATTTTTGGGGTTTTTCCAGGCTATCCGACGGGGCTCGCGGACATTTTTAGGCGGTGGGGTTCGCGAAACGGAGAACGGGGACGCGATCGGTTTCGGATTCCGACTCCCGGTTCATCCAGAATAAATTTTCGAAGTTTGGACCCCCTGGTAAGTGCCCCGGGATCCGTGTTGGGTCCGCACGGTTTTGAAAAATACTTATTCGAGAGAAAAAGAGGGGGGGGCTTAGGGTTTTTCTTATTTCTCCTCTCTTCTTTTGCCTCCCTCTCGTAGCCGTCGGCAAGGTGGAAACGATCGGAAAAAGAAAAGAGATCGGGGGCTAACCGAGGACTCGGACTTGGGTAGATCGATCAGGCGGACGATTCCTCTTCTCCCTTTCTCCTCGCAAATCAAGGTACGTTTTTCGTTGGAGTTCTTGATTTCGTAGCTTACGGTAAAGGGGAGGGGCCGTTTTCCGGTTTCGGGGAGCGATCGGGGGCCGCCGCCGCCGCGCGGGCCGCCTGCAGGTGGGGCGCCGCGCGGGGCGCGCCGCGCAGGCGGGCACCCGCAGGCGGGCACCGCGCGGGCAGGGGCCGCGCGGGCCGCCTGCAGGCGGGGCGCCGCGCGGCAGGCGTGCCGCGCGGGCGCCACCTGCAGGCCGGCACCGCGCGGGCAGGGGCCGCGCGGGCCGCCTGCAGGCGGGGGCGCCGCGCGGCAGGGGCCCGCGTGCAGGCGCGGCGCCGCGCGGCAGGCGCGCGCGCGCGGGCGCCCGCCCGCATGCAGGCGCCGCGCGGCAGGGGCCGCGCGGGCCGCGTGCAGGCGGGGCGCCGCGCGGCAGCGCGCTGCGCGGGCGCCCGCCCGCAGGCAGGCGCCGCGCGGCAGGGGCCGCGCGGGCAGCATGCAGGCGGGGCGCCGCGCGGCAGCGCGCTGCGCGGGCGCCCGCCCGCATGCGGGCACCGCGCGGGCCGGGGCCGCGCGGGCCGCATGCAGGCGGGGGCGCCGCGCATCAGGCGCGCCGCGCGGACACCGCCCGCATGCAGGCGCCGCGCGGGCTGGGGCCGCGCGGGCCGCATGCAGGCGGGGGCGCCGCGCGGCAAGCGCGCCGCACGGGCGCCGCCCGCATGCAGGCACCGCGCGGGCAGAGGCCGCGCGGGCCGCATGCAGGCAGGACGCCGCGCGGCAGGCGCGTCGCGCGAGCCGCCCGCGGGTGGGGCACCGCGCGACGAGCGCGCCGGGGAGGGAGGTTCCGCAGACGAAGGGCGCGCCGCACAGGTTGGTGCCGAGCGGGGGACTCCGCCGCTCGAAGTCCGGGGTTATGCCCATCGTCTGTGTCCAGCCTGGGGTCGGTGTGGGTTTCGGTCCCCTCAGTCTTGACATATTCTTGTTTTCCTCCAGGAGCGCGGCACGTCGTTGGCGACGGGTGCACGGACACGGACGAGCCAAGCGCAGGACGACACGCACGAGGTGGGTACATTCCCGGGAACTGTGGGAATAGGATTTTATTGATAGAAATAGTATGTTGGGGCAAGGTGGATAGTAAGTCTTCTCTCTTTTTTGAACTAACCCTGTTTTATTATCATTCCATTTTATTATTGATCTGAGGCTCTTGTTTTGCTACACGCACACCGGCGGATTGGCCTCCGCAAGGGTGTGCTTTTCCGGAAAAGTGGTACGTTGACCCGTGTACCCCACGCGATGGTGGCGTTAGGAATGGGGGCCCTCATAGGTGGGGGGTGTGAGCGGTGACGCTGAGGTAGGTGCTCGGCGGCCGAGGCAGGTGCTCGGCAGGGGACACCGGGGTGGGGGCCCGGTGTGGTGGTCGGGAAAGGTGCCCGGTTTTGCTATTATACAGGGTGTGATTATTGTAGGCGATGGTTGAGAGAGACAGTTGCTCCGGTTGCGGTGGTTTGCTATGCTTCCTAGTATTTTACTTATCATACTATTTCTAGTCACTGACTTCCCACTTCGTGACAGGTTCGTCCAGGGGCGAGTGCTAGGACACCGGTGAGGCCGCGAGAGTGCTGTTCTGACAGTAGTTGACTTCAGACACAGTGATTCTTTTCCCCTTGGTGCTTTATTTCATTATTCATACTAGTTAGTTGTGGTTTGCGACACCCCCGTGGGGTCGAAGTGGATGTTGCCTCCCTTCCGTTATGTTAATCTTTGTTCATTGCATGGCCGTTTTAAACAATGAAAAAGGAAAAGAAAGTAAAATCGTTTGCGAAATCTGTTTTCGAAATGTGGGTGTCGTGTGGGCACCGGATTTTAAAACCCTGTGGAATTTATGTGTTTTCGAACTGGTTTTACAAACTCGGCATCGGGTGGGTGCCGTTTTCCATAACTCTGTGGATTTATGTGGTTTCGAAATAGTTTTCAAAAATAATGGCGTCGTGTGGGCGCCGCTTCCAAAACCTTGCGATTATTTATCCTTTCAAATCAGTCGGCCCTTTTTCCTTGTATAAAAGTTGTTGGATTGTTTAGAATGCAAGTTGTATGAGTTTGTACCTCGATTAGTGTGGTTAATGCTTGAGATGAACGTATGATGTAATCAGGACGCCGTGCATATACAAAGGAGACTCTGCCCGCGTGTAGAGTAAATTTGTATATGCGGCGGGTCTGGGCACGCGTCGGGGAGTAATGATGTTCAAAAAAAAAAATTATTATTATACAGATTTGGGAGCATCGGTGGCTCTTCTTCCGCGCATTTAAACCCCCGGGGCGTGACAGATTAAGATGGTATCAGAGACTGAACTTTAACCACAATAGTCGGGGTCCAACATCCACGGGGCGCAATACACTAACTACTGATTAATAAAGCGAACTTGGGGTAGACCAGTAGATCGTGAGTGTGCGAGGGAAAAAGGGGGATTTATTTTCGATGCGTCTGTAGGTCGTGGTGCTAGACCAGTTAGGTCTAGGGTTGACTTGGCTTCTTTGTATATAGCGAATAATGGCCCGAAATGGGTTATTAGCGGAGAACGCAGGGGCAGAAAGTACGGTGCCAATAGCGGCGAAGTATCAGCTGCTCCGACAACAACTACAAGAGGTGGCCGGGCAGCTAGCAACCCTTATGGAACATGCGGCAATGGGCGCAACGGTCGACAACACCAATGGGGGTCGCCCAGGCTCCTTTGCCCGGACCAACCGCACCAGTGACGGGACCGCCGGTGGCGGTCAGCGAGACTACGGTTGCCCCTTCTCCGACAACGGTGACCGAGATACCGTCGGTTCGTCCGACGACGCCTTCAGTAGCACTAGCACCAGCAACTACGGGACTTACGCCGGGAGCCACCGTTGGAGCCCCCTTGGGAGAGACCGTGGTGACACCTATCCCCAGAATGACCGCCGATGCTGCGAGGGGGAAGCCCTTATCCGGCAAACCGAATGGGATGGATGGGCGGTCTGTAGCTCTGGGTCGAGTTCCTGTGTTCTGCACAAGGGGGTCGGTTAGGTTGTCCTACGGGTGGGTGAGCGCGTGTTCCCTCGTGTGCGCTTGGGAAACCTAGGCAACCTCCTTAGACAGGTCTTTCTCACTGGTTTCGTTGCATGTTTTCTTTTTGACCGGATAGGTTTCGGATGGATAGTCGATTGTACTTGGAGGCCGCTGCTTCAGTAGGCTTTGAGCTTAGAAGTTTCCTAGCGGGGGTATTGCTGTTTGGTTTGGAGTTTTACCGCTCGATTCGATGCCGGTGCTTGGAGGGGCAACGGATTGGGACCGAGCGTTAGTGGTTAATCAGAGTGTCGCACCCCGTCGATGCCAGGACGGGGGTAGGACCTGACCTTGTGAGTTTTGTCGCCAGCTTCCCGTGGCCGAGGCATGACCATGAGGCTTAGTTACGAGTGTTTTTGGGTCGTTGATCTTGTGAGGCAGGTGTGGGTCATAGGGATCTGTCGACTGCTTGGGGCTTTGGCACTGATCACTTTCGGCTAGGATGCCTTGTACGCAGCCCTTTAGGTGGGGTAGACCTTGTGGTAGGCCTTAGAGCTGAAGCCTAACCTTAGTTCTGACCGTCGCCCCGGTCGGACGGACCGTCGGGGCGGGTAATCCGGGACGGTGGATATGCTCCGAGTTTGTGACTCGTGTTGGTGACGGGTGGAGGTGGCCCATGTTGGTGACGGGTGGGAGCGGTCCGTGTTGGTGACGGATAAGTTCGTTGCTCTCGGGGGAGAGTTTCTGGTAGTTAGTGACCCAGCCTGCTTAGCTGGCACCTCTCGGAGCCTCGTGAGGGTGTTAGTGTGATCTTTCCCTTGTTGTCAGGTTGGTTGTGTGGGGCTTATAGGGGCTCTTCGGTGCGGGTTGGGAGGTATGACTCGGGTGCCTCGGCGCATTGCGAGAGGTCATCCTCTCTTTCGAGCTTCTACCAGGCACAACTAAGAGACATTCTAGGCAAGGAGTTCATCAAGCCGAGGGTGTCGCCTTGGGGGCGCACCCGTCCCCTTCGTGCGAAAGGAGGACGGAAGCCTACGCCTGCACATCGACTACATGGAGATGAATAAGGCTACAGTGAAGGACAAGCCCAGGATTGATGACCTCTTCAATCAACTGAGAGGAGCACTTGCGGGTTACTCTCGGGAACCTCAGGGACCAAAAGCTGTTTGCTAAGTTTAAGAAATGTGAGTTCTGACTTCTCTAAGTGGGCTCTTTGGGGCACATGGTGTCAGCAACGAGGACCGCAGGGAGTGTGAGCGGAACTGCCTGACACACGATTCAAAACTAGCAGCAGTCGTCTTCGTTTCAAAGCGTTGGAGTCACCACCTTTTGGAGTTCTTCGTGATGTGTTTTCGGATCGCCAGAGCCTTAAGTGGTTCACATAGGAAGAGTTGCCTTGCGACAGAGGCGTTGGTTGCAGTTGCTGAAGGACTCGACTTATCCATTCAGCATCACCCCAGCAAAAGCAAGTGTAGGAGCGGATGTCTTGAGCGGGAAGGGTCAAATTGAGGAGGAATCGATAAGCGCGATTACTCAGCAGGGCCGGCACGGGCGCGCGACTCTTGTCCTTGATGGTCAAGCCAACCCTATTAGAGAAATCCTGAAAGGCCAGAGGACAGGCGCACAGAAACAGCCTGTTCGAGACAAATCCCCCGGACCACGTGAGCGACTTTTCGGCGAGTGCGAACGGCACGACACATTTTCGAGGGCGGAATTGCGTTCCCGAGCTGCCAGAGTTGAAGGAAGAGGTATTGTCCGAGGCACACTGCGCTCCCTATGCGGCGCATCCAGGTGACACGAAAATGTACAAGGACCTCAAGCAGAATCTTCGGTGGACTAAATCGAAGGGGGATGCAACACAGTTCACTGCCCGTTGTTTGGACGATTAACCAGTAAAGCCGAGCATCAGCGACCGGCAGGGAAACTGCAACCACTACCTGTGCCCGAATGGAAATGGGAGCAAATCACGATGGACTTTGTCACCGGATTTCCCCGTTCGCAGCAAGGACACGACGCGATCTGGGTCGTTGTAGATCGGCTAACGAAGTCCGCTCACTTCTTACCCATCCACACAACCTGGACACGCGATCGATTGGCTCAAGTCTACATCAGCGAGATTGTCAGGCTACACGGGATACCGACGTCTATTACCTCAGATAGAGACACGAGGTTCGTTTCGAACTTTTGGCAGAGTCTACAGCGAGCCCTGGGGACCAAGTTGCACTTCAGCTCAGCCTTCCACTCCCAGACGGATGGACAATCCGAGCGGGTGATTCAGATTCTCGAAGACATGCTCCGGGCTTGCGTACTTGGTTTGGGGGACGGATGGTCGCGCTACCTACCCCTTGTAGAGTTTGCTTATAACAACAGCTACCAGGCGAGCATCCGGATGGCGCCGTACGAGGCATTGTACGGCAGGCGCTGTAGATCCCCGATTGGTTGGGACGATCTGGGGGAGCGAAGATTTTTGGGACCGGACCTGGTGATGGAGACTGAGGAAAAGGTGCGTCTCATCAGGCGGCGGTTGGTAACCGCCCAGAGCCGACAAAAGAGCTACGTGGACCAGAGACGCCGCGATTTGGAGTTCCAGGTGGGGGAACACGTGCTGCTACGGGTTTCGCCGTCCAAAGGGGTGAAGCGGTTCGGGTTGAGGGGCAAGTTGAGCCCGCGGTATGTGGGGCCGTTCGAGATTCTGGAGCGCATCGGCCCGGTGGCCTACCGCCTCGCCCTACCGCCAAACCTTGACCGAGTTCATGACGTGTTCCACGTGTCTATGCTTCGGAAGTATCTTCCCGACCCGTCGCGGGTGCTCGACGTCTCTGCCATTGAACTTAAGGAGGACCTGAGTTTCGAGGAAGTACCGGTGCGAATTCTGGCACGAGAGGACAAAAAGTTACGAAGCCGGACAATTCCCTACGTGAAGGTGCTTTGGAGCAACCAAGAAGAACGTGAGGCAACTTGGGAACCAGAGTCAATGATGAGAGAGTGCTACCCGGACCTCTTCGCCGCGGGTGAGGATTAAGTTTCGAGGACGAAACTTGTTTTCAGCGGTGAGTGGTGTAAGACCCGGCCTTTCCTTTGACCTTTCCGTTCGCCTTTTCTTCTAACGGTTCGAGTTAGGATCTGATTTTTGGGGTTTTTCCAGGCTATCCGACGGGGCTCGCGGACATTTTTAGGCGGTGGGGTTCGCGAAACGGAGCACGGGGACGCGATCGGTTTCGGATTCCGACTCCCGGTTCATCCAGAATAAATTTTCGAAGTTTGGACCCCCTGGTAAGTGCCCCGGGATCCGTGTTGGGTCCGCACGGTTTTGAAAAATACTTATTCGAGAGAAAAAGAGGGGGGGGACTTAGGGTTTTTCTTATTTCTCCTCTCTTCTTTTGCCTCCCTCTCGTAGCCGTCGGCAAGGTGGAAACGATCGGAAAAAGAAAAGAGATCGGGGGCTAACCGAGGACTCGGACTTGGGTAGATCGATCAGGCGGACGATTCCTCTTCTCCCTTTCTCCTCGCAAATCAAGGTACGTTTTTCGTTGGAGTTCTTGATTTCGTAGCTTACGGTAAAGGGGAGGGGCCGTTTTCCGGTTTCGGGGAGCGATCGGGGCGCCGCCGCCGCCGCCGCCGCGCGCGGCCGCCTGCAGGTGGGGGCGCCACGCGCGGCAGGCCGCCGCGCGGGCGCCACCCGCAGGCGGGCACCGCGCGGGCAGGGGCCGCGCGGGCCGCCTGCAGGCGGGGCGCCGCGCGGCAGGGTGCCGCGCGGGCCGCCTGCAGGCGGCACGCGCGGCAGCGGGCCGGCAGCCCGCGCGGCAGGCGGCCGCGCGGGCGCCGCCCGCAGGCGGGGGCGCCGCGCGGCAGGAGCGCCGCGCGGCGCCCGCCCGCATGCAGGCGCCGCGCGGCAGGGGCCGCGCGGGCCGCGTGCAGGGGGGCGCCGCGCGGCGCGCGCGCGCCGCACGGGGCGGCGCGCCGCCGCGCGCCCGCATGCAGGCGCCGCGCGGCAGGGGCCGCGCGGGCCGCGTGCAGGCGGGGCGCCGCGCGCGGCAGCGCGCTGCGCGGGCGCCCGCCCGCATGCAGGCGCCGCGCGGCAGGGGCCGCGCGGGCAGCATGCAGGCGGGGCGCCGCGCGGCAGCGCGCTGCGCGGGCGCCCGCCCGCATGCGGGCACCGCGCGGGCCGGGGCCGCGCGGGCCGCATGCAGGCGGGGGCGCCGCGCAGCAGGCGCGCGCGCAGGCACCGCCCGCATGCAGGCGCCGCGCGGGCTGGGCCGCGCGGGCCGCATGCAGGCGGGGGCGCCGCGCGGGCCGCATGCAGGCGGGGGGCCGCGCGGCAGCGCGCCGCACGGGCGCCGCCCGCATGCAGGCACCGCGCGGGCAGAGGCCGCGCGGGCCGCATGCAGGCAGGACGCCGCGCGGCAGGCGCGTCGCGCGAGCCGCCCGCGGGTGGGGCACCGCGCGACGAGCGCGCCGGGGAGGGAGGTTCCGCAGACGAAGGGCGCGCCGCACAGGTTGGTGCCGAGCGGGGGACTCCGCCGCTCGAAGTCCGGGGTTACGCCCATCGTCTGTGTCCAGCCTGGGGTCGGTGTGGGTTTCGGTCCCCTCAGTCTTGACATATTCTTGTTTTCCTCCAGGAGCGCGGCACGTCGTTGGCGACGGGTGCACGGACACGGACGAGCCAAGCGCAGGACGACACGCACGAGGTGGGTACATTCCCGGGAACTGTGGGAATAGGATTTTATTGATAGAAATAGTATGTTGGGGCAAGGTGGATAGTAAGTCTTCTCTTTTTTTGAACTAACCCTGTTTTATTATCATTCCATTTTATTATTGATCTGAGGCTCTTGTTTTGCTACACGCACACCGGCGGATTGGCCTCCGCAAGGGTGTGCTTTTCCGGAAAAGTGGTACGTTGACCCGTGTACCCCACGCGATGGTGGCGTTAGGAATGGGGGCCCTCATAGGTGGGGGGTGTGAGCGGTGACGCTGAGGTAGGTGCTCGGCGGCCGAGGCAGGTGCTCGGCAGGGGACACCGGGGTGGGGGCCCGGTGTGGTGGTCGGGAAAGGTGCCCGGTTTTGCTATTATACAGGGTGTGATTATTGTAGGCGATGGTTGAGAGAGACAGTTGCTCCGGTTGCGGTGGTTTGCTATGCTTCCTAGTATTTTACTTATCATACTATTTCTAGTCACTGACTTCCCACTTCGTGACAGGTTCGTCCAGGGGCGAGTGCTAGGACACCGGTGAGGCCGCGAGAGTGCTGTTCTGACAGTAGTTGACTTCAGACACAGTGATTCTTTTCCCCTTGGTGCTTTATTTCATTATTCATACTAGTTAGTTGTGGTTTGCGACACCCCCGTGGGGTCGAAGTGGATGTTGCCTCCCTTCCGTTATGTTAATCTTTGTTCATTGCATGGCCGTTTTAAACAATGAAAAAGGAAAAGAAAGTAAAATCGTTTGCGAAATCTGTTTTCGAAATGTGGGTGTCGTGTGGGCACCGGATTTTAAAACCCTGTGGAATTTATGTGTTTTCGAACTGGTTTTACAAACTCGGCATCGGGTGGGTGCCGTTTTCCAAAACTCTGTGGATTTATGTGGTTTCGAAATAGTTTTCAAAAATAATGGCGCGTCGTGTGGGCGCCGCTTCCAAAACCTTGCGATTATTTATCCTTTCAAATCAGTCGGCCCTTTTTCCTTGTATAAAAGTTGTTGGATTGTTTAGAATGCAAGTTGTATGAGTTTGTACCTCGATTAGTGTGGTTAATGCTTGAGATGAACGTATGATGTAATCAGGACGCCGTGCATATACAAAGGAGACTCTGCCCGCGTGTAGAGTAAATTTGTATATGCGGCGGGTCTGGGCACGCGTCGGGGAGTAATGATGTTCAAAAAAAAAAAATTATTATTATACAGATTTGGGAGCATCGGTGGCTCTTCTTCCGCGCATTTAAACCCCCGGGGCGTGACAGTGGGCCTGACAGTGAGTTAGCTAGACATGTACCACTTATGTATTCTATCTCAGACGGTTATACTTTTACTTTTTGGGGTCTCGCTTTAGCCAGCTAGTTGTATCTTTTTGTGGTGAGCTGAAAGAGATACTTGTACTTTATTTTACAGATGTATTATATTTTACTTCCAGCTTTAGTCTGAGATGTAGTTGTTTTTAGTTCAGCTCTGTTTTTATTACTCTTTTATTATATCTCTTATATTTGAGTAGGTTACCAGCGCTTCGTGCATGCGGGAAATCCGTGTGCACGGCGGATCTGTAGACGGGCCCGGGTTCTTGTTTACACCCGGGGCGTGACAAGTTTCGTGCTGAAATTCACCATGAGTAAAGTGCAGACCAGTTGTGTCAACAATCAA
>CM054935.1:15196174-15240565 GCA_029168755.2 Tillandsia fasciculata | reverse complement strand
AGCGAGGACTACGGTTGCCCCTTCTCCGACAACGGTGACCGAGATACCGTCGGTTCGTCCGACGACGCCTTCAGTAGCACTAGCACCAGCAACTACGGGACTTACGCCGGGAGCCACCGTTGGAGCCCCCTTGGGAGAGACCGTGGTGACACCTATCCCCAGAATGACCGCCGATGCTGCGAGGGGGAAGCCCTTATCCTGCAAACCGAATGGGATGGATGGGCGGTCTGTAGCTCTGGGTCGAGTTCCTGTGTTCTGCACAAGGGGGTCGGTTAGGTTGTCCTACGGTGGGTGAGCGCGTGTTCCCTCGTGTGCGCTTGGGAAACCTAGGCAACCTCCTTAGACAGGTTTTCTCACTGGTTTCGTTGCATGTTTTCTTTTTGACCGGATAGGTTTCGGATGGATAGTCGATTGTACTTGGAGGCCGCTGCTTCAGTAGGCTTTGAGCTTAGAAGTTTCCTAGCGGGGGTATTGCTGTTTGGTTTGGAGTTTTACCGCTCGATTCGATGCCGGTGCTTGGAGGGGCAACGGATTGGGACCGAGCGTTAGTGGTTAATCAGAGTGTCGCACCCCGTCGATGCCAGGACGGGGGTAGGACCTGACCTTGTGAGTTTTGTCGCCAGCTTCCCGTGGCCGAGGCATGACCATGAGGCTTAGTTACGAGTGTTTTTGGGTCGTTGATCTTGTGAGGCAGGTGTGGGTCATAGGGATCTGTCGACTGCTTGGGGCTTTGGCACTGATCACTTTCGGCTAGGATGCCTTGTACGCAGCCCTTTAGGTGGGGTAGACCTTGTGGTAGGCCTTAGAGCTGAAGCCTAACCTTAGTTCTGACCGTCGCCCGGTCGGACGGACCGTCGGGGCGGGTAATCCGGGACGGTGGATATGCTCCGAGTTTGTGACTCGTGTTGGTGACGGGTGGAGGTGGCCCATGTTGGTGACGGGTGGGAGCGGTCCGTGTTGGTGACGGATAAGTTCGTTGCTCTCGGGGGAGAGTTTCTGGTAGTTAGTGACCCAGCCTGCTTAGCTGGCACCTCTCGGAGCCTCGTGAGGGTGTTAGTGTGATCTTTCCCTTGTTGTCAGGTTGGTTGTGTGGGGCTTATAGGGGCTCTTCGGTGCGGGTTGGGAGGTATGACTCGGGTGCCTCGGCGCATTGCGAGAGGTCATCCTCTCTTTCGAGCTTCTACCAGGCACAACTAAGAGACATTCTAGGCAAGGAGTTCATCAAGCCGAGGGTGTCGCCTTGGGGGCGCACCCGTCCCCTTCGTGCGAAAGGAGGACGGAAGCCTACGCCTGCACATCGACTACATGGAGATGAACAAGGCTACAGTGAAGGACAAGCCCAGGATTGATGACCTCTTCAATCAACTGAGAGGAGCACTTGCGGGTTACTCTCGGGAACCTCAGGGACCAAAAGCTGTTTGCTAAGTTTAAGAAATGTGAGTTCTGACTTCTCTAAGTGGGCTCTTTGGGGCACATGGTGTCAGCAACGAGGACCGCAGGGAGTGTGAGCGGAACTGCCTGACACACGATTCAAAACTAGCAGCAGTCATCTTCGTTTCAAAGCGTTGGAGTCACCACCTTTTGGAGTTCTTCGTGATGTGTTTTCGGATCGCCAGAGCCTTAAGTGGTTCACATAGGAAGAGTTGCCTTGCGACAGAGGCGTTGGTTGCAGTTGCTGAAGGACTCGACTTATCCATTCAGCATCACCCCAGCAAAAGCAAGTGTAGGAGCGGATGTCTTGAGCGGGAAGGGTCAAAATGAGGAGGAATCGATAAGCGCGATTACTCAGCAGGGCCGGCACGGGCGCGCGACTCTTGTCCTTGATGGTCAAGCCAACCCTATTAGAGAAATCCTGAAAGGCCAGAGGACAGGCGCACAGAAACAGCCTGTTCGAGACAAATCCCCCGGACCACGTGAGCGACTTTTCGGCGAGTGCGAACGGCACGACACATTTTCGAGGGCGGAATTGCGTTCCCGAGCTGCCAGAGTTGAAGGAAGAGGTATTGTCCGAGGCACACTGCGCTCCCTATGCGGCGCATCCAGGTGACACGAAAATGTACAAGGACCTCAAGCAGAATCTTCGGTGGACTAAATCGAAGGGGGATGCAACACAGTTCACTGCCCGTTGTTTGGACGATTAACCAGTAAAGCCGAGCATCAGCGACCGGCAGGGAAACTGCAACCACTACCTGTGCCCGAATGGAAATGGGAGCAAATCACGATGGACTTTGTCACCGGATTTCCCCGTTCGCAGCAAGGACACGACGCGATCTGGGTCGTTGTAGATCGGCTAACGAAGTCCGCTCACTTCTTACCCATCCACACAACCTGGACACGCGATCGATTGGCTCAAGTCTACATCAGCGAGATTGTCAGGCTACACGGGATACCGACGTCTATTACCTCAGATAGAGACACGAGGTTCGTTTCGAACTTTTGGCAGAGTCTACAGCGAGCCCTGGGGACCAAGTTGCACTTCAGCTCAGCCTTCCACTCCCAGACGGATGGACAATCCGAGCGGGTGATTCAGATTCTCGAAGACATGCTCCGGGCTTGCGTACTTGGTTTGGGGGACGGATGGTCGCGCTACCTACCCCTTGTAGAGTTTGCTTATAACAACAGCTACCAGGCGAGCATCCGGATGGCGCCGTACGAGGCATTGTACGGCAGGCGCTGTAGATCCCCGATTGGTTGGGACGATCTGGGGGAGCGAAGATTTTTGGGACCGGACCTGGTGATGGAGACTGAGGAAAAGGTGCGTCTCATCAGGCGGCGGTTGGTAACCGCCCAGAGCCGACAAAAGAGCTACGTGGACCAGAGACGCCGCGATTTGGAGTTCCAGGTGGGGGAACACGTGCTGCTACGGGTTTCGCCGTCCAAAGGGGTGAAGCGGTTCGGGTTGAGGGGCAAGTTGAGCCCGCGGTATGTGGGGCCGTTCGAGATTCTGGAGCGCATCGGCCCGGTGGCCTACCGCCTCGCCCTACCGCCAAACCTTGACCGAGTTCATGACGTGTTCCACGTGTCTATGCTTCGGAAGTATCTTCCCGACCCGTCGCGGGTGCTCGACGTCTCTGCCATTGAACTTAAGGAGGACCTGAGTTTCGAGGAAGTACCGGTGCGAATTCTGGCACGAGAGGACAAAAAGTTACGAAGCCGGACAATTCCCTACGTGAAGGTACTTTGGAGCAACCAAGAAGAACGTGAGGCAACTTGGGAACCAGAGTCAATGATGAGAGAGTGCTACCCGGACCTCTTCGCCCGGGTGAGGATTAAGTTTCGAGGACGAAACTTGTTTTCAGCGGTGAGTGGTGTAAGACCCGGCCTTTCCTTTGACCTTTCCGTTCGCCTTTTCTTCTAACGGTTCAAGTTAGGATCTGATTTTTGGGGTTTTTCCAGGCTATCCGAAGGGGCTCGCGGACATTTTTAGGCGGTGGGGTTCGCGAAACGGAGCACGGGGACGCGATCGGTTTCGGATTCCGACTCCCGGTTCATCCAGAATAAATTTTCGAAGTTTCGACCCCCTGGTAAGTGCCCGGGATCCGTGTTGGGTCCGCACGGTTTTGAAAAATACTTATTCGAAAGAAAAAGAGGGGGGGGCTTAGGGTTTTTCTTATTTCTCCTCTCTTCTTTTGCCTCCCTCTCGTAGCCGTCGGCAAGGTGGAAACGATCGGAAAAAGAAAAGAGATCGGGGGCTAACCGAGGACTCGGACTTGGGTAGATCGATCAGGCGGACGATTCCTCTTCTCCCTTTCTCCTCGCAAATCAAGGTACGTTTTTCGTTGGAGTTCTTGATTTCGTAGCTTACGGTAAAGGGGAGGGGCCGTTTTCCGGTTTCGGGGAGCGATCGGGGGCCGCCGCCGCCGCGCGGGCCGCCTGCAGGTGGAGGGCCGCGCGGCAGGCGCGCCGCGCGGGCGCCACCCAGCAGGCGGGCACCGCGCGGGCAGGGGCCGCGCGGGCCACCTGCAGGCGGGGGCGCCGCGCGGCAGGCGTGCCGCGCGGGCGCCACCTGCAGGCCGGCACCGCGCGGGCAGGGGCCGCGCAGGCCGCCTGCAGGCGGGGGCGCCGCGCGGGCAGGAGCGGCGCGGGCGCCCGCCCGCATGCAGGCGCCGCGGGGCAGGGGCCGCGCGGGCCGCGTGCAGGCGGGGCGCCGCGCGGCAGGCGCGCCGCGCGGGCGCCCGCCCGCATGCAGGCGCCGCGCGGCAGGGGCCGCGCGGGCCGCGTGCAGGCGGGGCGCCGCGCGGCAGCGCGCTGCGCGGGCGCCCGCCCGCATGCAGGCGCCGCGCGGCAGGGGCCGCGCGGGCAGCATGCAGGCGGGGCGCCGCGCGGGCAGCGCGCTGCGCGGGCGCCCGCCCGCATGCGGGCACCGCGCGGGCCGGGGCGGCGCGGGCCGCATGCAGGCGGGGGCGCCGCGCAGCAGGCGCGCCGCGCGGCACCGCCCGCATGCAGGCGCCGCGCGGGCTGGGGCCGCGCGGGCCGCATGCAGGCGGGGGCGCCGCGCGGGCCGCATGCAGGCGGGGGCGCCGCGCGGCAAGCGCGCCGCACGGGCGCCGCCCGCATGCAGGCACCGCGCGGGCAGAGGCCGCGCGGGCCGCATGCAGGCAGGACGCCGCGCGGCAGGCGCGTCGCGCGAGCCGCCCGCGGGTGGGGCACCGCCCGACGAGCGCGCCGGGGAGGGAGGTTCCGCAGACGAAGGGCGCGCCGCACAGGTTGGTGCCGAGCGGGGGACTCCGCCGCTCGAAGTCCGGGGTTACGCCCATCGTCTGTGTCCAGCCTGGGGTCGGTGTGGGTTTCGGTCCCTCAGTCTTGACATATTCTTGTTTTCCTCCAGGAGCGCGGCACGTCGTTGGCGACTGGTGCACGGACACGGACGAGCCAAGCGCAGGACGACACGCACGAGGTGGGTACATTCCCGGGAACTGTGGGAATAGGATTTTATTGATAGAAATAGTATGTTGGGGCAAGGTGGATAGTAAGTCTTCTCTCGTTTTTTGAACTAACCCTGTTTTATTATCATTCCATTTTATTATTGATCTGAGGCTCTTGTTTTGCTACACGCACACCGGCGGATTGGCCTCCGCAAGGGTGTGCTTTTCCGGAAAAGTGGTACGTTGACCCGTGTACCCCACGCGATGGTGGCGTTAGGAATGGGGGCCCTCATAGGTGGGGGGTGTGAGCGGTGACGCTGAGGTACGTGCTCGGCGGCCGAGGCAGGTGCTCGGCAGGGGACACCGGGGTGGGTCCCGGTGTGGTGGTCGGGAAAGGTGCCCGGTTTTGCTATTATACAGGGTGTGATTATTGTAGGCGATGGTTGAGAGAGACAGTTGCTCCGGTTGCGGTGGTTTGCTATGCTTCCTAGTATTTTACTTATCATACTATTTCTAGTCACTGACTTCCCACTTCGTGACAGGTTCGTCCAGGGGCGAGTGCTAGGACACCGGTGAGGCCGCGAGAGTGCTGTTCTGACAGTAGTTGACTTCAGACACAGTGATTCTTTTCCCCTTGGTGCTTTATTTCATTATTCATACTAGTTAGTTGTGGTTTGCGACACCCCCGTGGGGTCGAAGTGGATGTTGCCTCCCTTCCGTTATGTTAATCTTTGTTCATTGCATGGCCGTTTTAAACAATGAAAAAGGAAAAGAAAGTAAAATCGTTTGCGAAATCTGTTTTCGAAATGTGGGTGTCGTGTGGGCACCGGATTTTAAAACCCTGTGGAATTTATGTGTTTTCGAACTGGTTTTACAAACTCGGCATCGGGTGGGTGCCGTTTTCCATAACTCTGTGGATTTATGTGGTTTCGAAATAGTTTTCAAAAATAATGGCGTCGTGTGGGCGCCGCTTCCAAAACCTTGCGATTATTTATCCTTTCAAATCAGTCGGCCCTTTTTCCTTGTATAAAAGTTGTTGGATTGTTTAGAATGCAAGTTGTATGAGTTTGTACCTCGATTAGTGTGGTTAATGCTTGAGATGAACGTATGATGTAATCAGGACGCCGTGCATATACAAAGGAGACTCTGCCCGCGTGTAGAGTAAATTTGTATATGCGGCGGGTCTGGGCACGCGTCGGGGAGTAATGATGTTCAAAAAAAAAAATTATTATTATACAGATTTGGGAGCATCGGTGGCTCTTCTTCCGCGCATTTAAACCCCGGGGCGTGACAGTGGGCCTGACAGTGAGTTAGCTAGACATGTACCACTTATGTATTCTATCTCAGACGGTTATACTTTTACTTTTTGGGGTCTCGCTTTAGCCAGCTAGTTGTATCTTTTTGTGGTGAGCTGAAAGAGATACTTGTACTTTATTTTACAGATGTATTATATTTTACTTCCAGCTTTAGTCTGAGATGTAGTTGTTTTTAGTTCAGCTCTGTTTTTATTACTCTTTTATTATATCTCTTATATTTGAGTAGGTTACCAGCGCTTCGTGCATGCGGGAAATTCCGTGTGCACGGCGGATCTGTAGACGGGCCCGGTTCTTGTTTACACCCGGGGCGTGACAAGTTTCGTGCTGAAATTCACCATGAGTAAAGTGCAGACCAGTTGTGTCAACAATCAATCCCAGATTTGCACCAATTACAGTAGGAATTATATTGAACTTGACACCTCTAACTGTTGTTTCAAATATGAATGACCCGGTGTCAGGATCCTTGTGAAGTATAACTGCTCTCATGTAAAACTCCCTGAGTAGCTCCACACAGAAACCCATCCTAGCAGGAACTCTACCAAGTGGCTCAATAGGAATCCGTTCCAGTAGCCTTGCAAAGTCCGGAACTTCTCGATATAATTCAGAGAAGTTGACGTGTCGCTCCCCAATACATGCTCTATTCTCAAAGATTGCACGGTGTTTTGAGATAATATGTTGTTCACCTTCCCCAAGCTTTGATCGTCGTTTGATTGAGAGCATTCACGAATTACTAGTCCACCGGTACTTCTTCGTGGAGGAGAATCTGCACTTTTCTTTTTCCTCGATGTCATCGGTGCATTTCCCTTTTCTTTAACTGATTCTTCCTCTAATTTAGATGAAGGTTCTGATTCGGAACTTGTTGATCCTTCATCACGTGATCGTTTAGAAGCTTTCTTCTTTCCACATCCACGACCACGTCCACTTCTGGTGGCCATGTCACGCCCCGAGTTTAAAAACCAGCGTCTAAATTTTTTTTTTTTTGAAATCAGAGTTTGAAACCAGCCAGGGCGCAACAGACCGCCACATATATAGAAGAGTCCCAATCCCACAGGGGATTGAGCCTTTTCTATATATGCACGGCTAGCTTGGCAATCAAATCAGAGTACTAACTACGTACACTTATTACAATATTACAACTAACTTACAGTTACACATTTACAACCATTTCAAATACATTACATTTTTTTCTCTTTAACAAGTAATCACTTGGGCTAACGGCTGTCCAGGGTCAAGCTCTATCTCGTGATCTCACCAACTCGTCCCGACATCTCAACCACCCGCTTGACCTGAAAAACAGTCACCCGAGGGTGTGAGACACACCGGAGTGTATCCCAGTGGGCACGACGAGCCGAGAAATAGCAAATCGTACCTACTGGTATACAATACTAGAGGATAGTAATAGATCATGGGTTAGGGTAAAGCAGATATATAACTGGTGCTGTAAAGAAGGCAAAACTCATAATCTGGGTACAAGCATAGGAGATAATTTTAGCAGAATATAAAACAGGACAAACATGTATCAGGATAATCAACGCATCAAGGAGTTAGGACAATCAGCAAGATAACAGTGAAACTATAATCAAAGGCATCACATAGAATCATATAAAGATAGATAACTAGAAGACAGATCAAAGAATCAAGAAGCATGTTAAAGCAACTTAACAACACATGCATCAAATAGATGAAACCACAAAGACCCAATCACAATGTCACGCCCCGGGTGTAAACCAGAACCCGGGCCCGTCCACAGATCCGCCGTGCATGCGGTATTTCCCACACACACGAAGCGTCGGTAACCTGCTCAGAAAAGAAAAGATAATAAAAGAGCATAAAAATCAGAGCTGAAATAAAACTACGGTATCTCAGACAGATGCTGGAAGTAAAAGGTACAACAGTGAAATAAAATACAGATGTCTCTCCCAGCTCACTACTAAAGATACAACCTGCTGGCAAAAGCCAGTCCCTAAAAAGAAATACAAGAAAACTGTCTGAGAAGTCCTGGTACCCAAAAATCTCCAGCTACGACCCTCGGTGGCTCTCTATCTAGTCCGCAATCTGCTTACCTCGATTAGTTGCTGACGGCCCAGCAACTCCCACTGAAGACTCTGCAAAACAAGGGGAAAGAAAGAGACAAGAAAAACAATGGGGGTAAGTACTACTATAAACAGTAGCCTCCCCTAGTGGGTAAAGCCTCAGCTCAGATATGCCCACCAGGTGATCAGAGGCGAAAAGGGGAAAGGAAAAGAAGGGAGAAGCAGATAAATAAAGCAACTGATAAAGTGCTATCCCTAATATGCCTCTATATGACCAACCAATAAGGATGGGAAAAGTGATGCATCAGAATCAAGTAGCCTGTCATAAAGACCCAATCTGACAGCCAGTGAACACTGGCCCTGCCTGCTCTGCTGTCGAACTCAAGAACCCAGCATGGTGCCCGGCGCTCACACCGTGGAACTCAAGAAACCAGCATGGTGCCCGGCGCTCACACCGTGGAAAGCCTACTCCGGAGTGGCACTCGAGGGGAGCGACCCACACGAGTAAAGTATATCACTGTATCAACCATCTCTGTAACCACTGTCTCATAATAGCAGGACTGGATCGAGACTCAAATAAGTGGGAACAACCCTCCACTAAAGTAAGCCCGATCCCCGAACACCCAATCTGATGCAATAGAAACAATCCGGTCAACCACCCAAGATCCGTGGTCGCCGCAACCCCCTGACAAACTCAACCTGTCCCAAATCCCCAATACCTGCCTACACTGTCCAACATACGCTCGAACCTGAGCGATTAAGCCGCTAGTGCCAACAATGAAAGAAGAAAAGAGAAAAAGCATGGTTTCTCCTAAGTCAAGTCCCAAAATAGTGTAGCAGTAAAAGATGGCAATAATTATGTGACCAATTTAATCATGCAGTGTTCCAATATTTGTCCAGTTTCCCAGAATAATCAATTTAGAGAATAAAGGCTAAAGTGACAGTCACATATGATTAATCATCAGTTTTGCAGTCCTCAAATATTATCACATTGTCTCTATGCATACGGTCCAGAACTTAGGCGATTTAAACAAATGATCAATCTAACAATAATTTTCGCGGATCAGATAACCAATAATTTGCTCCCTAAAGCATGCGAGTCTACCAATTAACACATTTAGCATCATCAAATCAGGGGTACTCTGATATTCCTAGTGGGCATAACAAAGGAGAGGAGTACAACAACCACCCACCTGAAGTGCAACAGTCCAAGTCCGTACAGCTAGAAAATACCAAAACTCCAATTCCTTGCTTCCACAATTTCAGCACACCCGAAATATCCCTGGTACAGTACAAAGCTCACTAATTACACTTAGGCTCTCACTTATAGCACTAATTAACTCATACAATCCCGAATTCTGTACAGTTAAATTATCACCTGCAGAAATTGCCCAGAAAATTCCAATAAAAATATCACGGCGATCCTCGCGTCGATAGCTTCGAAACGGTACCTTGCACGCCCAAATCCGAGTTCTGTACATCAAGATAAAAATTCGGCAAGGGGGCACACTCACACTAAAATCAGGATTAAGGGCTGATTACTGTTCACTGAGAAATCACTAATTATCACCTCGAAAGAAAATTCACGAAAATCCAATAAAAATACGAGCGCGTTCCTTGCGTTCTGTAGATGAAAAAGTTGTATAAGCTCGTCTCCGTCAGACGCTCGTGCGCGAAGATATAGCCAAATACTCCGATGCTGTCCTCACATTCCTCACAGAAAAAGGGGGACCCTTGTTACCTCGGGATCCGAGCCAAAGAAGCAAAATCAGAAAGAGTGATCACAATCAAAGTTGAAGCCCTACCTGTTAGGAGTCTGTCGGCGCAAGAATCACAGAAGAAGGAGCTCGGGGTAAACCAGGGGAGCTAAAACACCGCAGCTGCGCCGAAGAAGGACACAGGAAACGCAACGTCGCGCCGCGCCGTAAAATCGAAATCTCGAAATCCGTGCCACCCAACAATCTGAAACTTGGTAGATGTAATCTCCTCTTCATGGAGAAGATTTCTTCTTCTCAGGCCACAGGGAGATAAGAGCTCGAAGAGGGTGGAAATGGTCCATCAATCTCCCTCGGATTGCTTAAGAAGGAAATCCAACACAAAAATGTCTCCAGAAAATTCGCTGCGCCCTGTGCACGTGAGCCACCCAATGGCGACGCGACACGTGGCCCCAACACCGTGCACCGCCCGTGAACCGCGCACCCGCACGTCGCGTACACTTACTCCGCGTACGGCACCCACTCCGAGACTTGCGTGGACCGGGAGCACAACACCGACCCAATCAAATGCCGCCACGTGTCCACAGTCGGTCCACCGTGCACCAATACTGTTCCGTGGACCGGGTGCTGTGAGCCACCCAACAGGATCTTGCCACGTGGCACCCCGCTCGGTGCACGCCCGCCGCGTGGACCGGCCGCCTGCCCGCGCCCCTGCGCGCTGCCCGCGCCCTGCCCGCGCCGCGCGCCGCCGCTGCTCCGCCTGCCCGAGGCCGTTCCGCCGCCCGCCGGTGCTGCCCGCCGCCGCCGCCGGCGCCGGCGATCGCCGGAAAGCACTGTTCCGGCCGTGAACAGTAAAAATACTGTAGCAAGCTCCGAAAAATCCAAGTAAATAGCCCATCTTGACCGTTTTCGCGCGCTGAATCCAAATACGGCGTCCGTTTTGCCAAATTCCAATCCTAAAATTTGCCGGAGGCTCCCGGAAAGGTATTTCCATTCCGAATTTCGCGCCGAGTCCAAATTTGATATCCGATTTGCGCGAAAACTCTTCTAAACATCCAACGGGGTCTTCCGGTTATCCACGTGATCTATTTAAGCCCCGAATCCATCACTTGAATCCAAATTGGCACGCGAACACCGCCGACATGCCCCGTAGGCCTCCCGAAGCTGCTGGTCACACTGTAGAAGCCCTGCAAGGATCCGGGTCACCACATCCTCCCCCACTAAAAGAAAGTTTCGTCCTCGAAACTAAAGAAACTCCCTAGGAGTCTCAAAAAAACCAGGGTTAAAACCCAACACCGCCGTCTCCAGCCCCCAAGTCACCAATCACTCCCCGTGATTACTCCGCAACAACCACAACAGCAACAACCAGAACGGCAAAGCCCGATTGCGCAATTCCCTCACCACACGAGCCGGAATTCGCAACGGGCGTCCCTCGTACACCGAACTCTCATAGGGCTCAAAAGAAGCGAGTCAATCACGGGCGAGGGGTCCAAAGCATACCACTCCTGAGCTGAGATGCAGAAAAACCTCAGATCTTCCAACAAAAGACTGGGGAAAGGAACGAACAGCCCGAGCAACATGCTCAAGAATCACACCAAAGAGCCAACTCAACCAACGCGATCCGAAACACAAACACACAACACCTGCACAGAAAAGGGGCCCAAACAAGCAGGTGTTCACACTCGGTCGCCCTCAGAACTCAACCACCCAAGTGGATTGCTCAGCCGCAGCCTCTAATCCAAAGAGATCCTCTAGGACACAAACTCAAACCCTGTACACCAAGATGGCCCCACACAGCGCCAATTATAGAATCAACAAACACAACCCCAAAGCTCTTCCGCTCCAGGTATCCGCCACCACAGCGGCCCTATCGGGGTGATACAGGGTGCTCGACAAAATCCAAAGATAGCTCTACAGCCACAATGGGAGGTATCACTAACACACCAATCCATCTCCCACCACTGACTAGGTTAAAATCGGCGCTGGTACCAAACTCGTCATCTGATCATCAGGCTCTGCTAGCACTATCCGGTCCAAAAGCTCCTCACCCCAACAATAACCGTCGATCTCGGCCAGTCTTAAATAACATCCATTCTGGCCGAATTTCCACAGTCGCCCCTAAGGCTTGAATAGGCAATCCAGGAAGACATGCTCTCGAAGCTAAAACTTGTTCCGCAACGACTTGCATAAAGCTTCTTCCTCACGGACCTTGCCACAGCATCTACAAATGCTCCACAAGCTCAAAATCATTCGGGAAGGGGGTAAGCCAAAATATCCTTAGAGATCGCTGCTATCAATCCGTTCACGTCCCACTGGAAAACAGAGTTCCTCAATCTTAAAGGCAACAGGGCATTAGTCATTCCATTGGCTTCACTGTACTGATAATGCCCCTAGCGTCTCCTGTACGCCATCTTGACGAAATACTCAGCTGTGAATCTAAACTGGTGCAGGCATCACAATCGATCAACTGCCGGGGCAGAACTCCATCAAAAGGCCCTAAATAATAATACCTGGACCTGACTGGGCTCCAATCACAAAGGGCTCTCACCGTCGTATATCAACGACATGACACTAGGTCCAACAGACCCTCGATCCATCAGATCCCCGCACCTATGCCATCAACTCCCGCAGCTCTAAAGGCGATATCCAACGAGGTGCTATGAAGTTGGCGCGGTTTCCAGAACCACGTCAACCACAATCTTAATCTCCCTTTCTGGCGGCATAATCATCGGCTCAGGTGGTCTCACACCCGGGATCTCACGAGCAATAGGGATATCCTTAAGTCCCGCTGTCGCCGTAGGCACCTCTCACACTGTCACTGTAATCGGTATGCTCTAACAGTCTCAACAAACAAATTGCCTTCCATTATCTGCCTTGCAGAAAATCAAAGCCCTTTCTCTCGACAGTCAAACATCCTGTGGCACTACGCCAACCAATCCCATGCACTGGGTCAAACACCAAGCTGCCACAAACACCAATATGTCTGCCGGCAAAACTCACAGCCTCTGCTACACTGGACACGATCCACAAGCCTCCCCCACTTGCACCATGCCAACAGTAACCTGTACCTCAAGTTCATGTGGTAACGACTCTACCTCTAGTCCATGTAGGGATGCAACATGCTCTAACTCTGACTGCTGTGATGAAATCATACCTGCGACAACTCAATCCACTACCGTGGCGCCCTCCGACCGGGCGGCACAAATTCATCCGCTCGATGCAAGTGGTCGTCGCTCAGCCTGCCAAAATATCTAGAACAATCACAAAGGGAGCACGACCTCTGTCCATGCTCACACTGAGGTGCCGAATGTGGTCTCTCGCAGACAGCCAATACACGCTACCGCTGCGCCGCTCTGATAAAAGGGCTGTCGTTGTCATCGGGGTCCACCCAACCCCCGATGTCTCAAGATGCCGGCGAATAATCCTGACTTTTTCCTCTGCCTCCAAAAGTAACTCCGGTCCCAAAGTCCTCCTCTCACCCACGTCACTCCAATATAAGGAAGACCGACACTTGCGTCCATACAACGCTTCAAACGGAGCCATCTGGATGCTCGCCTGATAGCTGTTGTTGTACGCGAACTCAACCAAGGATAAGTGTCGGTACCACCCTCCTCCAAAATCCATAACGCACGCTCTAAGCATATCCTCGAGGGTCTGTACGGTGCGCTCTGATTGCCCAACGGTCTGTGGGGGAAAGCGGTGCTAACCCTGAGCTGGGTCCCCAATGCAGAATGCAAACTCCCCCAAAAGCGTGACACGAATCTCGGGTCTCGATCCGACACAATCGGAGCAGGTATGCCGTGAAGCCTCACTATCTCATCCATATATAACTGCGCCAAACGCTCAAGTGTCCAAGTCGTCTGAACCGGTAAGAAGTGCGCCGACTTGGTGAGTCTGTCCACAATAACCCAGATCGCATCTGCTCCGCTCTGCGCCCTAGGCAATCCAGTGACGAAATCCATAGTGACGTGGTCCCATTTCCACTCAGGAATTGGAAGACTCTGCAACTTGCCAGCAGGGACGCGATGCTCTGCTTCCACTTGCTGACAAGTTAAACAGTGAGCTACGAATCTCCCAATGTCCCGCTTCATTCCGGGCCACCAGAACTGTGCCTTGAGGTCCTTATACATCTTAGTACCTCCAGGGCGGACGGTATAAGGTGTATAGTGGCCTCCCTCAAAATCTGATCTCTAATCTCCTGATCCAAAGGCACACACACTCGGTCCCTGTACCGCAGTACTCCCGAGCTATCCACAGAAAAATCCCCTGTCTGATCCGCCTGAAGCTGCGTCCTGATCCTCGTCAAGTGGGGGTCCTCACTCTGAGTATCCCTGATCCTCTCCAACAGAGTGGGTTGCAAGACCATAGGCATGAGTTTAGCAGAGACCCCAGGGGATACTACCTCCAGCTGTAATCGCCTCATCCGCTCGACCAACGGCGCCTGCTGCGAGATCAATAAGCTCAGACTCAACTGCTGCACCAAGTGCACCCGGGTCAGGGCCCCAAAGTCGGGGAGACACCGCTCGCCACGACAAACAGCAAATCAGCACATCCCAAACACTCGACCCAATCTAGCGAAAGTCAAAGACATCTCCCTATTTCTGTAACCTTATGTTGTCTGCAGCCAACATAATGGTTCAACAGAAATAGACTATGTCGATCCCTCTTCACTCACAGGAAGAGTTAACCTATAAAAATCACCGACTTTCGCAAAATGTCACGCCACTCACGCCCTATCATCCTAGGGTCTGTCCAAAAGCCTAGGGTTTCCTAAGTCCCAACTGACCTATCCCTAAGCTCTGATACCAACTTAATCTGTCACGCCCCGGGTGTAAACCAGAACCCGGGCCCGTCCACAGATCCGCCGTGCATGCGGTATTTCCCACACACACGAAGCGTCGGTAACCTGCTCAGATAAGAAAAGATAATAAAAGAGCATAAAAATCAGAGCTGAAATAAAACTACGGTATCTCAGACAGATGCTGGAAGTAAAAGGTACAACAGTGAAATAAAATACAGATGTCTCTCCCAGCTCACTACTAAAGATACAACCTGCTGGCAAAAGCCAGTCCCTAAAAAGAAATACAAGAAAACTGTCTGAGAAGTCCTGGTACCCAAAAATCTCCAGCTACGACCCTCGGTGGCTCTCTATCTAGTCCGCAATCTGCTTACCTCGATTAGTTGCTGACGGCCCAGCAACTCCCACTGAAGACTCTGCAAAACAAGGGGAAAGAAAGAGACAAGAAAAACAATGGGGGTAAGTACTACTATAAACAGTAGCCTCCCCTAGTGGGTAAAGCCTCAGCTCAGATATGCCCACCAGGTGATCAGAGGCGAAAAGGGGAAAGGAAAAGAAGGGAGAAGCAGATAAATAAAGCAACTGATAAAGTGCTATCCCTAATATGCCTCTATATGACCAACCAATAAGGATGGGAAAAGTGATGCATCAGAATCAAGTAGCCTGTCATAAAGACCCAATCTGACAGCCAGTGAACACTGGCCCTGCCTGCTCTGCTGTCGAACTCAAGAACCCAGCATGGTGCCCGGCGCTCACACCGTGGAACTCAAGAAACCAGCATGGTGCCCGGCGCTCACACCGTGGAAAGCCTACTCCGGAGTGGCACTCGAGGGGAGCGACCCACACGAGTAAAGTATATCACTGTATCAACCATCTCTGTAACCACTGTCTCATAATAGCAGGACTGGATCGAGACTCAAATAAGTGGGAACAACCCTCCACTAAAGTAAGCCCGATCCCCGAACACCCAATCTGATGCAATAGAAACAATCCGGTCAACCACCCAAGATCCGTGGTCGCCGCAACCCCCTGACAAACTCAACCTGTCCCAAATCCCCAATACCTGCCTACACTGTCCAACATACGCTCGAACCTGAGCGATTAAGCCGCTAGTGCCAACAATGAAAGAAGAAAAGAGAAAAAGCATGGTTTCTCCTAAGTCAAGTCCCAAAATAGTGTAGCAGTAAAAGATGGCAATAATTATGTGACCAATTTAATCATGCAGTGTTCCAATATTTGTCCAGTTTCCCAGAATAATCAATTTAGAGAATAAAGGCTAAAGTGACAGTCACATATGATTAATCATCAGTTTTGCAGTCCTCAAATATTATCACATTGTCTCTATGCATACGGTCCAGAACTTAGGCGATTTAAACAAATGATCAATCTAACAATAATTTTCGCGGATCAGATAACCAATAATTTGCTCCCTAAAGCATGCGAGTCTACCAATTAACACATTTAGCATCATCAAATCAGGGGTACTCTGATATTCCTAGTGGGCATAACAAAGGAGAGGAGTACAACAACCACCCACCTGAAGTGCAACAGTCCAAGTCCGTACAGCTAGAAAATACCAAAACTCCAATTCCTTGCTTCCACAATTTCAGCACACCCGAAATATCCTGGTACAGTACAAAGCTCACTAATTACACTTAGGCTCTCACTTATAGCACTAATTAACACATACAATCCCGAATTCTGTACAGTTAAATTATCACCTGCAGAAATTGCCCAGAAAATTCCAATAAAAATATCACGGCGATCCTCGCGTCGATAGCTTCGAAACGGTACCTTGCACGCCCAAATCGAGTTCTGTACATCAAGATAAAAATTCGGCAAGGGGGCACACTCACACTAAAATCAGGATTAAGGGCTGATTACTGTTCACTGAGAAATCACTAATTATCACCTCGAAAGAAAATTCACGAAAATCCAATAAAAATACGAGCGCGTTCCTTGCGTTCTGTAGATGAAAAAGTTGTATAAGCTCGTCTCCGTCAGACGCTCGTGCGCGAAGATATAGCCAAATACTCCGATGCTGTCCTCACATTCCTCACAGAAAAAGGGGGACCCTTGTTACCTCGGGATCCGAGCCAAAGAAGCAAAATCAGAAAGCGTGATCACAATCAAAGTTGAAGCCCTACCTGTTAGGAGTCTGTCGGCGCAAGAATCACAGAAGAAGGAGCTCGGGGTAAACCAGGGGAGCTAAAACACCGCAGCTGCGCCGAAGAAGGACACAGGAAACGCAACGTCGCGCCGCGCCGTAAAATCGAAATCTCGAAATCCGTGCCACCCAACAATCTGAAACTTGGTAGATGTAATCTCCTCTTCATGGAGAAGATTTCTTCTTCTCAGGCCACAGGGAGATAAGAGCTCGAAGAGGGTGGAAATGGTCCATCAATCTCCCTCGGATTGCTTAAGAAGGAAATCCAACACAAAAAGTCTCCAGAAATTCGCTGCGCCCTGTGCACGTGAGCCACCCAATGGCGACGCGACACGTGGCCCCAACACCGTGCACCGCCCGTGAACCGCGCACCCGCACGTCGCGTACACTTACTCCGCGTACGGCACCCACTCCGAGACTTGCGTGGACCGGGAGCACAACACCGACCCAATCAAATGCCGCCACGTGTCCACAGCGGTCCACCGTGCACCAATACTGTTCCGTGGACCGGGTGCTGTGAGCCACCCAACAGGATCTTGCCACGTGGCACCCCGCTCGGTGCACGCCCGCCGGTGGACCGGCCGCCTGCCCGCGCCCTGCGCGCTGCCCGCGCCCTGCCCGCGCCGCGCGCCGCCGCTGCTCCGCCTGCCCGAGGCCGTTCCGCCGCCCGCCGGTGCTGCCCGCCGCCGCCGCCGGCGCCGGCGATCGCCGGAAATCACTGTTCCGGCCGTGAACAGTAAAAATACTGTAGCAAGCTCCGAAAAATCAAGTAAATAGCCCATCTTGACCGTTTTCGCGCGCTGAATCCAAATACGGCGTCCGTTTTGCCAAATTCCAATCCTAAAATTTGCCGGAGGCTCCCGGAAAGGTATTTCCATTCCGAATTTCGCGCCGAGTCCAAATTTGATATCCGATTTGCGCGAAAACTCTTCTAAACATCCAACGGGGTCTTCCGGTTATCCACGTGATCTATTTAAGCCCGAATCCATCACTTGAATCCAAATTGGCACGCGAACACCGCCGACATGCCCCGTAGGCCTCCCGAAGCTGCTGGTCACACTGTAGAAGCCCTGCAAGGATCCGGGTCACCACACACAAGCTACCATATTGGTCCCACAAGACCTCAGGCAAGGCTGCCCACCTGGCACCACCTGGTTGACATTCCCTCCACTAAGGGTCACGGGTTGCAACTGCTAACCACTTTACGGTAAAGAACATCGCTACGGGTAGCAAATCCGCTGATGTTCGTGAAGTACAACGGTGCGGGCGAATCATATGCAAATGCTCAAGCTCACGGTCCACTGACCGGGTAATCGGCAACAAGCCGGGAAATCCCCACTGGGATGCAAGGGCAAAATCAACTGAATCTCAACTCTCATGCACGAACACTCAGCAACGAAACAGTAAATCTCAGCTCATATGCAATATCAAGGCAAATCTCTTTCAACAGAAACTCACAGATAAACTCAACTCAACCACACCAACCAACCAAATGATACAAAACTTAAACACATATTTTTAAGAAAAAACTGTTTTGAAAAGTCCAAACTTCGAAGAGCATTGCCCTCGTCCTATCAAACAAGAACAGACTCGGCTACGCTACGAAGCTTGGGTTTCCAAACCTCGCAGAGCAATGCCTTTGTCCTATCAAACAAGAACAGACTCGGCGACCCTACGAAGCTGGGTAAAAAATCAGTTAAACAAATCTATGTGCTCAGCAGTGTATCATTTGATCGACAGGACAGACAGGCTTACTCATCAACCATGGAAATGTTCCAAGATAAGATATAAATACCAGAGGCACTAAGATAATCATGTAAGGCAGAATAGAACTGATAACAGGCATGGCTCAACATCTCACCCAATCAGACAGACTAACCCCTTATGCAACTAAACACATGTTTTTAAGAAAACCTTTGAAAATAATAGGTTTTTGGGTCCCAACCCTCGTAGAGCGTTACCCTCGTCCTATCAAACAAGAACAGACTCAGGCTACCCTACAAGGCTTGGTAAAAACATTTATTTTAAAAGATCATGTATTTAGCAACATAACGGGCGAACAATCAAGGAAGCAGGTATAAAGCAGGCATAAGGTAGCAAATCACTGAATCAATGGAAAGGCAGGCTCAAGCATTAATAGACTGATATAATAATCAAGCATAGGAGTGCAACTACGAAATGGCCAATTAGTCAGAGCAACTAACAGCAATATATATTGCAACCAAAGGCAGACAGGCTCAAAATAAACTAAGTTACCAAGAACAGGAGTCCAACCAGTATCGCACCCCAGAGGGCCGAACTGATAAAACCCGGACCGAAGATAACCCACCTGTCAATGCGCAGGCGATTTAAACTGAAATCCAATATGTGCTCGAATCCAGATGCAAACTGAGCCAACCTGGATCAAAAATGTAAATCAGGGATCGACTTAGTCCCCCTAACGCTAACTAACCCTAGATCAAATTAAAACCCTCTTAGTTATTCTAATTGTCACCCGGATACCGTAAAATTGACAATTTTGTCGATTTTCGGACTGTTATCCGATTTCCACTCAACGAGAGCCGATGGATTCCCAACGAAAAGCTTAGGAATCATTTAACCACTTTACTAACCAGTACACATTGTCTATTTTGCATTTAAACCCTTAAAGTTTCCAGAACTTACATTTTAGTGTCATTTGAGCACTGTTTTCGCTCGTTCTTTCAACTGGAAAATAATTTTGACGAACCGTCACTTCCAGCAGGTGACATTTGTTTTGCTGAACACCGTGCTCACCAATTTGCAGCAGCACGGAGCCCGAGAAAAACTTCGGGCCATAATTTCCTTCTCTAACCTAGCCAGAATGAATTTTTGCTTCTCCGAGACTTCAAACACTGTTTCTAACGCGAGCATCGCGTCCAGTGACCCCAAATTAGCCTAGGGCACACTGTCGCGGCTTCGCAAACAGCCTGGAACTAAGTTTTATTCCAACATTTTATTTAAAGGTTGATTATACTACAACTTGTTAATTTAAACTTCAAACCAGAAAACTTTGTATATCAAAGTTGGTCTGGGCACTGCCAGGAACTCAGTGCTCACCTTGGTTGAGGCCCAGGGGTGCTGGTTCAAGCAGAACCAAGGTTAGGCTTACACCCTAATTCACAATGCACCAGAACTTCATCCACACAGAATCACTTTGATCTGAGGTGAGCACAGAGCTCAGGGAATGTGTCTGAGCAACTTTCATATTTTAAGTTTTGTCAAATTCCAATTATTTCTTCATTGGAGCATTTCTTCATATACCTAGTGTGCACAATATTCTACTTATAACATAGTAAAAGTTTAAGCTTGGTTCTTTGTAACCACAGCACCTGGATCAAAAATTCTTGAAGCATTATGTTCAACTAAGTTCCCTGATCAATCCCCTTCATCTTGGAGCAGGCAATGAGCCCTCGGATGGCCAGAGCTCGGGAAGAAGATGATGGGGTTGGCCTTGATTTTCGTGACCAAGCAACCAAGGGGTCTGGGTCCCAATTTCTTGCACCAACAGGTGCCAAACCCTTCACTGAAACTTTCCATGCCCGTGCCCGGCGACAGGGCACGGCGGCGGCGCGGCGGAGCAAAGCTCCGGTTTGGAGCTTGAGGGCTCTAATGGCAAGTTTCTACAGAGATCACCTGGAGCTTTATAACTTGGAGGGAATGCTCCTTGGGTCCACAGAAAGCTTCCCATCCATCTCCCCCGGCCGGAAGTGGCCGGAGCTCCGGCGGCCGCAAATGGTGCAACTTTCGGGTTCAACCATGGCTGCACCCTTTTGGTGCAGCATGGGTTTCATGCAAATGCATGGGAGCATTCACCTGGGTCCCCGCATCACTTCTGGACAAGTGGCCGGCGTCGGGGTGCTCGGCCGAGTGCACCAAAAAGCCCGATCTAGGGCATCGATTATCTTTTTAATTACTTTACTTTATTCCTTAAAATTTTGCAGATTTAATCTACCTATCCTACAGTCCAGGCACACAAAATCTTAACCCTGTTGGCCCACTGGTTGCCGAGTTCTTTAGAGGCGGAGCTAGGCTAGGGTTCCGACCAACTCTTTCTCCCGCCGGCCATGCGACATGCATGGGAGGCTCGAGATTTGCAGGGAGCATCCTAAGAGCCTATTTAAGCTACTGTTATGGGTCTAGGGTTCAACCAACCATTAGTTTTGGAAGACTTACCTTGCCGGACTCGGGGAAGATAGGAAGAAGCCGGATCTCACTCTTCCTCCTTCGCGCGGCTTCGGCAAGCAAACAGGAGCACCTCCAGTCACAGAGGAACGCCTCCAGAGCTCCTGGACCACTTTGGTTGAAATTATTTCCAATCTCTTTTTTTTTTTCTCTCACTCTCGGTTTGATCTCCAATGGTGGTGGCTCTTCGTGTAGAGTTATTTAGGATCCACCAGGATCTAAATAGGTACTATCAAACACCTAGAGGGGGGTGAATAGGTGTAATATTATAAAAACCAATCTCAGTGCAAAAATAAAAAACAATGCGGAAAATAAAAATCAACACACCGAGATTTACGTGGAAACTCCAATCCAGGAGAAAAACCACGGGACCAACACGCAATAACAATCCACTAAGAATAGAAGAATAACAAGGTGATTACCGACTCCACGGACTCGACCCCTCCTTCAACTTCTTCGGACCTTGCGCTGACCGGTTGGATGTCCACGCAATAACAATCCACTAAGAAAAGAAGAATAACAAGGTGATTACCGTCTCCACGGATTTAACCCCTCCTTCAACTTCTTCGGACCTTGCGCTCCACCGTTTGCACGTCCACTGCACACGTTCGAATCCACGAACGCCACTCGAATCCACGAGCACACGTTTCGAATCCACGAAACGCCTTCAACACACCGAATCCACGGTGCCACGTCGAATCCACGACGCAAACTCAGCCGGTAAGAATATTGGCTTCGATGGTGATCCTTTGCTTAGATTATCAATGAAGATCCATGGGAAAAATCTCTAAGCAAAGATTAGATCAATTCGACAAAAGATATGTTCTTGGAAGAACCGTCGAATTGACCTAAAAGAGGCTATAAAGAAGAACGATAAAAACCTAGCCTCTAGGGTTGCTCTCAAGTGTTTTATAAATTGATCGGCCGTGCTCCCCACGTTTTTGAGAAACCCTAAATGTCTATTTATAGTTTAGAAACCTTTGGAAAGAGATAAGAATCAAAAACCTACCTTATCTGGAAATTTTCAGGACGGCGATCCGGATCGGGATTACTGCGATCCGGATCGTCGTAACGAGATTGACGATTCCAGAAATCCAAGGGTTCGGGATCCGGATCGCAAGGCCCGATCCGGATCGTTCATGAATTTCAGCAACATCCAATGTTCGGGATCCGGATCAGAATAGGCTTGGATCCGGATTGGATTTGCACATGAACTAATACCCTTCGGGATCCGGATTGGATCATCTGATCCGGATCCTGAACATGTCCCATGTCCAGTTTTTGATTTTTATGCAATTAAAAATTCATCCAAGTGTTTCTACACTATAAGAAAGTATTCGGATCACCAAAATTATTTAGTTAAACATACCTGATCCTTTTGAATACTTTCTTCTTGAGATTGATGTAACTGATCCACAATTCTTCATCTTCAATCTTCAAGACTCAAGACACTGAGTGTCAACTTGAGCTCTTGTTGAATCTTCTCTAAGTCTTTGATTGCTGATTGACAATTTGATCCCTTTAAGACTCCGACTCAACTCACTGACTTGACTCACGAAATATGCCAACACCAAAAAGCCGTAACAATCTCCCCCTTTGGCAATTTCGTGACAAAACCCAAAAATACATAAAACGCTCAAGTCACTCATCTTAAACCAAAAAATCGAAATTCAATGTCATCACCAAAACATTGATTTTCTTTGCGTGAAAGATCCAATAAATACAAAATTACATTTGAACCAAACAGTCCTAGAACATACTCTATGACTTAGGACTTGGAGTCTTAAAGTGATGTAATTCCTGCAAAACAAAACTCCAAACAAAATCAAACGTTAGTCGTTAGAAATTAAAATCCTACATTTGATTCGTCCTTTTGGTTCTTTTGTTTTTCGGCTCTTTCAATTTTTTCTTTGTCTCCCCCTATCTTGAGCATCTCTGTTCTCCATGTTCTCCATGTTCTTGAGCATCTCTGTTCTCCATGTTCTCCATGTTCTTGAGCATCTCTGTTCTCCCCCTTTGTGATACGATCATCATTTTCGGTTCTCCCCCATTTTTCATTTTCGTTTGTCCTCTCTTGATGATCTCATCTCCATCATTTCTCTTCTCCCCCTTTTTGTCACAAATTGTCAAACAGTGAACATACTAGACAAAAGGAAATTAGTTCATAGAGAAAGAGAGATAAAAGCTCAGTTCCGGTATATAACAAAAATGCAGATTGCGTACCGGTACCAGAAAGCAAAAATCAAATAATTTCTTGAAACAAATCCAGATTTTGGAAACTTTTCAAATACCGATTTGTATTCCATCAAGAAATCCATTTAAGTGCTTTGAAGAACAATGAATTCACATAGATGTCATTCAATCCAAATTTCTTTCATTAGAATAATTTAGAAAAATAAAAACCAGAAAGAGTATGTAAGCACTTTAGCGTATCAACTTTAAACAAAAGTCATCGTTTCATGCAACAAGAAATAGATTATACCAAATCTATCAAAAATACTCAAAAATGAAACGAAAATTTATGAAAATTAAAACTCTTAAAGTTGACCACTTTCAATTACATCTAACCTGATCTTATGAGTAATGCCTTTATCAAATCATCAATTTTGGTAAAGAAAATGAAATACAAAGATCAATAGATGTTTGAAATCCCCGATAAGTTAGATAATATATCTAGACAATCTGTTGAAGGAGTGGCTCTTCGAGCATCTTTTATCAAAAATCCCACCTTATACCAACCATGAAATATGACTGAGTCAAGTATTTCATTATGCATTTCATCAACATTTTAAAACAAAAATTTGCTTTGCATTCATGGAGTATCTTTTTTTTTTTATTTTCTCCATGTGGTGGTAGTTTTCACACTCCTCATTGGGATGTAACTCTTTCCACATCTTTTGAGCATTTTACATTTCTTTGACTCCCCCTCAATTGGCTATCAATTATTTAATATATAAGGTATTCAACCAAAAATTGATCTCGCATTCATACTCGACTAAGCAATCAAATATGATAATGACTATACCAAGAGATCATTGAGAGAGAAATTGACTTTGATCACTTAAAAGATGAATTAATTAACATAAATGATCATTGCAACATTGAAATATTATGATATCAAAAGCATAATAAATTTCTAAATGCGTGAAAGGATGCAATTAAAGTCAATTTAACCAATGCTCAATTAAACAACTCCTTTAAATGAAGTGTCTTCAAGATTATGAATATGGAGTCAAGTTGATAATCCAAGAAAAATTAATTTGGAGTGAATGAACGTGAAGCCCTTTTTATTCAATGCACTTGTTCGTTAAAAACCCTTTTGTTCAAAAACAAAGTATAAAAACAAAGAGCATTGAAAAACATGTAATGCAGAGATTAAGAAAAATATGAAGGGAAAACCAATCAAAGCATTACACACAGTCATAAGCTATTTAGAACTTAAGACAAGGAAAGATATCACCTTTCCGAATCCAAAATCGCTGGATTTTGGGTTGTCTTGATTCGTTGTGCCCGGGGGTTGGTAGCTTTGACTGTTGGTCCACCTTAGGTCTTTGCCTGCAATGATCCACTTGAATGATTGATGTTGTGGCTCGGACCTTTGGTGGGTTGAGTGAACTCCTTTGACTTGATGTGTCTTTTGATTCCGTTGAGTTCGCTCCGTAGATGAAGTTGCCGAAGAATTCTTCTTTCTCTTTTTCGGGCAATTCTTCACCAAATGTCCTTCAAGTCCACAAAGGTGACAAGTCCTTCCTTTCAATTTCATTGTGGAACTTGAAGCATGCACAGTTTGGTCCTTTTTAAATCCCAAACCAACCTTGCTTGCTTGACCTAATCCGGACATACAATTAAGTTTCTTGGAACCGGTTGAAAGCCTTTGTATGTCGGATTTAAGTTCATGAACTTGCTTGGTCAAAGCTTGGTTGGTGACATGAATCTCCTCAAACTGCTTTTCAAGAAAACCAATCTTGTCCATATATGATTTTGCGTTCATCTCCGATTGGTTTAGCTTTTCTTGGAGGATTTTATTGTTATCTAATAACCGTCCATGTTCCTCCTCGAGATCATGAAGTTTGATCTTTAAAGCTTGATTCTCGTCTTGAACTTCAAGTCGTTGCTTCCTCAACTTCTTGTTAAGTTTGGCCATCTTCTTTGATTCCGCAAGAAGTTGTTGGTATGCCTCAACGAGTTCTTCTTCGTCCGACTCCCCCTCACTTGATGACTCTCCTCCGGATGTTGATGTTTCATGCAAAATCAAAGGAATAGAGTCAGTGACTAAAGATGATAAGCACAAATTAGAAGAGGGAATTTGAGAGGCATGAAAAGCAACAATTTTTTCTTTTTCCTCTTCACTTGAGGTCGATTCATCGAAACTAGAATCGTCCCAAGTTTTTGCTTGCAAAGCCTTCTTTTTGTATGATTTCTTAGAAGGACAATCCGTTGAAATATGGCCGTAGCCTCTGCATCGATAGCATCGGATTTCCCCTTCGAAATCATCTTTTTCTTTTTCTTTAGAAGGTTTTGCAACGCCTTTGAGTTTAGAGGATTTAGAACCCGATGATCCTTTAGATGGTTTCGTGGATGAAGATCCATCGGTTCGATTCTTCCAAAATTTCCGACGAAATTTCTTTGTGATCCGCGCCAGTTGTTCTTCAAAATCGGCAAAAGAGATTTCATCGTCGGAACTCGATTCGTCATCTTCTTCCTTTGTTGATTTGAATGCAATACCTGTAAGCTTAGAAGAAGACTTGGAAGAATTTTGATTAGTAGGAAAAGTCATCTCATAAGTTTGCAAAGCACCTACTAATTCCTCTACACTCATCTCATCCGGATGACTAACGGTTTCAATGGCGGTAACCTTTGCCCTAAACCGTTCCGGAAGAGTCCGAAGTATCTTTCTTACAATTTTCGACTCCGGGATCTTTTCTCCCAAATTAGCACATGTATTAATTACATCTTGAAGTCTAGTGTAATAATCTGTAAACAATTCATGCTCTTCCATATGAATAGAGTCAAATTGACTTGTAAGCATCTGGAGCTTTTGAATTTTTACAAGATTAGTACCCTCATGTGTAATTTTGAGAATATCCCAAATTTCCTTCGCGGTTTCACACGCGGAAATTCTCGTAAACTCAGTCGAGGAAAGAGAATTAAATAAAGCGTTCATACCTTTCCCATTGTAAGAAGATCTTTCGATTTCCTCTTTGGACCATCTAGAGCGAGGTTTTGGGGTAGTAGAATTTCCTACTTCCTCAACCGGATGCACCCAACCGTATTCCACGGTTTGCCATACCCGCTCATCAATAGAGATGAGAAAAGCTCTCATCCGCATTTTCCAATATGCATAATTGGTCCCATCAAAAAGAGGAGGTCTATAAATATTACCACTTTCACCCAACATGATAGATAAACCTAAAACCCGCTCTGATACCAATTGTAGAGTTATTTAGGATCCACAAGGATCTAAATAGGTACTATCAAACACCTAGAGGGGGGTGAATAGGTGTAATATTATAAAAACCAATCTCAGTGCAAAAATAAAAAACAATGCGGAAAATAAAAATCAACACACCGAGATTTACGTGGAAACTCCAATCCAGGAGAAAAACCACGGGACCAACACGCAATAACAATCCACTAAGAATAGAAGAATAACAAGGTGATTACCGACTCCACGGACTCGACCCCTCCTTCAACTTCTTCGGACCTTGCGCTGACCGGTTGGATGTCCACGCAATAACAATCCACTAAGAAAAGAAGAATAACAAGGTGATTACCGTCTCCACGGATTTAACCCCTCCTTCAACTTCTTCGGACCTTGCGCTCCACCGCTTGCACGTCCACTGCACACGTTCGAATCCACGAACGCCACTCGAATCCACGAGCACACGTTTCGAATCCACGAAACGCCTTCAACACACCGAATCCACGGTGCCACGTCGAATCCACGACGCAAACTCAGCCGGTAAGAATATTGGCTTCGATGGTGATCCTTTGCTTAGATTATCAATGAAGATCCATGGGAAAAATCTCTAAGCAAAGATTAGATCAATTCGACAAAAGATATGTTCTTGGAAGAACCGTCGAATTGACCTAAAAGAGGCTATAAAGAAGAACGATAAAAACCTAGCCTCTAGGGTTGCTCTCAAGTGTTTTATAAATTGATCGGCCGTGCTCCCCCACGTTTTTGAGAAACCCTAAATGTCTATTTATAGTTTAGAAACCTTTGGAAAGAGATAAGAATCAAAAACCTACCTTATCTGGAAATTTTCAGGACGGCGATCCGGATCGGGATTACTGCGATCCGGATCGTCGTAACGAGATTGACGATTCCAGAAATCCAAGGGTTCGGGATCCGGATCGCAAGGCCCGATCCGGATCGTTCATGAATTTCAGCAACATCCAATGTTCGGGATCCGGATCAGAATAGGCTTGGATCCGGATTGGATTTGCACATGAACTAATACCCTTCGGGATCCGGATTGGATCATCTGATCCGGATCCTGAACATGTCCCATGTCCAGTTTTTGATTTTTATGCAATTAAAAATTCTTCCAAGTGTTTCTACACTATAAGAAAGTATTCGGATCACCAAAATTATTTAGTTAAACATACCTGATCCTTTTGAATACTTTCTTCTTGAGATTGATGTAACTGATCCACAATTCTTCATGTTCAATCTTCAAGACTCAAGACATTGAGTGTCAACTTGAGCTCTTGTTGAATCTTCTCTAAGTCTTTGATTGCTGATTGACAATTTGATCCCTTTAAGACTCCGACTCAACTCACTGACTTGACTCACGAAATATGCCAACACCAAAAAGCCGTAACACTTCGGTTGTCCAGGGCTTCGGGCTGGGTCTGGGAGTAACAAGGGATCAGGGGTGATGCTTAAAATCCCCCAAAACCCCCCGTGCTCACCACCAAGGCATACCAACAGACACTTCAAATTAAATGCAAGATTCCTTGCAAAAATAACCCAAACCCGGTTCACACTTGTTCTTAAGCTTCGAGCACATCACAGTGGGTGCAATTTGCACCCAACACCCTCACCTTAAAGTCTCTAAACAATTGATGCATAAAATATTAACTTTTTATACAAATTAGTCCAATTTTAGGTGCTTTTCACGCATTTCGAGGCAATCCGCTCGTCATTTTGGGAAACGGACTTCGCCACGACGTCCGGCTCGTCGAGACCTGTCAGGTAACGTATTTGTTTGATGTGTTTGACGCTCTGATAAAATCTCGGGCCATAAAGTTTGTCGAAATGCGGTATATTGCACGCATCCCGATGCACCCGGGTCGCCAAACGCGAAATCCGTCAGTGCCATCGCGTTCAGAACGTCAAAATTAGCTAGGACTCATTACCCATACCCCTATGTTAAACTTTAAACCAGTGGTTCGATCACTAGTGATCCAAGGTGAATTAAAATACAAGGTTTACTATTCATTTAGGTTGTGGGGCCCGTCCGCTTCTTTTCTGATTTCTGGAAAATCCGACCGTCGGATCGAAAACATATGAATATAAAACTTCTATGTTTCGACGAGACGATCGCAATGGTGATCTCGGATTTTCCAGATCAGACCCCGATCAAAAGTCAACATTTCTGGGCCACTATTGACCCACTAATTGTCTATTTTTGCTATTTAAATAATTCTGGAAATTATTTGAACCTGAATTCTGGATTTTAAAATCATGGTTACTACATCACTCACCACTTTAAGAAGTTTCGTCCCCGAAACTTAAACTTAACTAATCCACTATTAAGCCTCTAATCAGTCACAAAATGTTGACAACTCTCAGGCTACCCATTTAGACCCAATCTGAATGTTCCCCATTACAGGGCAGAGTATTTCTCAGTTCTTTCGAAAGTACGTTGTCGGCCGCCCAACGTGCTCACCAAAAGAAAAGCGAAATACCATAGATCTGTCTCCAACAACTGGTTGGGGACACCACTTACATCCGAAGGTACATCACATACCTTCCTTTTCAGTCTCTATGCTGATAACATAACCCCTACCAAAGGTTACTAATTTAATCTGAGCCCTCTGGCTCCACTGAAACATTGAGCTCACGGTCGAAACCTTGACCGCGGCTAATCCTGCACTAACAACGATTCCCAATCGCGAATCACGAACACATCTAAACTCCAAACTACTATTCCGAAACCCAGCGCTCTCACGTGAACACAAGTCATCCTAGGGTTCGTTCCTAGCCAAACCTAGACATCGTATTCCTATTGCTCTGATACCATCTAATCTGTCACGCCCCGAGTTTAAAAACCAGCGTCTAAATTTTTTTTTTTTTGAAATCAGAGTTTGAAACCAGCCAGGGCGCAACAGACCGCCACATATATAGAAGAGTCCCAATCCCACAGGGGATTGAGCCTTTTCTATATATGCACGGCTAGCTTGGCAATCAAATCAGAGTACTAACTACGTACACTTATTACAATATTACAACTAACTTACAGTTACACATTTACAACCATTTCAAATACATTACATTTTCTTTTCTCTTTAACAAGTAATCACTTGGGCTAACGGCTGTCCAGGGTCAAGCTCTATCTCGTGATCTCACCAACTCGTCCCGACATCTCAACACCCGCTTGACCTGAAAAACAGTCACCCGAGGGTGTGAGACACACCGGAGTGTATCCCAGTGGGCACGACGAGCCGAGAAATAGCAGATCGTACCTACTGGTATACAATACTAGAGGATAGTAATAGATCATGGGTTAGGGTAAAGCAGATATATAACTGGTGCTGTAAAGAAGGCAAAACTCATAATCTGGGTACAAGCATAGGAGATAATTTTAGCAGAATATAAAACAGGACAAACATGTATCAGGATAATCAACGCATCAAGGAGTTAGGACAATCAGCAAGATAACAGTGAAACTATAATCAAAGGCATCACATAGAATCATATAAAGGTAGATAACTAGAAGACAGATCAAAGAATCAAAGAAGCATGTTAAAGCAACTTAACAACACATGCATCAAATAGATGAAACCACAAAGACCCAATCACAAGCTACCATATTGGTCCCACAAGACCTCAGGCAAGGCTGCCCACCTGGCACCACCTGGTTGACATTCCCTCCACTGAGGGTCACGGGTTGCAACTGCTAACCACTTTACCGGTAAAGAACATCGCTACGGGTAGCAAATCCGCTGATGTTCGTGAAGTACAACGGTGCGGGCGAATCATATGCAAATGCTCAAGCTCACGGTCCACTGACCGGGTAATCGGCAACAAACCGGGAAATCCCCACTGGGATGCAAGGGCAAAATCAACTGAATCTCAACTCTCATGCAGGAACACTCAGCAACGAAACAGTAAATCTCAGCTCATATGCAATATCAAGGCAAATCTCTCTCAACAGAAACTCACAGATAAACTCAACTCAACCACACCAACCAACCAAATGATACAAAACTTAAACACATATTTTTAAGAAAAAACTGTTTTGAAAAGTCCAAACTTCGAAGAGCATTGCCCTCGTCCTATCAAACAAGAACAGACTCAGGCTACGCTACGAAGCTTGGGTTTCCAAACCTCGCAGAGCAATGCCTTTGTCCTATCAAACAAGAACAGACTCCGGCGACCCTACGAAGCTGGGTAAAAACATCAGTTAAACAAATCTATGTGCTCAGCAGTGTATCATTTGATCGACAGGACAGACAGGCTTACTCATCAACCATGGAAATGTTCCAAGATAAGATATAAATACCAGAGGCACTAAGAATAATCATGTAAGGCAGAATAGAACTGATAACAGGCATGGCTCAACATCTCACCCAATCAGACAGACTAACCCCTTATGCAACTAAACACATGTTTTTAAGAAAACCTTTGAAAACAATAGGTTTTTGGGTCCCAACCCTCGTAGAGCGTTACCCTCGTCCTATCAAACAAGAACAGACTCAGGCTACCCTACAAGGCTTGGTAAAAACATTTATTTTAAAAGATCATGTATTTAGCAACATAACGGGCGAACAATCAAGGAAGCAGGTATAAAGCAGGCATAAGGTAGCAAATCACTGAATCAATGGAAAGGCAGGCTCAAGCATTAATAGACTGATATAATAATCAAGCATAGGAGTGCAACTACGAAATGGCCAATTAGTCAGAGCAACTAACAGCAATATATATTGCAACCAAAGGCAGACAGGCTCAAAATAAACTAAGTTACCAAGAACAGGAGTCCAACCAGTATCGCACCCCAGAGGGCCGAACTGATAAAACCCGGACCGAAGATAACCCACCTGTCAATGCGCAGGCGATTTAAACTGAAATCCAATATGTGCTCGAATCCAGATGCAAACTGAGCCAACCTGGATCAAAAATGTAAATCAGGGATCGACTTAGTCCCCCTAACGCTAACTAAACCTAGATCAAATTAAAACCCTCTTAGTTATTCTAATTGTCACCCGGATACCGTAAAATTGACAATTTTGTCGATTTTCGGACTGTTATCCGATTTCCACTCAACGAGAGCCGATGGATTCCCAACGAAAAGCTTAGGAATCATTTAACCACTTTACTAACCAGTACACATTGTCTATTTTGCATTTAAACCCTTAAAGTTTCCAGAACTTACATTTTAGTGCCATTTGAGCACTGTTTTCGCTCGTTCTTTCAACTGGAAAATAATTTTGACGAACCGTCACTTCCAGCAGGTGACATTTGTTTTGCTGAACACCGTGCTCACCAATTTGCAGCAGCACGGAGCCCGAGAAAAACTTCGGGCCATAATTTCCTTCTCTAACCTAGCCAGAATGAATTTTTGCTTCTCCGAGACTTCAAACACTGTTTCTAACGCGAGCATCGCGTCCAGTGACCCCAAATTAGCCTAGGGCACACTGTCGCGGCTTCGCAAACAGCCTGGAACTAAGTTTTATTCCAACATTTTATTTAAAGGTTGATTATACTACAACTTGTTAATTTAAACTTCAAACCAGAAAACTTTGTATATCAAAGTTGGTCTGGGCACTGCCAGGAACTCAGTGCTCACCCTGGTTGAGGCCCAGGGGTGCTGGTTCAAGCAGAACCAAGGTTAGGCTTACACCCTAATTCACAATGCACCAGAACTTCATCCACACAGAATCACTTTGATCTGAGGTGAGCACAGAGCTCAGGGAATGTGTCTGAGCAACTTTCATATTTCAAGTTTTGTCAAATTCCAATTATTTCTTCATTGGAGCATTTCTTCATATACCTAGTGTGCACAATATTCTACTTATAACATAGTAAAAGTTTAAGCTTGGTTCTTTGTAACCACAGCACCTGGATCAAAAATTCTTGAAGCATTATGTTCAACTAAGTTCCCTGATCAATCCCCTTCATCTTGGAGCAGGCAATGAGCCCTCGGATGGCCGGAGCTCGGGAAGAAGATGATGGGGTTGGCCTTGATTTTCGTGACCAAGCAACCAAGGGGTCTGGGTCCCAATTTCTTGCACCAACAGGTGCCAAACCCTTCACTGAAACTTTCCATGCCCGTGCCCGGCGACAGGGCACGGCGGCGGCGCGGCGGAGCAAAGCTCCGGTTTGGAGCTTGAGGGCTCTAATGGCAAGTTTCTACAGAGATCACCTGGAGCTTTATAACTTGGAGGGAATGCTCCTTGGGTCCACAGAAAGCTTCCCATCCATCTCCCCCGGCCGGAAGTGGCCGGAGCTCCGGCGGCCGCAAATGGTGCAACTTTCGGGTTCAACCATGGCTGCACCCTTTTGGTGCAGCATGGGTTTCATGCAAATGCATGGGAGCATTCACCTGGGTCCCCGCATCACTTCTGGACAAGTGGCCGGCGTCGGGGTGGCTTGCCGGCGCCGGAGCAAGTAGCTCGGCCGAGTGCACCAAAAAGCCCGATCTAGGGCATCGATTATCTTTTTAATTACTTTACTTTATTCCTTAAAATTTTGCAGATTTAATCTACCTATCCTACAGTCCAGGCACACAAAATCTTAACCCTGTTGGCCCACTGGTTGCCGAGTTCTTTAGAGGCGGAGCTAGGCTAGGGTTCCGACCAACTCTTTCTCCCGCCGGCCATGCGACATGCATGGGAGGCTCGAGATTTGCAGGGAGCATCCTAAGAGCCTATTTAAGCTACTGCTATGGGTCTAGGGTTCAACCAACCATTAGTTTTGGAAGACTTACCTTGCCGGACTCGGGGAAGATAGGAAGAAGCCGGATCTCACTCTTCCTCCTTCGCGCGGCTTCGGCAAGCAAACAGGAGCACCTCCAGTCACAGAGGAACGCCTCCAGAGCTCCTGGACCACTTTGGTTGAAATTATTTCCAATCTCTTTTTTTTTTTCTCTCACTCTCGGTTTGATCTCCAATGGTGGTGGCTCTTCGGTTGTCCAGGGCTTCGGGCTGGGTCTGGGAGTAACAAGGGATCAGGGGTGATGCTTAAAATCCCCCAAAACCCCCCGTGCTCACCACCAAGGCATACCAACAGACACTTCAAATTAAATGCAAGATTCCTTGCAAAAATAACCCAAACCCGGTTCACACTTGTTCTTAAGCTTCGAGCACATCACAGTGGGTGCAATTTGCACCCAACACCCTCACCTTAAAGTCTCTAAACAATTGGTGCATAAAATATTAACTTTTTATACAAATTAGTCCAATTTTAGGTGCTTTTCACGCATTTCGAGGCAATCCGCTCGTCATTTTGGGAAACGGACTTCGCCACGACGTCCGGCTCGTCGAGACCTGTCAGGTAACGTATTTGTTTGATGTGTTTGACGCTCTGATAAAATCTCGGGCCATAAAGTTTGTCGAAATGCGGTATATTGCACGCATCCCGATGCACCCGGGTCGCCAAACGCGAAATCCGTCAGTGCCATCGCGTTCAGAACGTCGAAATTAGCTAGGACTCATTACCCATACCCCTATGTTAAACTTTAAACCAGTGGTTCGATCACTAGTGATCCAAGGTGAATTAAAATACAAGGTTTACTATTCATTTAAGTTGTGGGGCCCGTCCGCTTCTTTTCTGATTTCTGGAAAATCCGACCGTCGGATCGAAAACATATGAATATAAAACTTCTATGTTTCGACGAGACGATCGCAATGGTGATCTCGGATTTTCCAGATCAGACCCCGATCAAAAGTCGACATTTCTGGGCCACTATTGACCCACTAATTGTCTATTTTTGCTATTTAAATAATTCTGGAAATTATTTGAACCTGAATTCTGGATTTTAAAATCATGGTTACTACATCACTCACCACTTTAAGAAGTTTCGTCCCCGAAACTTAAACTTAACTAATCCACTATTAAGCCTCTAATCAGTCACAAAATGTTGACAACTCTCAGGCTACCCATTTAGACCCAATCTGAATGTTCCCCATTACAGGGCAGAGTATTTCTCAGTTCTTTCGAAAGTACGTTGTCGGCCGCCCAACGTGCTCACCAAAAGAAAAGCGAAATACCATAGATCTGTCTCCAACAACTGGTTGGGGACACCACTTACATCCGAAGGTACATCACATACCTTCCTTTTCAGTCTCTATGCTGATAACATAACCCCTACCAAAGGTTACTAATTTAATCTGAGCCCTCTGGCTCCACTGAAACATTGAGCTCACGGTCGAAACCTTGACCGCGGCTAATCCTGCACTAACAACGATTCCCAATCGCGAATCACGAACACATCTAAACTCCAAACTACTATTCCGAAACCCAGCGCTCTCACGTGAACACAAGTCATCCTAGGGTTCGTTCCTAGCCAAACCTAGACATCGTATTCCTATTGCTCTGATACCATCTAATCTGTCACGCCCCGAGTTTAAAAACCAGCGTCTAAATTTTTTTTTTTTTGAAATCAGAGTTTGAAACCAGCCAGGGCGCAACAGACCGCCACATATATAGAAGAGTCCCAATCCCACAGGGGATTGAGCCTTTTCTATATATGCACGGCTAGCTTGGCAATCAAATCAGAGTACTAACTACGTACACTTATTACAATATTACAACTAACTTACAGTTACACATTTACAACCATTTCAAATACATTACATTTTCTTTTCTCTTTAACAAGTAATCACTTGGGCTAACGGCTGTCCAGGGTCAAGCTCTATCTCGTGATCTCACCAACTCGTCCCGACATCTCAACACCCGCTTGACCTGAAAAACAGTCACCCGAGGGTGTGAGACACACCGGAGTGTATCCCAGTGGGCACGACGAGCCGAGAAATAGCAGATCGTACCTACTGGTATACAATACTAGAGGATAGTAATAGATCATGGGTTAGGGTAAAGCAGATATATAACTGGTGCTGTAAAGAAGGCAAAACTCATAATCTGGGTACAAGCATAGGAGATAATTTTAGCAGAATATAAAACAGGACAAACATGTATCAGGATAATCAACGCATCAAGGAGTTAGGACAATCAGCAAGATAACAGTGAAACTATAATCAAAGGCATCACATAGAATCATATAAAGATAGATAACTAGAAGACAGATCAAAGAATCAAAGAAGCATGTTAAAGCAACTTAACAACACATGCATCAAATAGATGAAACCACAAAGACCCAATCACAAGCTACCATATTGGTCCCACAAGACCTCAGGCAAGGCTGCCCACCTGGCACCACCTGGTTGACATTCCCTCCACTGAGGGTCACGGGTTGCAACTGCTAACCACTTTACCGGTAAAGAACATCGCTACGGGTAGCAAATCCGCTGATGTTCGTGAAGTACAACGGTGCGGGCGAATCATATGCAAATGCTCAAGCTCACGGTCCACTGACCGGGTAATCGGCAACAAGCCGGGAAATCCCCACTGGGATGCAAGGGCAAAATCAACTGAATCTCAACTCTCATGCAGGAACACTCAGCAACGAAACAGTAAATCTCAGCTCATATGCAATATCAAGGCAAATCTCTCTCAACAGAAACTCACAGATAAACTCAACTCAACCACACCAACCAACCAAATGATACAAAACTTAAACACATATTTTTAAGAAAAAACTGTTTTGAAAAGTCCAAACTTCGAAGAGCATTGCCCTCGTCCTATCAAACAAGAACAGACTCAGGCTACGCTACGAAGCTTGGGTTTCCAAACCTCGCAGAGCAATGCCTTTGTCCTATCAAACAAGAACAGACTCCGGCGACCCTACGAAGCTGGGTAAAAACATCAGTTAAACAAATCTATGTGCTCAGCAGTGTATCATTTGATCGACAGGACAGACAGGCTTACTCATCAACCATGGAAATGTTCCAAGATAAGATATAAATACCAGAGGCACTAAGAATAATCATGTAAGGCAGAATAGAACTGATAACAGGCATGGCTCAACATCTCACCCAATCAGACAGACTAACCCCTTATGCAACTAAACACATGTTTTTAAGAAAACCTTTGAAAACAATAGGTTTTTGGGTCCCAACCCTCGTAGAGCGTTACCCTCGTCCTATCAAACAAGAACAGACTCAGGCTACCCTACAAGGCTTGGTAAAAACATTTATTTTAAAAGATCATGTATTTAGCAACATAACGGGCGAACAATCAAGGAAGCAGGTATAAAGCAGGCATAAGGTAGCAAATCACTGAATCAATGGAAAGGCAGGCTCAAGCATTAATAGACTGATATAATAATCAAGCATAGGAGTGCAACTACGAAATGGCCAATTAGTCAGAGCAACTAACAGCAATATATATTGCAACCAAAGGCAGACAGGCTCAAAATAAACTAAGTTACCAAGAACAGGAGTCCAACCAGTATCGCACCCCAGAGGGCCGAACTGATAAAACCCGGACCGAAGATAACCCACCTGTCAATGCGCAGGCGATTTAAACTGAAATCCAATATGTGCTCGAATCCAGATGCAAACTGAGCCAACCTGGATCAAAAATGTAAATCAGGGATCGACTTAGTCCCCCTAACGCTAACTAAACCTAGATCAAATTAAAACCCTCTTAGTTATTCTAATTGTCACCCGGATACCGTAAAATTGACAATTTTGTCGATTTTCGGACTGTTATCCGATTTCCACTCAACGAGAGCCGATGGATTCCCAACGAAAAGCTTAGGAATCATTTAACCACTTTACTAACCAGTACACATTGTCTATTTTGCATTTAAACCCTTAAAGTTTCCAGAACTTACATTTTAGTGCCATTTGAGCACTGTTTTCGCTCGTTCTTTCAACTGGAAAATAATTTTGACGAACCGTCACTTCCAGCAGGTGACATTTGTTTTGCTGAACACCGTGCTCACCAATTTGCAGCAGCACGGAGCCCGAGAAAAACTTCGGGCCATAATTTCCTTCTCTAACCTAGCCAGAATGAATTTTTGCTTCTCCGAGACTTCAAACACTGTTTCTAACGCGAGCATCGCGTCCAGTGACCCCAAATTAGCCTAGGGCACACTGTCGCGGCTTCGCAAACAGCCTGGAACTAAGTTTTATTCCAACATTTTATTTAAAGGTTGATTATACTACAACTTGTTAATTTAAACTTCAAACCAGAAAACTTTGTATATCAAAGTTGGTCTGGGCACTGCCAGGAACTCAGTGCTCACCCTGGTTGAGGCCCAGGGGTGCTGGTTCAAGCAGAACCAAGGTTAGGCTTACACCCTAATTCACAATGCACCAGAACTTCATCCACACAGAATCACTTTGATCTGAGGTGAGCACAGAGCTCAGGGAATGTGTCTGAGCAACTTTCATATTTCAAGTTTTGTCAAATTCCAATTATTTCTTCATTGGAGCATTTCTTCATATACCTAGTGTGCACAATATTCTACTTATAACATAGTAAAAGTTTAAGCTTGGTTCTTTGTAACCACAGCACCTGGATCAAAAATTCTTGAAGCATTATGTTCAACTAAGTTCCCTGATCAATCCCCTTCATCTTGGAGCAGGCAATGAGCCCTCGGATGGCCGGAGCTCGGGAAGAAGATGATGGGGTTGGCCTTGATTTTCGTGACCAAGCAACCAAGGGGTCTGGGTCCCAATTTCTTGCACCAACAGGTGCCAAACCCTTCACTGAAACTTTCCATGCCCGTGCCCGGCGACAGGGCACGGCGGCGGCGCGGCGGAGCAAAGCTCCGGTTTGGAGCTTGAGGGCTCTAATGGCAAGTTTCTACAGAGATCACCTGGAGCTTTATAACTTGGAGGGAATGCTCCTTGGGTCCACAGAAAGCTTCCCATCCATCTCCCCCGGCCGGAAGTGGCCGGAGCTCCGGCGGCCGCAAATGGTGCAACTTTCGGGTTCAACCATGGCTGCACCCTTTTGGTGCAGCATGGGTTTCATGCAAATGCATGGGAGCATTCACCTGGGTCCCCACATCACTTCTGGACAAGTGGCCGGCGTCGGGGTGGCTTGCCGGCGCCGGAGCAAGTAGCTCGGCCGAGTGCACCAAAAAGCCCGATCTAGGGCATCGATTATCTTTTTAATTACTTTACTTTATTCCTTAAAATTTTGCAGATTTAATCTACCTATCCTACAGTCCAGGCACACAAAATCTTAACCCTGTTGGCCCACTGGTTGCCGAGTTCTTTAGAGGCGGAGCTAGGCTAGGGTTCCGACCAACTCTTTCTCCCGCCGGCCATGCGACATGCATGGGAGGCTCGAGATTTGCAGGGAGCATCCTAAGAGCCTATTTAAGCTACTGCTATGGGTCTAGGGTTCAACCAACCATTAGTTTTGGAAGACTTACCTTGCCGGACTCGGGGAAGATAGGAAGAAGCCGGATCTCACTCTTCCTCCTTCGCGCGGCTTCGGCAAGCAAACAGGAGCACCTCCAGTCACAGAGGAACGCCTCCAGAGCTCCTGGACCACTTTGGTTGAAATTATTTCCAATCTCTTTTTTTTTTTTCTCTCACTCTCGGTTTGATCTCCAATGGTGGTGGCTCTTCGGTTGTCCAGGGCTTCGGGCTGGGTCTGGGAGTAACAAGGGATCAGGGGTGATGCTTAAAATCCCCCAAAACCCCCCGTGCTCACCACCAAGGCATACCAACAGACACTTCAAATTAAATGCAAGATTCCTTGCAAAAATAACCCAAACCCGGTTCACACTTGTTCTTAAGCTTCGAGCACATCACAGTGGGTGCAATTTGCACCCAACACCCTCACCTTAAAGTCTCTAAACAATTGGTGCATAAAATATTAACTTTTTATACAAATTAGTCCAATTTTAGGTGCTTTTCACGCATTTCGAGGCAATCCGCTCGTCATTTTGGGAAACGGACTTCGCCACGACGTCCGGCTCGTCGAGACCTGTCAGGTAACGTATTTGTTTGATGTGTTTGACGCTCTGATAAAATCTCGGGCCATAAAGTTTGTCGAAATGCGGTATATTGCACGCATCCCGATGCACCCGGGTCGCCAAACGCGAAATCCGTCAGTGCCATCGCGTTCAGAACGTCGAAATTAGCTAGGACTCATTACCCATACCCCTATGTTAAACTTTAAACCAGTGGTTCGATCACTAGTGATCCAAGGTGAATTAAAATACAAGGTTTACTATTCATTTAAGTTGTGGGGCCCGTCCGCTTCTTTTCTGATTTCTGGAAAATCCGACCGTCGGATCGAAAACATATGAATATAAAACTTCTATGTTTCGACGAGACGATCGCAATGGTGATCTCGGATTTTCCAGATCAGACCCCGATCAAAAGTCGACATTTCTGGGCCACTATTGACCCACTAATTGTCTATTTTTGCTATTTAAATAATTCTGGAAATTATTTGAACCTGAATTCTGGATTTTAAAATCATGGTTACTACAGGCCATTAACACCACAATCACGAGTAGCATTGAGAATGCCATGATCCTGTAAAGAACATTATGCCACTATGATTTGATCGAATATGAATATCATAAGAAGCTTTAAAATGTTTACTAAACATTCTAAACATGTAAACTTTAAAGATTTAACATTCAAAACCAATTTACATGCAAGCCTCAAATTTTTAAATTTCTTGATATAAAGAAGCGATGTAAATGATAGATTCAATCAAAATGTGCAAGAAAACATGAATCGAATCACATAGAAAGCAATCATTTATGTTCCAATCAAGAAATCAATGTGATATATGCAAGAGATTTCATTAAAAATAGAGATCAACTCAAAAATCCCAAAATGAATCATCAAAACCTAAAAACTAGGGTTTTGAAATATAAAAAGCAAGATTGATGAAAGATCTTACAAATCACAGCAAAAATCTCGTAGATCCGGAGGAGAAACACCTTAGAAAACTTTTAGGGAGAGAAAAGGAGAGTTTCTTTTGAAGAATGTGTGAGAAAATACAACTCGGTTCCGGTATTTAACAAAAACGCAGATTGCGTACCGGTACTCGAAGGTGCGTACCGGTACCCAATTAAAAATCTGAAAAAATCTAGCTTCGGGTTCTGGATCAAAAACTTTATTCCGGGAATTCCGTTCCGGTACCGAAATGGGAGTACGGGTACTCCAGAGCAAAAGTTATAAAATTCTTGATACAAATCCAAATTTTGTAATTTTTAAAATACCAATTTGTGTGCAATCAATTTAAGTGCTTGAAAAAAATATGAGATCACACAGATGTCATTCAATCCAATTAATTTTATAAAAATTAACAAGATTTACTCCTTAATCATGAAAAACATGTGGATTATGAATAATATGGATTTGAATAGGAAAAAACCACATAGAGGGGGGGTGAATAGGTGAAAATAATAAACACACCAAATCATTGCGTAAAAAATAACCCAATGCGGAAATAAATAAAGTACGCAAGATTTACGTGGAAAACTCCATCACAGGAGTAAAAAACCACAGGACCGATAACACGGCGAAATCCACTAAGATTAAACACGTACAAGGTGATTTACCGTAACCCTACGACTCAACCTTTTCCATACGCTCCTAGTTGATCTTCTCCGCTCGCTCCGAACGCTCATCGAATCCACGATTTGCGTCCCAACGCCGAATCCACGACGTTCAACGTCGAATCCACGACGTCCAACCGAATCCACGGTCTTCACCAATGCGGCACGTCTCGATCACACAAATGCGCCTCGCTCCGAATCCACGAGAGCGGTAGCACCTTGAATCCACAAGGCCACGCGAATCCTCGCGCCGATTTTTGGTAAAATCGTTGTTTTTGTTTGGTGATGATAATCCGCCGAATACTTAGATCAAAGATAGATAAGGAAATACCATCTAAGTATTCTTCAATTTGATTCTACAAGAAATAAGAGTTTTGAAATCCTAGAATCAAATTGAACAATATAGATGAAGAAACATGAATTTAATCGTGTTTTCCTTTCTTCTCTATATTTGTGGATTTTTCTATTATTTTTTCCGATCGATTTTTCGATTACCCTAAAAGATGAAATTAGGGTTTATTTATAGGTTAGAAACCTTTGGAAAGAAACATCAAAAACTTACTTAACAGAATTTTTCCCGCACGGCGGTCCGAACTGGATTTGGTTGATCCGGACTATCGTCTTTTTTCAGCAATTTTTCTGAAAAAACAGTTCGGGATCCGGACTGGAATTTCCTGATCCGGACTGTTCATGCGATTTCAGCAAACACATAGTTCGGGGTCCGGACTGAACAGGGGATGGTCCGGACTGGAATTCCGCATGAACTAAACTATGTTCGGGGTCCGGACTGGAATGGTCTGATCCGGATCCTGAACATCCAACTTATCCAGTTTTTTATTTTTATGCACTGAAAACTTATCCAAGTATTTTTAAACTACACAAATGTATTCGGATCACCAAAATTATTTAGTTAAACTTACCTGATCATTCCGAATCTATTTTTCTTGAGATTGGTATAGTTGATCCACAATTCTTCATCTTTAATCTTCAAGACTTTTACCACTTCAAGAAATACGCCAAACAAAATCCTTAACAAAACAAAGATAAAATATTATAACCGTTTTTCATTTTATATCCGTCAAACACAAGTCATCAAAAATAATCTAGAGATCCAAACTCTATCAAGATGTAATGAATTATCAACAATGACTTACAGAGATTTTCAAATGACATCAATTTGATCAATACCCTTTCAAATTTGAGATAAGCACAAAAATACCTAAGGGTGGCTCTTTGAGCATCTTCCAACTATCCCACCTTATACCAACCAAGAGATTGTTCAAAATATAAGAAATTTGAATATAAATCTCTAAATGCTTAACCTAAAAAATTTACCAAAAATATTATCAAGCATCCAAAACATGTGGTAGCTTCACACATTTACCGGACGACCGGGGTGGCAGCTCTTTCCAACATGTGGTGGTAGTTTTCACATTCCTTTATGGATGTAACTCTTTCCACATCTTTTTCTTCTTATTTATTTATCCTTGTAAGAGTGCAATCTCTTATGTGAAAGAATTAAATTCTAAATTTTAGTCTATTTGATGTCTCATATTCATCACAATGAATTCACACAACCAAAATAGGTTGAGCATCTTAAGATCACACATGATTAGTAAAATTTGATGAATATAAATATCAAAAACTCCTATAATGGAATATCTTCAAAGATAATAATTATGGAGTATAATTGATAATTAATATAAAATTAAATAAGAGTGAATGAAAGTAAACCATTTTGATGTTCAATGCACTCGTTCGTTAAAACCCTTTGTTTGAAAATAAAACATTAAAAATGACAAGCATTGAAATCATGTAATGCAAGGATCAAGATATATATGAAAAGAAAACCGATCAAAGCACTACATACAGTCAAAAGCAACCTAAAACTTAAGACAAGGAAAGATATCACCTTTCCGAATCCAAACTTGCCGGATTATGGGTTGCCTTGGTTTGTCGTGGTTGGGGGTTGGTCGTTTTGACTGTTGATCCACCTTAGATTTCCGTGATGTAGTTGTTCTCTTGAATAACTGCTGTTGTGGCTCGAACCTTTGGTGGATTGAGGGAACTCCATTGAATTGATGTGGCTTTTGAATCCGTAGAGTCCGCTCCGTAGATGAAGATGCCGATGAATTCTTCTTTCTCTTTTTCGGGCACTTCTTCATGATGTATCCTTCAATTCCACATTGGTGACATGTTTTACCTTCAATTTTGTTGTGGAACTTTAAGCCTTCACAATTTGTTTCCTTTTATATCCCAAACTAATTTTGCTCGTTTGACCTACTCCGGACATACTGTCAAGTTTCTTGGAACCGGTTGAAAAATTTTGTATGTCGGATTTGAGTTGATGAACTTGCTTGGTCAAAATTCGATTGGCGTTATGAATTTCCTTGAACTGCTTTTCTAGAAAACCAATCTTATCCAATTGAGAATTAACAGTCGTTTTCGATTGGTTAAGCTTTTCTTGGAGGATTTTATTATTGTTCAATACAAATCCCCGTTCCTCCTCGAGATCATTAATTTTGATCTTTAAAGTACGGTTCTCGTCTTTAATCTCAAGTTGTTGTTTCCTTAACTTCTTAATGTGCTTAACCATCTTCTTTGATTCCGTAAGAAGTTGTTGATAAGCCTCAACAAGTTCTTCTTCGTCCGACTCCCCCTCAATTGACTCTCCGTCGGATGTAGATGTTTCATGCTAAACCAAAGAGGTAGAGTCAGTAATTAAAGATGTCAAGCAAACATTAGAGGAGGGAAGTAGAGAAGTATGAAAAGCAACAACATTGTTCTTTTACTTTTTACTTGAGGTCGATTCATAAGAAGTAGAATCGTCCCAAATTTTTGCTTGCAAAGCCTTCTTTTTATATGATTTCTTAGAAGGACAATCCGTTGAAATATGGTCGAAGCCTTTGTATCTGTAGCATTGGATTTCTTCTTCGAATTCATCTTTTTCTTTTTCTTTAGAAGGTTTTGCAAATCTCTTGAGTTTAGAGGATTTAGAACCCGATGATCCTTTAAATAAACTTTTCGGTTTCGAGGATGAAGATCTATCGGTTCTATTCTTCCAAAAATTCCGTCGAAATTTCTTCGTGATCCGCACAAGTTGTTCTTCAAAATCGGCAAAAGAGATTTCATCATCGGAGTTTGCGTCGCTATCTTCTTCCTTTGTAGATTTGAATGCAATATCTGTATGCTTAGAAGAAGACTTGGAAGAAAATTGGTTAGTAGGAAAAGTCATTTCATAAGTTTGTAAAGCACCTACTAATTCCTCTACTTTCATATCATCCGGATGACTAACGGTTTCAATGGCGGTAACCTTTGCCCTAAACCGTTCCGGAAGAGTCCGAAGAATCTTTCTTACAACTTTCGATTCCGGGATCTTTTCTCCTAATTAGCACATATATTATTACATCTTGAGTCTAGTGTAATAATCTGTAAACATTCATGCTCTTCCATATGAAT
>CM054935.1:15155597-15196074 GCA_029168755.2 Tillandsia fasciculata | reverse complement strand
TTTATTCCAACATTTTATTTACAGGTTGATTATACTACAACTTGTTAATTTAAACTTCAAAACCAGAAAACTTTGTATATCAAAGTTGGTCTGAGCACTGCCAGGAACTCAGTGCTCACCCTGGTTGAGGCCCAGGGGGTGCTGGTTCAAGCAGAACCAAGGTTAGGGCTTACACCCTAATTCACAATGCACCAAACTTCACACACAGAATCACTTTGATCTGAGTGAGCACAGAGCTCAGGGAATGTGTCTGAGCAACTTTCATATTTCAAGTTTTGTCAAATTCCAATTATTTCTTCATTGGAGCATTTCTTCATATACCTAGTGTGCACAATATTCTACTTATAACATAGTAAAAGTTTAAGCTTGGTTCTTTGTAACACAGCACCTGGATCAAAATTCTTGAAGCATTATGTTCAACTAAGTTCCCTGATCAATCCCCTTCATCTTGGAGCAGGCAATGAGCCCTCGATGGCCGGAGCTCGGGAAGAAGATGATGGGGTTGGCCTTGATTTTCGTGACCAAGCAACCAAGGGGTCTGGGTCCCAATTTCTTGCACCAACAGGTGCCAAACCCTTCACTGAAACTTTCCATGCCCGTGCCCGGCGACAGGGCACGGCGGCGGCGCGGCGGAGCAAAGCTCCGGTTTGGAGCTTGAGGGCTCTAATGGCAAGTTTCTACAGAGATCACCTGGAGCTTTATAACTTGGAGGGAATGCTCCTTGGGTCCACAGAAAGCTTCCCATCCATCTCCCCCCGGCCGGAAGTGGCCGGAGCTCCGGCAGCCGCAAATGGTGCAACTTTCGGGTTCAACCATGGCTGCACCCTTTTGGTGCAACATGGGTTTCATGCAAATGCATGGGAGCATTCACCTGGGTCCCCACATCACTTCTGGACAAGTGGCCGGCGTCGGGGTGGCTTGCCGGCGCCGGAGCAAGTAGCTCGGCCGAGTGCACCAAAAAGCCCGATCTAGGGCATCGATTATCTTTTTAATTACTTTACTTTATTCCTTAAAATTTTGCAGATTTAATCTACCTATCCTACAGTCCAGGCACACAAAATCTTAACCCTTTTGGCCCACTGGTTGCCGAGTTCTTTAGAGGCGGAGCTAGGCTAGGGTTCCGACCAACTCTTTCTCCCGCCGGCCATGCGACATGCATGGGAGGCTCGAGATTTGCAGGGAGCATCCTAAGAGCCTATTTAAGCTACTGCTATGGGTCTAGGGTTCAACCAACCATTAGTTTTGGAAGACTTACCTTGCCGGACTCGGGGAAGATAGGAAGAAGCCGGATCTCACTCTTCCTCCTTCGCGCGGCTTCGGCAAGCAAACAGGAGCACCTCCAGTCACAGAGGAACGCCTCCAGAGCTCCTGGACCACTTTGGTTGAAATTATTTCCAATCTCTTTTTTTTTTTCTCTCACTCTCGGTTTGATCTCCAATGGTGGTGGCTCTTCGGTTGTCCAGGGCTTCGGGCTGGGTCTGGGAGTAACAAGGGATCAGGGGTGATGCTTAAAATCCCCCAAAACCCCCCGTGCTCACCACCAAGGCATACCAACAGACACTTCAAATTAAATGCAAGATTCCTTGCAAAAATAACCCAAACCCGGTTCACACTTGTTCTTAAGCTTCGAGCACATCACAGTGGGTGCAATTTGCACCCAACACCCTCACCTTAAAGTCTCTAAACAATTGGTGCATAAAATATTAACTTTTTATACAAATTAGTCCAATTTTAGGTGCTTTTCACGCATTTCGAGGCAATCCGCTCGTCATTTTGGGAAACGGACTTCGCCACGACGTCCGGCTCGTCGAGACTTGTCAGGTAACGTATTTGTTTGATGTGTTTGACGCTCTGATAAAATCTCGGGCCATAAAGTTTGTCGAAATGCGGTATATTGCACGCATCTCGATGCACCCGGGTCGCCAAACGCGAAATCCGTCAGTGCCATCGCGTTCAGAACGTCGAAATTAGCTAGGACTCATTACCCATACCCCTATGTTAAACTTTAAACCAGTGGTTCGATCACTAGTGATCCAAGGTGAATTAAAATACAAGGTTTACTATTCATTTAAGTTGTGGGGCCCGTCCGCTTCTTTTCTGATTTCTGGAAAATCCGACCGTCGGATCAAAAACATATGAATATAAAACTTCTATGTTTCGACGAGACGATCGCAATGGTGATCTCGGATTTTCCAGATCAGACCCCGATCAAAAGTCGACATTTCTGGGCCACTATTGACCCACTAATTGTCTATTTTTGCTATTTAAATAATTCTGGAAATTATTTGAACCTGAATTCCGGATTTTAAAATCATGGTTACTACATCACTCACCACTTAAGAAGTTTCGTCCCCGAAACTTAAACTTAACTAATCCACTATTAAGCCTCTAATCAGTCACAAAATGTTGACAACTCTCAGGCTACCCATTTAGACCCAATCTGAATGTTCCCCATTACAGGGCAGAGTATTTCTCAGTTCTTTCGAAAGTACGTTGTCGGCCGCCAACGTGCTCACCAAAAGAAAAGCGAAATACCATAGATCTGTCTCCAACAACTGGTTGGGGACACCACTTACATCCGAAGGTACATCACATACCTTCCTTTTCAGTCTCTATGCTGATAACATAACCCCTACCAAAGGTTACTAATTTAATCTGAGCCCTCTGGCTCCACTGAAACATTGAGCTCACGGTCGAAACCTTGACCGCGGCTAATCCTGCACTAACAACGATTCCCAATCGCGAATCACGAACACATCTAAACTCCAAACTACTATTCCGAAACCCAGCGCTCTCACGTGAACACAAGTCATCCTAGGGTTCGTTCCTAGCCAAACCTAGACATCGTATTCCTATTGCTCTGATACCATCTAATCTGTCACGCCCCGAGTTTAAAAAACCAGCGTCTAAATTTTTTTTTTTTTTGAAATCAGAGTTTGAAACCAGCCAGGGCGCAACAGACCGCCACATATATAGAAGAGTCCCAATCCCACAGGGGATTGAGCCTTTTCTATATATGCACGGCTAGCTTGGCAATCAAATCAGAGTACTAACTACGTACACTTATTAATATTACAACTAACTTACAGTTACACATTTACAACCATTTCAAATACATTACATTTTCTTTTCTCTTTAACAAGTAATCACTTGGGCTAACGGCTGTCCAGGGTCAAGCTCTATCTCGTGATCTCACCAACTCGTCCCGACATCTCAACACCCGCTTGACCTGAAAAACAGTCACCCGAGGGTGTGAGACACACCGGAGTGTATCCCAGTGGGCACGACGAGCCGAGAAATAGCAGATCGTACCTACTGGTATACAATACTAGAGGATAGTAATAGATCATGGGTTAGGGTAAAGCAGATATATAACTGGTGCTGTAAAGAAGGCAAAACTCATAATCTGGGTACAAGCATAGGAGATAATTTTAGCAGAATATAAAACAGGACAAACATGTATCAGGATAATCAACGCATCAAGGAGTTAGGACAATCAGCAAGATAACAGTGAAACTATAATCAAAGGCATCACATAGAATCATATAAAGATAGATAACTAGAAGACAGATCAAAGAATCAAAGAAGCATGTTAAAGCAACTTAACAACACATGCATCAAATAGATGAAACCACAAAGACCCAATCACAAGCTACCATATTGGTCCCACAAGACCTCAGGCAAGGCTGCCCACCTGGCACCACCTGGTTGACATTCCCTCCACTGAGGGTCACGGGTTGCAACTGCTAACCACTTTACCGGTAAAGAACATCGCTACGGGTAGCAAATCCGCTGATGTTCGTGAAGTACAACGGTGCGGGCGAATCATATGCAAATGCTCAAGCTCACGGTCCACTGACCGGGTAATCGGCAACAAGCCGGGAAATCCCCACTGGGATGCAAGGGCAAAATCAACTGAATCTCAACTCTCATGCAGGAACACTCAGCAACGAAACAGTAAATCTCAGCTCATATGCAATATCAAGGCAAATCTCTCTCAACAGAAACTCACAGATAAACTCAACTCAACCACACCAACCAACCAAATGATACAAAACTTAAACACATATTTTTAAGAAAAAACTGTTTTGAAAAGTCCAAACTTCGAAGAGCATTGCCCTCGTCCTATCAAACAAGAACAGACTCAGGCTACGCTACGAAGCTTGGGTTTCCAAACCTCGCAGAGCAATGCCTTTGTCCTATCAAACAAGAACAGACTCCGGCGACCCTACGAAGCTGGGTAAAAACATCAGTTAAACAAATCTATGTGCTCAGCAGTGTATCATTTGATCGACAGGACAGACAGGCTTACTCATCAACCATGGAAATGTTCCAAGATAAGATATAAATACCAGAGGCACTAAGAATAATCATGTAAGGCAGAATAGAACTGATAACAGGCATGGCTCAACATCTCACCCAATCAGACAGACTAACCCCTTATGCAACTAAACACATGTTTTTAAGAAAACCTTTGAAAACAATAGGTTTTTGGGTCCCAACCCTCGTAGAGCGTTACCCTCGTCCTATCAAACAAGAACAGACTCAGGCTACCCTACAAGGCTTGGTAAAAACATTTATTTTAAAAGATCATGTATTTAGCAACATAACGGGGCGAACAATCAAGGAAGCAGGTATAAAGCAGGCATAAGGTAGCAAATCACTGAATCAATGGAAAGGCAGGCTCAAGCATTAATAGACTGATATAATAATCAAGCATAGGAGTGCAACTACGAAATGGCCAATTAGTCAGAGCAACTAACAGCAATATATATTGCAACCAAAGGCAGACAGGCTCAAAATAAACTAAGTTACCAAGAACAGGAGTCCAACCAGTATCGCACCCCAGAGGGCCGAACTGATAAAACCCGGACCGAAGATAACCCACCTGTCAATGCGCAGGCGATTTAAACTGAAATCCAATATGTGCTCGAATCCAGATGCAAACTGAGCCAACCTGGATCAAAAATGTAAATCAGGGATCGACTTAGTCCCCCTAACGCTAACTAAACCTAGATCAAATTAAAACCCTCTTAGTTATTCTAATTGTCACCCGGATACCGTAAAATTGACAATTTTGTCGATTTTCGGACTGTTATCCGATTTCCACTCAACGAGAGCCGATGGATTCCCAACGAAAAGCTTAGGAATCATTTAACCACTTTACTAACCAGTACACATTGTCTATTTTGCATTTAAACCCTTAAAGTTTCCAGAACTTACATTTTAGTGCCATTTGAGCACTGTTTTCGCTCGTTCTTTCAACTGGAAAATAATTTTGACGAACCGTCACTTCCAGCAGGTGACATTTGTTTTGCTGAACACCGTGCTCACCAATTTGCAGCAGCACGGAGCCCGAGAAAAACTTCGGGCCATAATTTCCTTCTCTAACCTAGCCAGAATGAATTTTTGCTTCTCCGAGACTTCAAACACTGTTTCTAACGCGAGCATCGCGTCCAGTGACCCCAAATTAGCCTAGGGCACACTGTCGCGGCTTCGCAAACAGCCTGGAACTAAGTTTTATTCCAACATTTTATTTAAAGGTTGATTATACTACAACTTGTTAATTTAAACTTCAAACCAGAAAACTTTGTATATCAAAGTTGGTCTGGGCACTGCCAGGAACTCAGTGCTCACCCTGGTTGAGGCCCAGGGGTGCTGGTTCAAGCAGAACCAAGGTTAGGCTTACACCCTAATTCACAATGCACCAGAACTTCATCCACACAGAATCACTTTGATCTGAGGTGAGCACAGAGCTCAGGGAATGTGTCTGAGCAACTTTCATATTTCAAGTTTTGTCAAATTCCAATTATTTCTTCATTGGAGCATTTCTTCATATACCTAGTGTGCACAATATTCTACTTATAACATAGTAAAAGTTTAAGCTTGGTTCTTTGTAACCACAGCACCTGGATCAAAAATTCTTGAAGCATTATGTTCAACTAAGTTCCCTGATCAATCCCCTTCATCTTGGAGCAGGCAATGAGCCCTCGGATGGCCGGAGCTCGGGAAGAAGATGATGGGGTTGGCCTTGATTTTCGTGACCAAGCAACCAAGGGGTCTGGGTCCCAATTTCTTGCACCAACAGGTGCCAAACCCTTCACTGAAACTTTCCATGCCCGTGCCCGGCGACAGGGCACGGCGGCGGCGCGGCGGAGCAAAGCTCCGGTTTGGAGCTTGAGGGCTCTAATGGCAAGTTTCTACAGAGATCACCTGGAGCTTTATAACTTGGAGGGAATGCTCCTTGGGTCCACAGAAAGCTTCCCATCCATCTCCCCCGGCCGGAAGTGGCCGGAGCTCCGGCGGCCGCAAATGGTGCAACTTTCGGGTTCAACCATGGCTGCACCCTTTTGGTGCAGCATGGGTTTCATGCAAATGCATGGGAGCATTCACCTGGGTCCCCACATCACTTCTGGACAAGTGGCCGGCGTCGGGGTGGCTTGCCGGCGCCGGAGCAAGTAGCTCGGCCGAGTGCACCAAAAAGCCCGATCTAGGGCATCGATTATCTTTTTAATTACTTTACTTTATTCCTTAAAATTTTGCAGATTTAATCTACCTATCCTACAGTCCAGGCACACAAAATCTTAACCCTGTTGGCCCACTGGTTGCCGAGTTCTTTAGAGGCGGAGCTAGGCTAGGGTTCCGACCAACTCTTTCTCCCGCCGGCCATGCGACATGCATGGGAGGCTCGAGATTTGCAGGGAGCATCCTAAGAGCCTATTTAAGCTACTGCTATGGGTCTAGGGTTCAACCAACCATTAGTTTTGGAAGACTTACCTTGCCGGACTCGGGGAAGATAGGAAGAAGCCGGATCTCACTCTTCCTCCTTCGCGCGGCTTCGGCAAGCAAACAGGAGCACCTCCAGTCACAGAGGAACGCCTCCAGAGCTCCTGGACCACTTTGGTTGAAATTATTTCCAATCTCTTTTTTTTTTTCTCTCACTCTCGGTTTGATCTCCAATGGTGGTGGCTCTTCGGTTGTCCAGGGCTTCGGGCTGGGTCTGGGAGTAACAAGGGATCAGGGGTGATGCTTAAAATCCCCCAAAACCCCCCGTGCTCACCACCAAGGCATACCAACAGACACTTCAAATTAAATGCAAGATTCCTTGCAAAAATAACCCAAACCCGGTTCACACTTGTTCTTAAGCTTCGAGCACATCACAGTGGGTGCAATTTGCACCCAACACCCTCACCTTAAAGTCTCTAAACAATTGGTGCATAAAATATTAACTTTTTATACAAATTAGTCCAATTTTAGGTGCTTTTCACGCATTTCGAGGCAATCCGCTCGTCATTTTGGGAAACGGACTTCGCCACGACGTCCGGCTCGTCGAGACCTGTCAGGTAACGTATTTGTTTGATGTGTTTGACGCTCTGATAAAATCTCGGGCCATAAAGTTTGTCGAAATGCGGTATATTGCACGCATCCCGATGCACCCGGGTCGCCAAACGCGAAATCCGTCAGTGCCATCGCGTTCAGAACGTCGAAATTAGCTAGGACTCATTACCCATACCCCTATGTTAAACTTTAAACCAGTGGTTCGATCACTAGTGATCCAAGGTGAATTAAAATACAAGGTTTACTATTCATTTAAGTTGTGGGGCCCGTCCGCTTCTTTTCTGATTTCTGGAAAATCCGACCGTCGGATCGAAAACATATGAATATAAAACTTCTATGTTTCGACGAGACGATCGCAATGGTGATCTCGGATTTTCCAGATCAGACCCCGATCAAAAGTCGACATTTCTGGGCCACTATTGACCCACTAATTGTCTATTTTTGCTATTTAAATAATTCTGGAAATTATTTGAACCTGAATTCTGGATTTTAAAATCATGGTTACTACAGGCCATTAACACCACAATCACGAGTAGCATTGAGAATGCCATGATCCTGTAAAGAACATTATGCCACTATGATTTGATCGAATATGAATATCATAAGAAGCTTTAAAATGTTTACTAAACATTCTAAACATGTAAACTTTAAAGATTTAACATTCAAAACCAATTTACATGCAAGCCTCAAATTTTTAAATTTCTTGATATAAAGAAGCGATGTAAATGATAGATTCAATCAAAATGTGCAAGAAAAACATGAATCGAATCACATAGAAAGCAATCATTTATGTTCCAATCAAGAAATCAATGTGATATATGCAAGAGATTTCATTAAAAATAGAGATCAACTCAAAAATCCCAAAATGAATCATCAAAACCTAAAAACTAGGGTTTTGAAATATAAAAAGCAAGATTGATGAAAGATCTTACAAATCACAGCAAAAATCTCGTAGATCCGGAGGAGAAACACCTTAGAAAACTTTTAGGGAGAGAAAAGGAGAGTTTCTTTGAAGAATGTGTGAGAAAATACAACTCGGTTCCGGTATTTAACAAAAACGCAGATTGCGTACCGGTACTCGAAGGTGCGTACCGGTACCCAATTAAAAATCTGAAAAAATCTAGCTTCGGGTTCTGGATCAAAAACTTTATTCCGGGAATTCCGTTCCGGTACCGAAATGGGAGTACGGGTACTCCAGAGCAAAAGTTATAAAATTCTTGATACAAATCCAAATTTTGTAATTTTTAAAATACCAATTTGTGTGCAATCAATTTAAGTGCTTGAAAAAAATATGAGATCACACAGATGTCATTCAATCCAATTAATTTTATAAAAATTAACAAGATTTACTCCTTAATCATGAAAAACATGTGGATTATGAATAATATGGATTTGAATAGGAAAAAACCACATAGAGGGGGGGTGAATAGGTGAAAATAATAAACACACCAAATCATTGCGTAAAAAATAACCCAATGCGGAAAATAAATAAAGTACGCAAGATTTACGTGGAAAACTCCATCACAGGAGTTAAAAACCACAGGACCGATAACACGGCGAAATCCACTAAGATTAAACACGTACAAGGTGATTTACCGTAACCCTACGACTCAACCTTTTCCATACGCTCCTAGTTGATCTTCTCCGCTCGCTCCGAACGCTCATCGAATCCACGATTTGCGTCCCAACGCCGAATCCACGACGTTCAACGTCGAATCCACGACGTCCAACCGAATCCACGGTCTTCACCAATGCGGCACGTCTCGATCACACAAATGCGCCTCGCTCCGAATCCACGAGAGCGGTAGCACCTTGAATCCACAAGGCCACGCGAATCCTCGCGCCGATTTTGTAAAATCGTTGTTTTTGTTTGGTGATGATAATCCGCCGAATACTTAGATCAAAGATAGATAAGGAAATACCATCTAAGTATTCTTCAATTTGATTCTACAAGAAATAAGAGTTTTGAAATCCTAGAATCAAATTGAACAATATAGATGAAGAAACATGAATTTAATCGTGTTTTCCTTTCTTCTCTATATTTGTGGATTTTTCTATTATTTTCCGATCGATTTTTTCGATTACCCTAAAAGATGAAATTAGGGTTTATTTATAGGTTAGAAACCTTTGGAAAGAAACATCAAAAACTTACTTAACAGAATTTTTCCCGCACGGCGGTCCGAACTGGATTTGGTTGATCCGGACTATCGTCTTTTTTCAGCAATTTTTCTGAAAAAACAGTTCGGGATCCGGACTGGAATTTCCTGATCCGGACTGTTCATGCGATTTCAGCAAACACATAGTTCGGGGTCCGGACTGAACAGGGGATGGTCCGGACTGGAATTCCGCATGAACTAAACTATGTTCGGGGTCCGGACTGGAATGGTCTGATCCGGATCCTGAACATCCAACTTATCCAGTTTTTTATTTTTATGCACTGAAAACTTATCCAAGTATTTTTAAACTACACAAATGTATTCGGATCACCAAAATTATTTAGTTAAACTTACCTGATCATTCCGAATCTATTTTTCTTGAGATTGGTATAGTTGATCCACAATTCTTCATCTTTAATCTTCAAGACTTTTACCACTTCAAGAAATACGCCAAAACAAAATCCTTAACAAAACAAAGATAAAATATTATAACCGTTTTTCATTTTATATCCGTCAAACACAAGTCATCAAAAATAATCTAGAGATCCAAACTCTATCAAGATGTAATGAATTATCAACAATGACTTACAGAGATTTTCAAATGACATCAATTTGATCAATACCCTTTCAAATTTGAGATAAGCACAAAAATACCTAAGGGTGGCTCTTTGAGCATCTTCCAACTATCCCACCTTATACCAACCAAGAGATTGTTCAAAATATAAGAAATTTGAATATAAATCTCTAAATGCTTAACCTAAAAAATTTACCAAAAATATTATCAAGCATCCAAAACATGTGGTAGCTTCACACATTTACCGGACGACCGGGGTGGCAGCTCTTTCCAACATGTGGTGGTAGTTTTCACATTCCTTTATGGATGTAACTCTTTCCACATCTTTTTCTTCTTATTTATTTATCCTTGTAAGAGTGCAATCTCTTATGTGAAAGAATTAAATTCTAAATTTTAGTCTATTTGATGTCTCATATTCATCACAATGAATTCACACAACCAAAATAGGTTGAGCATCTTAAGATCACACATGATTACTAAAATTTGATGAATATAAATATCAAAAACTCCTATAATGGAATATCTTCAAAGATAATGATTATGGAGTATAATTGATAATTAATATAAAATTAAATAAGAGTGAATGAAAGTAAACCATTTTGATGTTCAATGCACTCGTTCGTTAAAACCCTTTTGTTTGAAAATAAAACATTAAAAATGACAAGCATTGAAATCATGTAATGCAAGGATCAAGATATATATGAAAAGAAAACCGATCAAAGCACTACATACAGTCAAAAGCAACCTAAAACTTAAGACAAGGAAAGATATCACCTTTCCGAATCCAAACTTGCCGGATTATGGGTTGCCTTGGTTTGTCGTGGTTGGGGGTTGGTCGTTTTGACTGTTGATCCACCTTAGATTTCCGTGATGTAGTTGTTCTCTTGAATAACCGCTGTTGTGGCTCGAACCTTTGGTGGATTGAGGGAACTCCATTGAATTGATGTGGCTTTTGAATCCGTAGAGTCCGCTCCGTAGATGAAGATGCCGATGAATTCTTCTTTCTATTTTTCGGGCACTTCTTCATGATGTATCCTTCAATTCCACATTGGTGACATGTTTTACCTTTCAATTTTGTTGTGGAACTTTAAGCCTTCTCAATTTGTTTCCTTTTATATCCCAAACTAATTTTGCTCGTTTGACCTAATCCGGACATACTGTCAAGTTTCTTGGAACCGGTTGAAAAATTTTGTATGTCGGATTTGAGTTGATGAACTTGCTTGGTCAAAATTCGATTGGCGTCATGAATTTCCTTGAACTGCTTTTCTAGAAAACCAATCTTATCCAATTGAGAATTAACAGTCGTTTTCGATTGGTTAAGCTTTTCTTGGAGGATTTTATTATTGTTCAATACAAATCCCCGATCCTCCTCGAGATCATTAATTTTGATCTTTAAAGTACGGTTCTCGTCTTTAATCTCAAGTTGTTGTTTCCTTAACTTCTTAATGTGCTTAACCATCTTCTTTGATTCCGTAAGAAGTTGTTGATAAGCCTCAACAAGTTCTTCTTCGTCCGACTCCCCCTCAATTGACTCTCCGTCGGATGTAGATGTTTCATGCTAAACCAAAGAGGTAGAGTCAGTAATTAAAGATGTCAAGCAAACATTAGAGGAGGGAAGTAGAGAAGTATGAAAAGCAACAACATTGTTCTTTTACTTTTTACTTGAGGTCGATTCATAAGAAGTAGAATCGTCCCAAATTTTTGCTTGCAAAGCCTTCTTTTTATATGATTTCTTAGAAGGACAATCCGTTGAAATATGGTCGAAGCCTTTGTATCTGTAGCATTGGATTTCTTCTTCGAATTCATCTTTTTCTTTTTCTTTAGAAGGTTTTGCAAATCTCTTGAGTTTAGAGGATTTAGAACCCGATGATCCTTTAAATAAACTTTTCGGTTTCGAGGATGAAGATCTATCGGTTCTATTCTTCCAAAAATTCCGTCGAAATTTCTTCGTGATCCGCACAAGTTGTTCTTCAAAATCGGCAAAAGAGATTTCATCATCGGAGTTTGCGTCGCTATCTTCTTCCTTTGTAGATTTGAATGCAATATCTGTATGCTTAGAAGAAGACTTGGAAGAAAATTGGTTAGTAGCAAAAGTCATTTCATAAGTTTGTAAAGCACCTACTAATTCCTCTACTTTCATATCATCCGGATGATTGACGGTTTCAATGGCAGCAACCTTTGCCCTAAAATGTTCCGGGAGAGTCTGAAGAATCTTTCTAACAACTTTAGATTCCGAGATCTTTTCTCCTAAATTAGCACATATATTGATTATATCTTGGAGTCTAGTATAATAATCAGTAAACGATTCATGCTCCTCCATATGAATAGAGTCAAATTGACTTGTAAGCATCTAGAGCTTTTGAATTTTTACTAGACTTGTACCCTCATGTGTAATTTAAAGAGTATCCCAAATCTCCTTTGCAGTTTCGCACGCAGAAACACGTGTGAACTCAGTCGAGGAAAGAGCGTTAAATAAAGCGTTAATACCTTTTCCGTTGTAAGAAGATTTTTCGATCTCTTATCTGGACCATCTAGAGCGAGGATTTGGAATAGTAGAATTGTCTATTACATCAAATGGATGCTGTGAGGACCCGAATTTCCACAAGAAGATTACTATTGGATCAACAGAGCTTCTGCAGTGTGTTTGGCAGCTCTCCGAGGCCTTTGCTGTGTGTTGGAGGTGTTTGCGCACGAATCGGACCTCAGGATTGGACCCAGCGCGAAATTTGGATTAAGAATACCTTTCCGGATGCCTTCGACAAATTTTAGAAGCAGAATTTGGCAAAACGGACGGTGGATTTGGATTCAGCGCGCGAAAACGATAAAAATGGGCTATTTGCTTGGTTTTGCGCCAATGGTTACTGTTCACGCCGGAACAGTAACTCCGGCGACCGGCGGCGACCGGCAGGGGCGGAGCACGGCAGCGCAGCGGCGGAGTGCGGCCACGCGCAGGCGCGGGCAGGAGCGCGGGCGCGATGGCAGGCGCGCGGTCCACGGGGCCGGCGTGCACCGGAGGATTGGACACGTGGCGGCTTCGGGTTCGGCAGGAGCATCAGTTGCGTGCACCGGGCGCAGCGAGTGTTGGTGGTGCCACGTGGCGCGCTGTGATTGGTGGGTCAACGCACGCACGACCGGGCGCCGGGCGCGGCGCACCGTGGACCCCGCGTGGCCACGTGGAGCACGCCCATTGGTGGGCGCATGGACCCGGGTGGCCCGGCGTGAACCGCGGCCCACGGTTCCCGCCGTGGACCGCGGCGCCACGCGGCGCGCCGTGATAGGCGGGCGCACGTGCACCGGGCGCGCGGGGCGCGGTTGGGCCGCGTGGCGGGCCGAGGTTGTTTCGAGCGCGCACAGTAACGGGCCGGGCCCGTTACTGTAGCAACCCGATTTAATCGGGCGCCCGAAACCAGGGACTTGTTGGGTATTTTAGCAATTGTTGGGTTTTGGCTATAAATAGCCCCCTTTGGCCTGCGATTTGGAGCTTTTCCTGAGCCCATCTCCTGCTGAGCTCTAAAGCAAAGATGAACATCATCTTGTGCTCTTTCTTCTGAGGAAGTTTCAGATTTTTTGGTGGCATGCACTTCGAGGTTGGCGGCATTTCGGCGCAGTGCGACTTTCCTTCACCAGTGATCCCCTTCGTCGCGTTTCGGTGCGCAGACTCCCTTGGCTTACTTCCGACCATCGTTTTCAACGATTTTCACAGCAACGCGTTCACGAGAGGTAAGGCTTCGATTTTTGTGTTGACTGCTTTGCTCTGTTTCGAAGTTTTGGCAAGGTTCCCAAGGCACTTTTGACCCCCCTGTTTGCTGTGTGGGTTTTGGACAGCACCGGAGTATTTTACTGATATCTTCGCGCTCGGACATCGGATTGAGGTGTGCTAATACTCGATTTTCATCTACGCATCGCAAGGATCGTCCTCGTATTTTTCTTGGATTTTTCTGAGTGTTCCCCGAAGGTGAAAATCCTACTTTTTCAGGGCAAAGTTCTACAGATTTTATACTTGGGATTTTTTAGGTGGTCACCTTGTCGATTTTGTATCTTGACCTACGAAACTCGGTTTGGGACGTGCAGGTACTTGTTTCGAAGGTCTCGTCGCGAGGATCATAGCGGTATTTTTGTTGGATTTTTCAAAGTCCCTCCTATAGGTGAAAATAGAGCCTCTTCATGACTGATTTTGGAACAATGGTTGATTGTTTGTTTAATCGAGTACCGGTTGGTGTTTTTGCAGTTGTTGCGGCAGGCGATGTATTCATGGGTGTGAGCACTTTGGGACTTGGATTTAGCGATTGAGGTGGGTGGTTGTTGTATCCCTCTCTTTTGGTATGCTCACTAGGAATATCAGAATAACCCGATGTTAGAAAATGTTGAGCAAATATGGATAACCTTGCATGCAAAAAGGGACCACATAATTGATAGCCTATCCATGTAATTGAGACAATGGTATTGGAACTTGATCATTATGCCATAACCACTCCTGTTAAAGTATTTGTTTATCTGGAATAGCATGATCAGATGTATGTTAGTACTTAGTGATTATGCAAAATGGGATCATCACTTTGAGACATTGGTATTGGGGTTCATTGTTATATCATGTTATTCATGTGAAATAGATTAGTACATCGGGACTTTATGATTTATTACATGTAAGCGCACTGGTGGACGCTTTTCCTTCTATTCTAGATGAGGACATATGCATGCTTGTATGGTCATCTAGATAGGCCATTATTTATTGCTACACTACCTTAATGGAACTTGACTTAGGAGAAACCATACTTGCTTCTTCTCCTTATTCTTTAGTTAGGTGGTTCTTGTTGCTCGGGTTTGAGCAAGGGTATGGGATAGTGTAGCCGGGACCTTGGGGTCGGGGACAGGTGGTATGTGATTATGGGTTGCAGGATATTGCGGCTACCGCGAATAGTAGGCGGTTGACCGGATACAGATTATTTTACCCGATTTTGGATTGGGGGTTATTGCGGCTACCGTGGATAGTAGGCGGTTGACCGGATGTCGGTTGTTGGGCTTGATTGTTGACAGTAGGTATTGCGACAACCGCGGATATTGGGCGGTTAGCCGTATGTGTACTTATGCATTAGATTGGGGATCGGGGTTTCTCTTTAGTGGATGAATTTTTCCACTTTGATCAGAGTCGTGATCCAGTCTTGCTATGATGAGATATCGAGTTCCCCTCTAGAGCGTTGGGGAGTTCCCCTCTAGAGCGCGGGGGTCAGACAGTGATTGAGTATGTTATCACACCGGCGCGGCTTTATATGCCCGGTGATGCTTTTCTCGTGTGGGTCGCTCCCCTTGAGTTCCCCTCCGGAGTGTCGGGGTCAGATAGAGTTCCCCTCTAGAGAGTTGGGGAGTTCCCCTCTAGAGCGTGGGGGTTAGACAGTGATTAAGTTTGGCTATCACATCGGTGCGGCTTTACTTGCCCGATGATGAGGACGGCAGCAGGCTATACCAGTTTTTACTAGTGGATAGATTGGGTTACCGGGACAGTGTGGTTACCGATGTATTTAGAGGCATAGTAGTGGTAGTTTCCTTTTTCGGCAGTTGCTTACAACTCTTCTTTCCCTTTTTGCCACTGTTAGACCTAGTGGGCACGTCGGAGTTTGAAGCTTTACCCACTAGGGGAGGCCACTGGTTTATTAGTAGTTCTCACCCCCATTCTTCTTTTCCTCTTTTTCTTCTCCTTTGTTTTGCAGAGTCTTCTGCGGGTGCTGCTGGACGTACAGCGGCGGATCAAGGAGAGAGGACAGCTGAGTTGATAGGCGGTCGACCCAACAGTGAGTTCGCTGGACTTGTATCCCTTTTATCTCAGACGATTGTACTTTTATCTCTTGGGTCTGGCTTTAGCCAGTTGGTTGTATCATTTTGGTGAGCTAGAAGAGACACTTGTACTATTATTTCCTGATGTACTATATTTTACTTCCAGCTTTAGTCTGAGATGTAGTAGTTTTAGTTCAGCTCTGTTTTATTGCTCCATTATTATATCTCTTATATCTGAGCAGGTTACCAGCGCTTCTTGTACGCGAAAAAATTTCGTGTGCACGGCGGATCTGTAGACGGGCCCGGGTTCTGGTTTACACCCGGGGCGTGACAGATGCACCGAACCGAATTCCACGGTTTGCCATACCCGCTCATCAATTGCGATGAGAAAAGCTCTCATCCGGACTTTCCAATAGGCATAATTGGTCCCATCACTACAACAAAACTAGCTTTTAGCGGCAATTATTTTTTACTTTCCTGGCGATTATAATCGCCAGTAAATACTTTTACGGCAATTATAATAATTGCCGCTATTGGTAGGGTCGCTAAAAGTTATTGCGGCATTTGTTTCGGCGGTTGGTAAAAGCCTAAACAAATGCCGCTAAACACTATATAATAGCAACTATTATAAATGCCACTATAATTATCTATAATTGCCACTAAAAACATATTAAATGACTAGTAAATAGGATCTATAGCGGCAATTAAAAAGACATGAGACATGAGACAAGCATCACATCAGATTGGATATGCACTTGCTACTTGAATTAATAGTATTCATATTGCAAGGCAAGCACAAACAGCAAATATAACTGTCAAAATACCCTCATCAATAAAAATAAGTAGGATGATTTAATGAATTTTTTGCCACGATTACACCTAGTGACAAGTGAATTAAATGGATCAATATCTGAAAGTTGGCAGACTGTCAGAACATATTAGTCAACTTTGAGGTAATTCCAAACTTCAATTAGCCTCCCAAACGTGCAGTTGATGGGGAAGGCTCCTTCAGAGCTGATGTTGACTCTTCTTTGGCCAGTGATTGAAACATCTGCAAATAACAAATCAGACAACTCAAAAATCTCAGACAAAGCAAAATTCTTATATATCAATAGAAATAACAACAAACCTTCATTATTCTATAATTTAGCGTAGCACTAGTGCAGCAAACATGTTTACTGCAACCCATTCAAAGTTTACTGCAACCCATACTTCCATGGAAGAAAATTGTGAATTTCTAGTTTATGGTAGCACTAGTGCAGCAAACATGTTTTGAGGAGAAAACTAGTGCATGATAGGAAAAATCCTTCAGCTAAGGAGCAAAATATTAGTACTAGTATAAACCTGTTCAGCGTAGTTTTGTGGCAGAGCTTCCATTGTGCTGTTACTAAGCTCGGTTGAAAGCTCATAACAGCGCAGGTTGTTATTGATCTGGTATCAAGCAATATCAAAAGGAACTCATAGTCATTGTATAAACCAGAAAGCTTACAAAATTTCCGGAAACTAAAAAAGCCACATACCATAGCACACAGGGCTTCCAAACCAAATTCAGAAGCTGGTTCCTCAAGCCTCTGCCTTTCAGCTGCTTGAAAATCAAGCATTACCTAAAAACAAAGGAAAAAAGTAAAAAAAGAAACTGTAAGATTTAAAAATCAAGGTAGCAGAAGCATCAATTCTGGTATTAGAAGCACCTGACAACACCAGAAAAGCAAACCAAAAAAAAAAAAAAAAAAAAATCTTTTATGCTATGCTTCTAGATGAAATAAGGTGCAACCCTCTAACAAGTTAACCAAAGAAATAGCTAATAGTATACTAGCCTGAATAATTGCAAGAGCAATCCGGTATAACATGACGTCAGTGCTATTTTCCCTCACAATTTGAACTTGCTCTCCCAAAATTCTGAATAAATCCACAGCCGCCGGTGTATAAAATTTACCATCTTCTGTTTGTTTGGGCGGTTGTACTTTATCAGCCTCCAGGATATTTGTGTACCATTTCTACACAAACAATAAATTCTAGCTATCTGAATCTTTATTTATAATTACCTAACGAATTTGAATAAATTCAAGCACATGACAAAAGACTACCTTTGTTGTAGCTTGCATTCGCTCAACGTATGCATTCATAAGAGGATCCATTGCACCACTTTCCGAACAAACTTGTGCTAAAGACTCATCAACGCCTAGGCCAATCAGATTATCTTGATATTCAACAACCCAACCAGTTACCTACAATATGAAATGGCTACATTAAGATGGTTGAAAAGAAATGCAAGCATAAATACTTCAAATTTGTAGTGAAGGAAGGGTGCACATTCCTTTCGCTCAAACTCCATTACCTTCAGGATTTCGATATTTGTCAAAGTATTTGCTCTATCACTGAGCAGTCTAAGCATTTGAATGGATCTCTCCGTATAAAGATTAACCATGAGCTGGAAAATTTCATATCTGCAAAAAAGGAGGAATCATCAAATGTGGGCAAGTAGAAGCTATGATTATTTGAATGAGCATTCAGTTTGAACCATGTATATGAGCATATGAATACTCCTCAAGTAAATGCACAAAAAGAACATTCAATTGACAATAATTGGGAAAAAGAAAAGAACCTTGCACTTCTCACTAACATTAGTGATATATCTATCAGAACTTACAGTTAAACTCTGATAATATTATAAGCTTCATACAACCAGTTTAGAAAATGTATGGTATGGCTTCAAACTCATTTATACCATGTATAACAGTTGATGGTAAGAAGTGCCAAAACAGTAGGAAGAATGTCAAATATTATGCCTCTTGGGGAAAACAAAAAATAAAACAAAAAAAGACCAGGAACAATGTGTTTGCCTACCTAGGTGGAAAACAAGGAGCCACATAGTCATATATATCAGCAAGCTCTTCTCCAATCTGTACCACCACAACCACAATAGCACCATCAAACAATCAGACATGGAATTAATGAGCATATATTTAACTTCAATAGACAGCATAATATCATAATCATAACTTCAAAACAAGAAAACTAAAATGAGACCGTAGTGTTAAGCAGGATTACAAACTGACAATTGCCATTTGATAAGATGTATACCTTGATGAAGAGAGAAGGAACAAAATTTCTATTCTATATGCACTAATTATATAAATAAGTAAAGGATTTCTTGAATGACAAATTAGTAAACACTATGACAACTTGACACATAGGATTGCTCTATAGAAATAAATCACAACATCCACCTAACGAAATCAGGAAATAAAGCTAGATGATCAAGACTATGAATAGAGTCAAACAGACATACAAGGAAACTCAATTGACAATCGAAAACGTGTATTTGGCAACATGTATGGGTGCCATGAGAAAAGATTTGGTAATTTAAAATATGCTCTAAAAATTCATTTTGAAAAAGAAGATGAAATCATCTAGGTTATTTTAGTATCAAGTTCGATACATGTATTTGGCAACAAGAGCTTCGCAGATTATCTATACATAATAGAATGGTCCAGAGATGTAAAGTTACTAAAGAAAGTTGTAATCGATGAAGTGAATTTCCCATAATTCTCAAAAGTGGAATATAAAGAAGTTACTAACACGGAACAAGAGCAAGCCATATAATAACATGGCCAATAGCTAAGACCTATCATTCTAATGTGTTGAAAAATTTACTAGATAGCAAACAATCTCATGTAAATAAACAGTTAAGAGTTACTTCAAGACATTCGAGGGTTTTCTGTCTGAGACTTCAAGCCGTTTCCTTCTAATGTCAAATACAAGGTTAAAAAGTTATAGTTCAGCTTATATTTTAAAAATTTACACTCAAATATTTGATATTGGCTACAACACCAGCTAATAGCAACCCTGAAAAAGTTTAACTGAATCGTCAAGGACGAATAAAACAATAACATACTTGGCAGATCTGCGTGGATTTGTAATTGTTGCCATAGTGCCCTCACCATCGGCCTCAGCAGCCTCCTCCGCAAGTTGCTGATCTAGGATCTCTTGCATTTCGATTACTCTGCAAATAGAAACAAAACTTTCAAGAAAAAACTGCAGCATGAAAACTACACACTATAGATAAATGACATGCCTCACACTCGTTAACACTTCAATAGTTGAACGGTATAATTATGTAGTGACTTACAAGCCTGTAAGAATTTGCAGCAGCATGACGAGCATCTTTGATAAATCAGGAAAAATGATACTTCTAACTATTTTAAAGTAGTTTTACAGAAAAAAAAAATGGCCATCAATCTTGTTTTCCTCTTATGATCGAATTATCATAATGGATGTTTTGGTGATAATTTAGGTATTGCATAGCTGGATAAATATGATAAAATCCACCAATTCCTTGTAACTAATAGATCTAACGGTTAACTTTTGTTAGGACACACCAGGTAGCAATAGCATGCGTATTTTACAGGAAAAATCTGTACAGGATTATAAGGATTTTATCAGTGGTATAAACAGTTGAAGAATCAACAAGATAGAAAAGAAGAGGAAGAAGAACAAAAAATGGAACTCGTACATCTGGACATGACAAATAAAGTTGCCAGAGCTATGTTGCATTAAATACACCATGGAGCTCAGCAAAATAGATAAAGAATGATCATTTGAAACACCTAGAGGGGGGTGATCTATTTGAAGGGCCAATTGACTTCTTAGATGCTTACTGCGATTATCAAACCCGGAAATGCATTCGACTATCCGTAAGCAATTAAGGTCCTTTGGAACTCTGTAGTTAAAAAAATCATGATCAAACTTCAGAATTTAATTTTGTACCCATCTCACATACACAAATTTATCTAGTTGTGCATTCAAATCGTGAAGGACGATGAGCACTCGCACCTGATTCTACACACCATAAGATATTCTGAATTTCAGTAAATAAACAAAGCTCAGTAACTCTATAGTAAATACTGTTTCAATTGTTACCTATGAGCAATAGACTATGCAACTTTCACACGGCTCTCGTCCCATTCGCTGTCGCTAAAGAAACCGATAATCGATTGCAAGCACTCGCTCAACATGGATGTAATGCATAGAAGCTTCCGGTCCAGAAACAGGCAAATAACTATGATGAGAAACTCCTCTGCTTCAGAAGAACTAAAAATAGGCCGGTCATTTCTATCGCACAAAACAAATATTCACAAATTAGTCAAATTTAACAGATATAGGATTGAATTAGTAGTAATCTAACAATACCCACAACGTTTTCGTCACTTAAAAGATGATGTTTACCACATCTTGTCAAAATTATATTGACTACAAATACATCAACTAGTTCTCCAGAATTACCTGATTTGAAAACATGTAGATAAAATGTTTACGGGTGGCCCTTTACATTTAGAATCTGGATATTGACAAGGAGAAGCACATACTGTATTAACCGACTAATAAATGTTGAATAGTGACATAAAAGCATCCAAATAATTGAGGCACTTATGCTAGACCAAAAAAAAATGACAAAAAGGAAAAGCTAGGTGAAAGAGAAAGAAATAGACAATCAAAGATTGGATTACCTCCGTAAAGCAATCATGTTCATCAGCATTTTTTACATTCATAAGCTATTAAAAATGGAAACGAAATTGAAATAACTAACCTGCAGGGGAAGCTTCAGAAGTTGAAGAGCAATTATTAGTGGTATCATATAGATAACCATAGTTTAATAGAGCATCCTTTACTGCGGAATAGCTCGGATAGCATCCAAGTCTTACCAATGGCTGATTAGCCTGCAAATGAAAAAGAAACTTCAATACAACATGAAAATAAACAGGATACAGAAATAAAATATGAGTTTTTACATATATATATATATATATATATATATATATATATATATATATATATATATTGAGAATTCATCAAATTACATACATACCCCAGCAAAATACACTTATAAATTGGTTTTGCGGTATGAGAAGCTTCTTCAAGGGGCATTTGCAAGTACAAGAGCATAAGGGTAATATTTTTCTTAGTCACAATTTTCAAGGGAATATATGTAAATAGATAGTCTGCAAGGGCATGTACCTCAATTAAATAATATACCTCATCTCTGGATTGAAGAATACAACACCAAAAATCATATGCAGAAACCTGCAACTCCTCATTCAGAGAGTATAACACTGATAGCCAAAAAACGACAAGAATATGATAAAATAATATAATCTCATTAAACAGAGAAAATGTCGAAAAGTTAACAAATAGAAAGACTGACTTGTGTGAAATGACCAACGCGCAATAGATTCTTCGACAAGACTACTTCCGAAGGCTAATTTCAAAAGCCATCCATTCATCAACAGGCCTTTCAGAAAAGTCTCTCCTTCTCCTATACCAGCATGATAGGAAGTTGTTAAAAGAAAATTCATATTCGAAACTTTTGCTAGATTTTAAAAGAAGGAAAAGAAATGACATCATTACAAACTAAATGATGGCTACAAAACTGCCAGAAAATCCTATTGTATTTACAGAAAGCAATTTGGCGCTTTCTAATAGGGGGGGAATTTGAACATATTGATGACTAAATTTTCAATAAACAAACTCCAGTAGAATAGCCGATTTAATATGAGTACAGGGATGATTGATAATCAAACACGTACTTATAACTTAAAATGAGGTAGTATCTAATCGAACTAGAATAATATGTATAACACGCAAAATGCTCAATACACTAAGTGCATGACTTTCACTCTAGTTTGGGCGATCCGAATAGCTGAGAGGTCAAAATACACAAATACCTCCACACTTAATTCTGATCTAACCATGTAAACCATAACTAAAACTTAACTGGAGAAAACTAATAATCACAACAGGAGAAGCAGTTTTCGATCTTCAATGACTTAAAATTCCTAATCACCCGAACAATCACACCCTCAATTGATACCATAACCAATTAAAATCTCCTACAACACATATTAAACAACATAAATTTGTTTTCGCCAACTACACGATAAACTACAAATGTCTGATTCGAAGGGAAAGCACAACTATCTACAGTGAGAAAGTAAATTAAATACCAAATTTAACATTAGAAATCCCAACACCTACAATTCTCTAAAATCCCAACACCTACAATTCATTAGTCTAAACCAACAATTTGACTAATCTACGAATCGTAATTACAAATTGACAGCAAAACCAAATGAATCAAGATCTGGAGAAATACAAATCAGATCACGGCAAATCTCGTTAATAATTCGCGAAATTGAGGAGAGAGATCGAACCTTTTGAATGGTCGGCGAATCTAAATAATGAGAATCGAATCCGAGAGAGAGAGGCCACGGCAGCAGAGCCGGAGCGCGGAACACTAACCCTAGATCGTCGTCGTCGGAGGAGGAGGAGGAGGTGGTGGGGAGGGATCGAGCTCGGAGAGGGGGAGGAGGGAGATAAGGGGGAGAGCTCGGAGAGTTGGAGCTCGAGTTTGCGCGGAAAAGGGGTGCCGTTCGCGTGACCTCGACTCGGAAAAGAGGTTTCGCCAGGGTTGGGTTTTGGTTTAGATTAGGATTGAAAATTTGAGATTTAAAATTTAAATTATAATTTGAAAATTAAACATATAATTTTAATTTTAAAATTTAAATTTTTAAAATTTAAAATTTTAAAATTTAAATTTTATTTTTAAATTTAAATTTAAATTTAAAATTTAAAATTTAAAATTTAAAATTTAAAATTTAAAATTTTTAAAATTTTTAATTTGAGATATTTAAAATTTGATTTTAAAAATCAAAATCACTTTTTAAATACTCTACTGAGCCAAAAATTATTATTATTTTTGTCCAAAATCACTTTTCAAAAGATAGCCAAATATAAACATATTTAATACAAAGTTATTAGTCGGTAAAAAAAATAAAAATTAAAATAATTATCGCTAAAGTATAATTAGATATTATTTAATAGCAGCCATTTTATAATTGCCGCTATTAAATTGCCGTAAAAGGTCTATTTTGTTGTAGTGCATCGAAAAGAGGAGGTCTATTAATATTATCACCTTCACCCGACATGTGAGAAAAACCTAAAACCCGCTCCGATTGTCACGCCCCGGGTGTAAACCAAAACCCGGGCCCGTCTACAGATCCGCCGTGCACACGGGATTTCCCGCGTACACGCAGCGCTGGTAACCTGCTCAGATATAAGATGTACAACAAGAGCATAATACAGAGCTGAACTAAACATGATACTCTCAGACTGAAAATAGGGTACAAGCTGTAATAAATACAATAATCTCCCAGCTCACCAAAATAATACAGCCAGCTGGCCAGCGCCAGACCCAAAATAAAAGAAGAATACCGCAGTCTGAGTAAAGAGTATAACATCTGTCTAATATCCACTCTCAGTCTCACAGGAGATCTATCTACTCAGCGATCCCCTTACCTTTATCAGCTGCCGATGGCCTAGCAGCTCCCGCAGACGACTCTGCAAAATAAAGAAGAAGAAAGAGAAAAACAACAATGGGGGTGAGAACTACCAGATAAACTAGTAGCCTCCCCTAATGGGTAAAAACCTCAACTCTGACGCACCCACTAGGACTACTAGAGGCGACATAAAAGAACAGTGGTAAGCTACAAAGGCTGCTGAAAAGAAAGGAAACTATCACCACTATGCCTCTAAATGCCATGTAGCACGAAATAACTGTATGTAACAATAACTGATACTGCCTGCTGTGCCTTGCCAAATCGGGTATGCTGGCCATTGCATAACACCGATAGGGGATAGTTGCCAAATCGGGTATGCATAACACCGATAGGGGATAGGAGTCTCAAAGACTCTAAGCATGTCTGCAACACACTCCGGAGTGGCACTCGAGGGGAGCGACCCACACGAGTAAAATATCTCAGTAATAAGTATTAGAAGTGCCATAAAACAGCAGGACTGGATCATGACTATGATCAAAGTGGGAAAACCATCCACTAGGAAAACCCGATCCTCAGCTGATGCGAAATAGACTAGACTCAACCCCAATCTGATGCAAGGATAAACATCTGGTCGACCGCCTACTGTCCGTGGTCACCTCAATACCCCACAAATCCACAATCTAATGCAATCTCGACTACACTATCCCAAACCCCTGCTCACACTTGAGCAACAAGCCTCTGGATGCACAGGACAACAATGAAACATGTACAAATCCCAAGATGATAGTGTAGCAATAAATAGTGGCTCACCAGATGAGCAAGAAAGCATGCAATTATTTAAAAGCTGTGGAAATGTGTCAAATATTATTTTAAAAAGATTGATTGTTATAAAAGTTATTTGCATGCGAGATTATAGCCTTTGTCCCAAACACAGTGTCCAAATATCAGTCATCATATAATCTGTGGGATTATATTAAATTTTAGGAGAGTTCGTCTCAGCGGTTCTCATCAATTGTCCTGTTAGTTTGTCCTGTTAGTTGTCCTGTTAGTTTGTCCTGTTAGTTTGTCCTGTTAGTAGTCCTGTTAGTAGTCCTGTTAGTAGTCCCAATGGTTCTCATCAATTATCATATTATTTTGTCCCAATTGTTCTCATCACTTGTCATATTAGTTCGTCCCAATGGATCTCATTAAATTTTCGGGGATTTCTAGTAATCCCAGTGAGCTTGTCAAAAATGAGGTAAGCAACAACCGCCCACCTCGAACAGCTCACACCACACCCCAGGTAGTCTCCTGGTTGTCCACAGTCCTCAAATCCTGCAAATCAACGCTCCCGGTATAAATACAAATCCCAGAAAGCACAATATTTGCTGTTTTTCAAACAGCACAGGAAAAGAGGAGTTTTTCACCTCTATACAATGCTCAGGAAAATCCAGAAAAATTACGGTTGCGTTTCTCGCGAAGAGTAGATTAAAATCGACTCTTTAAACGCCTCGATCTGATGCTCTTACGCCAAGATAAAAATCGGAGAAGTTGACACTGTCCAGAAATTTCCACAGCAAAAAGGGGGGTCAAAGAGGCCTTGGAAACCATGCCAAAAGTGCGAAATGGAGCAAAGTGATCAACACGGAAATCGAAGCCTTACCTCTTACGAACGCGCTTTCGTAAAAATCGTCGAAAAATTCCTCCTGGTTAGCCCACAGGGATTTTTTGACTGAACTGCGACGGAAAATGGGCCTAAAAAGAAAATCGTCGCAGTGCGCCGCGTCGCAGATAACTCACTATCTGTAACTCCAGAAATTCTGGGATTTTGAGGAGAGAGAGAAGAGAGAGAGAGGAACAACTTTTGTATAGGGCACTTTCTCTGTTTCTCTCTCTACAGCCCGCAACCCGAGGTGGGGAATGAGAGGGGTGGGGGACCCCTATTTATAATGGGCCAAGGGAATATTCCCACACGGGATCAGACAGAACAGAAAACACCGGATTGGGCCAACCAGATCGCGCGACGCGTCCACAAAACAGGAAACAGCCGGTGCAAGGACCACTCAGATTATGCCACGTGTCCACGTGGTGCACGTGGTTGCTCCGCGCTCCGAGTTTTCCGGAGAATGTCGGCCAATGGGGTGCTGCCACGTGTCACCTTCCCACGTGCTTCTAGAAGCCGGCCGGCCAATGGGGAAGCGCCACGTGGCAACACCGATCTTCGGTGCTCCCGGTGCACGGCAAGCCCATGGACCGCGCACCAGCGCCCCCTGCCTGCGCCTGCCCGCGCCTGCCCGCGCCTGCCCGCGCCGCGCGCCTCCGCACTCCGCCGCTGTGCCGCCGCTGCGCCGCTGCCCGCCGCCGTGCGCCGCCGCCCGCCGCCGCTCGCCGGTCGCCGGAACAGTAATTCCGGCGGCCGGAGTTACTGTTCCGGCATGAACAGTACCCATGTGCCAAAAAAATAAAGTAAATATACCGTTTCGATCGTTTTCGCGTGCTGAGTCCAAATACGACGTCCGTTTCGCCAAATTCTCATCCGAAATTTTGCAAAAAGCTCCCGAAAAATCCTTTTTGCTCCGATTTTTGCGCAGAGTCTATTTTAAATGTCCAATTTCGATTCTACAAGCTCTGTCTCACCGTATGAGCTCTCTACAGTCACTGTTTAATGTTGCACAGTTCCTGCGGGAGTCTGGATCATCACATCCTCCCCTACTAAAAAGAGTTTCGTCCTCGAAACAACAATCCTCAGTCCGATGTCTCGAATAAGTAGGGGTGAGCATCTCTCATCTCCGACTCGAGCTCCCATGTAGCCTCGCGCTCGTCATGATTGCCCCATTGAATTTTCACATAGGGAATGGCCCGATTGCGCAATTCTCTCACCTCTCGATCCAAAATTCGCAGTGGGCGCTCCTCATACCGCAATTCCTCGCTGATCTCAAGCGGCGTGGAGTCGATGACGTGCGATGGGTCGAAGACATACTTCCTCAAAGTAGAAACATGAAATACATCATGGACACCAGCAAGCCTCGGAGGAAGTGCAAGTCGGTAGGCAACTGGCCCGATACGCTCCAATACCTCAAAGGGTCCAATGTATCGGGGGCTAAGTTTCCCACGAATGCCGAACCTCCTGATTCCTTTGGACGGCGAGACTTTCAGGAATACATGATCTCCAACCTGAAATTCTAAGTCTCGTCGCCGAACATCGGCATAACTCCTTTGTCGGCTTTGGGCGGTCTGAAGATGCTGTCGGATTACTCGGACCTTTTCTTCTGCCTCTATCAAGACATCCGGTCCCAAGGTCCGTCTCTCGCCCACGTCACTCCAATAAAGCGGTGATCGACACTTGCGTCCATACAATGCTTCAAACGGAGCCATCTGAATGCTCGCTTGAAAGCTATTGTTGTACGCGAATTCAGTCAAAGATAAGTGTCGAATCCATCCTCCGCCGAAATCCAAGACGCAAGCCCTTAGCATGTCTTCCAGGATTTGTATAGTCCGTTCTGACTGCCCATCAGTCTGCGGATGGAAAGCCGTACTGAACCTGAGTTGAGTCCCCAAGGCTGTCTGCAAGCTCATCCAGAAACGCGAAACAAACCTCGGGTCTCTATCAGATACAATGGAGGCTGGTACTCCATGTAATCTCACTATCTCATCTAGATAAAACTGGGCTAGTCGCTCAAGTGGCCACGTGGTCTGCATGGGCAGAAAGTGCGCCGACTTGGTAAGTCGATCTACAATTACCCAGATAGCGTCTGCTCCTCCCTGCGCCCTTGGCAATCCGACCACGAAATCCATCGTAATGTGGTCCCATTTCCACTGGGGAATTGGGAGACTCTGTAACTTGCCGGCTGGCACTCGATGCTCAGCTTTCACTTGCTGACAAGTTAAACACTGAGCCACAAATCTCCCAATATCCCTCTTCATGCCATTCCACCAGAAGTGTGCCTTGAGGTCCTTATACATCTTAGTCCCACCAGGATGTAGGGTGTAAGGTGTATAATGGGCCTCTCGCAGAATCTGCTCTCTGATCTCCGCATCCGCTGGCACACAAGCTCGGGTCCTGTACCTCAGTACTCCCGAGGCGTCCACCGTAAAGTCCCCAGACTGATTACTCGGAATTTGATCTCTAATCCTGGTCAAGTGGGGGTCCTCACTCTGTTTCTCCCTGATCCTGTCCAACAGAGTGGGCTGCAAAACTAAGGATGTCAGTCTAGCAGTGACCCCAGGGGACACAACCTCTACTTCGAGCCGTCTCATCTCTTCTAATAGCGGTGCCTGGTCTGTGATCAACATAGACAAACTTTGCACCGCTCTCCTACTCAAGGCGTCAGCGACCACATTAGCCTTACCTGGGTGGTAGAGAATATCTACATCATAATCCTTTAATAGCTCTAACCACCTACGTTGCCTTAAATTTAGCTCCTTCTGCGTGAACAAGTATTTTAGGCTCTTGTGATCGGTGTAGATTTCACAATGCTCCCCATATAGATAATGACGCCAAAGTTTTAGTGCAAACACTACAGCAGCAAGCTCCAAGTCATGGGTAGGATAATTTTTCTCATATTCTTTGAGTTGTCTTGATGCATATGCAATTACCCTCCCTTCCTGCATCAACACACAATCGAGTCCACTGTGTGATGCATCGCTGTAAATTACATATCCTTTCCCCATAACAGGAAGGGAAAGGATAGGAGCGGTCATCAGTCTAATCTTTAGCTCCTCAAAACTCCTTTGACAGTCCTCACTCCAGATAAACTTTACTCCCTTACGCGTCAAGCGAGTGAGGGGCGTGGAGAGCTTCGCAAAGCCTTCCACAAACCGACGGTAATACCCAGCTAAACCTATAAAGCTACGTACCTCAGAAACCGTCGTTGGTCGGGGCCAATCACGGACTGCCTCAATCTTTGCTGGGTCCACTGCCACACCTGCGGCAGAAATCACATGGCCCAATAAGACTACCTCCCGAAGCCAAAACTCGCACTTTGCCAGCTTGGCATACAACTTCTTCTCTCGCAGAAGTTGCAGCACAATCCTTAAGTGCTCCTCATGCTCAGCATCACTTCGGGAGTAGATCAAGATATCATCAATGAATACCACCACGAATCGATCTAAGTACGGTCGGAAGATCCGGTTCATTAAATCCATGAATGCGGCAGGGGCATTAGTTAGCCCAAAGGCATAACAGTGAACTCATAATGTCCGTACCGTGACCTAAATGTCGTCTTAGGAATATCCTCGGCCTTCACCTTCAGCTGGTGGTAACCGGATTGCAGATCTATTTTAGAAAAGACACAAGACCCTTGCAGCTGATCAAAAAGATCATCAATGCGCGGCAAAGGGTACTTGTTCTTGATGGTCACTTTATTTAATTCTCTATAGTCCACACATAGTCGAAGTGACCCATCTTTCTTCTTCACGAATAGCACCGGCGCTCCCCAAGGCGACACACTCGGCCTAATAAAGCCCTTGTCCATCAAATCCTGAAGTTGCGCCTTAAGCTCTCGCAGCTCAGCCGGTGCCATCCGGTAAGGAGCCTTTGAGATTGGCGCAGTTCCTGGAACTACGTCAACCACGAACTCAATTTCCCTATCTGGCGGCATGCTAGTTAACTCAGGTGGGAAAACATCCGGGAACTCGCGGGCAATAGGGATATCCCTGAGTCCCGGCGCCGCCGTAGGCCCCTCAACAACACTAGCCAAAAAGGCTACACACCCACGATGGATCATCTGCCTTGCTCGGGAAGTCGAAATCATAGAGGCAAAGAAAGCACTCTGACATCCCCGGTATACCAACATCTCCTGGCCTGGCTCTCTAAAAGTGACAGTCCTTGCGGCACATGTCACGCCCCGGGTGTAAACCGGAACCCGGGCCCGTCTACAGATCCGCCGTGCACACGGTATTTCCCGCGTACACGAAGCGCCAAACCTGCTCAGATATAAGAGATAACAATAAAAGAGCAATAAAAACAGAGCTGAACTAAAATCTAATAAATCTCAGACTGAAGCTGGAAATAAAATACAATACATCTGTATAAATGATACATCAGTCACTCCCAGCTCACCAAATAAATACAACCTGCTGGCAAAAGCCAGTCCCAAATATAAAAGTACAACCGTCTGAGGAATCCTGGGTACACCAACAGTCCAGCTAACTCGCTCATCCTGCCTCGAGATCTATCTACTCAGCCGTCCTCTCTCCTCGACCCGCCGCTAAAAGCCCAGCAGCACCCGCAGAAGGCACTGCAAAACAAGAAAGAAGAAAAAGAGGAAAGAAGAATGGGGGTGAGAACTACTAGTAAACCAGTAGCCTCCCCTAGTGGGTAAAACCTCAAACTCAGACACACCCACTAGGTCTACCAGAGGCAAAGGGGAAAGAAGAGTGGTAAGAAATAATGACTGCCGAAGAAATAAAACTACCACTACTATGCCTCTAGAAATACAGTCCTAGACTGGAATAACCATATCCACAATAACCGACCGTCCCAGATTAACCCAATCTGTACCGCCCTCATCATCGGGCAAGTAAGCCGCGCCGATGTGATAGCAAAGCTCCTGCCGCCGCCCTCACCATCGGGCAAATAAGCCGCGCCGATGTGATAGCGAAGCTGTCAATAACTGTCTGGCCCCAGCCTCCGGAGGGGAACTCGAGGGGAGCGACCCACTCGAGGAAAGCACTACCGGGCAATAACCGCGCCGGTAAAATAAGTACCAAAAACAGGAGTAAATCACAACTGCAAAGCCCCGGTGGAACACACCCTCCACTAAAAGAAACACAGATCCCCCAATCTGATGCACAAATGAACATCCGGTCGATCGCCCAAAATCCGCGATCGCCGCAATACCCACAATCACAATCATGTCCCACATCCGACATCCGGTCAACCGCCTACTGTCCGCGGTAGCCGCTATAATCCCGCAACCCATAATCAAACACAACCTGTCACTAACCCTCAGGTCCTCGCTACACTATCCCAAACCCCTGCTCGAACCCGAGCAACCAGACTCAAAGGTCTAAATAAGAAGGAGAAAAGAAATCAAACATGGTTTCTCCTATGTCAATTCCAGCATGATAGTGTAGCAGAAAAAGGTGGCCTATCTAGGTGTCCAAACAAGCATGCAAGTGTTCTCAAGGAAATAAAGGAAAAGGTGTTCAATAGTGGTTCCACATGTGTAACAATTAATAACTCCGCATAGATATAACCATCATGCTAAAACATTATCCAACCACACAGGTCTATAATCCATGTTCCATGATAAAGCATCACTATCCACCTATGCATGTCATAAAATCCTCAAATAGTACCAACCACTAACAGGATAATCATATAGTCCAAAATAAATAATCCAATCCACATGCAAGGTTAAACGCTAACATTCCATCCATACCAACATGTATAAGTCCCAACCACTATCAAATATCCACAATAGTAATTTCCATATGAAGGGCTCACAATTTTATATACTTTAAGCATGCATGTCCAGATAATGGGATCACTCTAATATTCCTAGTGAGCATGTCAAAATAGAGGTAAACAACAACCACCCACCTGATGTGTAAACTGTCCAAGTCCGCACAGCAAGAAAATACCAAAACTCCAAATCCTTGCTCCCACAATTTTAGCACACCCGTAATATTCCTGGTACAATACAAAGCTCACTAATTACACTTAGGCTCCCAATTATTGCACTTATAACCACATACAACCTCGAATTCAAAACTGCTAAATTAACACCTGCAGAAAGTGCCCAGGAAATTCCAATAAAAATATCACGGCGATCCTCGCGTCGATAGCTTCGCAACGGTACCTTGCACGCCCAAATCTGAGTTCTGTAAGACAAGTTATAAATTCGGCAAGGTGGTAATCCAAATAATAAACTGTGGAAAAAGACTGCACACTGTACCCAGAGAAAACAGTGATTTTCACCTCGAAATAAATCTCACAAAAATCCAATAAAAATACGAGCGCGCTCCTTGCGATCTGTAGATGAAAAAGTTGTATAAGCTCGTCTCCGTCAGACGCTCGTGCGCGAAGATATGGCCAAATTACTCCGATGCTGTCCTCACATTCCTCACAGAAAAAGGGGGACCATTGTTACCTCGGGATCCGAGCCAAAGAAGCAAAATCAGAATGCGCGATCAAAATGAAAGATGAAGCCCTACCTGTCGTGAAGCCAACGGCGCAAAAATCACAGAAAAAGGAGCTCGGGGTAGGCCGGGGGAGCTAAAACACTGCTGCTGCGCCGAAGAAGAACACAGAAAACGCAACGTCGCGCCGCGCCGTAAAATCAAGATCTCGAAATCCGTGCCACCCAAAAATCAGAAACTTGGTAGATGCAAGCTCCTCTTCAAGGAGAAGATTTCTTCTTCTCAGGCCACAGGAAGATAGGAGCTCGAAGAAGGTGGAAATGGCCCAGCAAGCTCTCTCGGATTGCTAAAGAAGGAAATCCAAAACAAAATGTCCCCAGAAAATTCGCTGCGCCCGGTGCACGTGAGCCCGCCAATGGCGGCGCGCCACGTGGCCCCAACCACCGTGCACCGCCCGTGCACCGCGCACCCCGCACGTCGCGTACGGCACCTGCTCCACCCATTGCATGGACCGCGCGCACAACACCGCACCAATAAAAAGCCGCCACGTGTCCTACCGTCGGTCCACCGTGCACCCGAAGAACTCCGTGGACCGCGCGCTGTGAGCCGCCCAACCACCATCCGCCACGTGGCACCGCCACGGTGCACGCCCGGGCCGTGGACCGCGCGCCTGCCCGCGCCCTCCGCCGCGCCTGCCCGCGCCCTCAGCGCCTGCCCGCGGCCGCGCGCCGCCTGCCCGAGCGCCCTCCGCCGCCGTCCGCCGCTGCCCGCCGCCGCCGGCCGCCGCCGGCGATCGCCGGAAACACTGTTCCGGCGGTGAACAGTAACTGATGCTCAAAAATATCAAGTAGGTAGTCCATTTTGACCGTTTTCGCGCGCTGAATCCGAATTTGATGTCCGTTTCGCCAAATTCCAACTCTAAAAATTGCCGAAGGCTCCCGAAAAGGTATTTTTAATCCGAATCTCGCGCCGAGCCTAAAACTGATATCCAATCTGCGCATAAACTCTTCCAAACATCCGACGGGGTCCCCCGATTACCCACGTGATCCACTTAAGCCCCGAGTCCACCCCTTGTGTCCCAATTGGCGCGCGAACACCGCCGTCATGCCACGTAGGCTTCCAGAAGCTGCTGGTCACACTGTAGAAGTCCTGCAAGGATCCGGGTCACCACATCCTCCCCCACTAAAAGAAAGTTTCGTCCTCGAAACTAAAGCAACTCCCAAGGAGTCTCAAAAACCTGGGGTCAAAACTCAACACCGCCGTCTCCAACTCCAAAGCCACCAACCATTCCCCGTGATTACTCCTCAGCAACAACATCAGCTACCACCAAAACGGCATAGCCCGATTGCGCAATTTCCTCACCTCACGAGCCGGAATTCGCAACGGGCGTCCCTCGTACTCTAAACTCTCACAGACCTCAAAAGGAACGAGTCAGTCACGGGCGAGGGGTCCAAAGCATAACCCTCCAGAGCTGAGACGCAGAAAAACCCCAAAACTCCAAAACCTGCAAAAGATGGTCCGAACAAACGGAAAGGTATCCTGGCGCAATCCACTCTCAACCACGCATATCCTATGCGCCTCGTCCCTCAATCATAGAGCGCGCCGATCGATAACTGCGTAAACCTTTTTGACACCAGGAGGCTCTCAAACAGTCTCTCCATCACCACCAACCACGATCCTACCCCAAAAAGGCTCCAAATTTAATCCTATGAACCGGGATGGTTTATCTGCCGAAACTGGCTCACTGATCAATGGTGTCCCATAGCTCATCAGCTGTCAACTATCCACCCTGCCTCGGCGCCTCGGCACTACACATCGGCACGAAGGGGCTACTCACTCCATCAGTACCACAGAAATCCCCGCCCTTGAGGATGCTGCAATCGGGTGGTCTCAGAAGGAAGCACTGTCGAGCTGCCCGCCACTCTGACAACTGTGTCAGAAAACCAGATACTCGCTCACTCTGCCACTGATAAACCTCTGACAATCCTGTCATCAGGGTCCGGAGCTCTCTGACTCCAATCTGGTATCCGGCCCGAAACAACTAGCTCAGACCCAACCGCTGCACCAAGTGCACCCGGGTCAGGGCCCAACGTCGGGGAGACACGCTCGCCACGACGACCCGCAAATCCGCACATCCCAAACGCTCGACCCAATCTAGCGAAAGTCAAAGACATCCCTCTATTTTTGTAACTTTATGTTGTCTGCAGCCAACATAACTGTCCCACAAAAATAGGGTATGTCGATCCCTCTTCACTCACAGGAAGAGTCAATACCAAATCACCGACTTTCGCAAAATGTCGCGTCTCTCACGCCCTAACATCCTAGGGTCCGCCATAAGCCTAGGGTTTCCTAAGTCCCAACTGACCTATCCCTAAGCTCTGATACCAACTAATCTGTCACGCCCCGGGTGTAAACCGGAACCCGGGCCCGTCTACAGATCCGCCGTGCACACGGTATTTCCCGCGTACACGAAGCGCCAAACCTGCTCAGATATAAGAGATAACAATAAAAGAGCAATAAAAACAGAGCTGAACTAAAATCTAATAAATCTCAGACTGAAGCTGGAAATAAAATACAATACATCTGTATAAATGATACATCAGTCACTCCCAGCTCACCAAATAAATACAACCTGCTGGCAAAAGCCAGTCCCAAATGTAAAAGTACAACCGTCTGAGGAATCCTGGGTACACCAACAGTCCAGCTAACTCGCTCATCCTGCCTCGAGATCTATCTACTCAGCCGTCCTCTCTCCTCGACCCGCCGCTAAAAGCCCAGCAGCACCCGCAGAAGGCACTGCAAAACAAGAAAGAAGAAAAAGAGGAAAGAAGAATGGGGGTGAGAACTACTAGTAAACCAGTAGCCTCCCCTAGTGGGTAAAACCTCAAACTCAGACACACCCACTAGGTCTACCAGAGGCAAAGGGGAAAGAAGAGTGGTAAGAAATAATGACTGCCGAAGAAATAAAACTACCACTACTATGCCTCTAGAAATACAGTCCTAGACTGGAATAACCATATCCACAATAACCAACCGTCCCAGATTAACCCAATCTGTACCGCCCTCATCATCGGGCAAGTAAGCCGCGCCGATGTGATAGCAAAGCTCCTGCCGCCGCCCTCACCATCGGGCAAATAAGCCGCGCCGATGTGATAGCGAAGCTGTCAATAACTGTCTGGCCCCAGCCTCCGGAGGGGAACTCGAGGGGAGCGACCCACTCGAGGAAAGCACTACCGGGCAATAACCGCGCCGGTAAAAATAAGTACCAAAAACAGGAGTAAATCACAACTGCAAAGCCCCGGTGGAACACACCCTCCACTAAAAGAAACACAGATCCCCCAATCTGATGCACAAATGAACATCCGGTCGATCGCCCAAAATCCGCGATCGCCGCAATACCCACAATCACAATCATGTCCCACATCCGACATCCGGTCAACCGCCTACTGTCCGCGGTAGCCGCTATAATCCCGCAACCCATAATCAAACACAACCTGTCACTAACCCTCAGGTCCTCGCTACACTATCCCAAACCCCTGCTCGAACCCGAGCAACCAGACTCAAAGGTCTAAATAAGAAGGAGAAAAGAAATCAAACATGGTTTCTCCTATGTCAATTCCAGCATGATAGTGTAGCAGAAAAAGGTGGCCTATCTAGGTGTCCAAACAAGCATGCAAGTGTTCTCAAGGAAATAAAGGAAAAGGTGTTCAATAGTGGTTCCACATGTGTAACAATTAATAACTCCGCATAGATATAACCATCATGCTAAAACATTATCCAACCACACAGGTCTATAATCCATGTTCCATGATAAAGCATCACTATCCACCTATGCATGTCATAAAATCCTCAAATAGTACCAACCACTAACAGGATAATCATATAGTCCAAAATAAATAATCCAATCCACATGCAAGGTTAAACGCTAACATTCCATCCATACCAACATGTATAAGTCCCAACCACTATCAAATATCCACAATAGTAATTTCCATATGAAGGGCTCACAATTTTATATTACTTTAAGCATGCATGTCCAGATAATGGGATCACTCTAATATTCCTAGTGAGCATGTCAAAATAGAGGTAAACAACAACCACCCACCTGATGTGTAAACTGTCCAAGTCCGCACAGCAAGAAAATACCAAAACTCCAAATCCTTGCTCCCACAATTTTAGCACACCCGTAATATTCCTGGTACAATACAAAGCTCACTAATTACGCTTAGGCTCCCAATTATTGCACTTATAACCACATACAACCTCGAATTCAAAACTGCTAAATTAACACCTGCAGAAAGTGCCCAGGAAATTCCAATAAAAATATCACGGCGATCCTCGCGTCGATAGCTTCGCAACGGTACCTTGCACGCCCAAATCTGAGTTCTGTAAGACAAGTTATAAATTCGGCAAGGTGGTAATCCAAATAGTAAACTGGGGAAAAAGACTGCACACTGTACCCAGAGAAAACAGTGATTTTCACCTCGAAATAAATCTCACAAAAATCCAATAAAAATACGAGCGCGCTCCTTGCGATCTGTAGATGAAAAAGTTGTATAAACTCGTCTCCGTCAGACGCTCGTGCGCGAAGATATGGCCAAATTACTCCGATGCTGTCCTCACATTCCTCACAGAAAAAGGGGGACCATTGTTACCTCGGGATCCGAGCCAAAGAAGCAAAATCAGAATGCGCGATCAAAATGAAAGATGAAGCCCTACCTGTCGTGAAGCCAACGGCGCAAAAATCACAGAAAAAGGAGCTCGGGGTAGGCCGGGGGAGCTAAAACACTGCTGCTGCGCCGAAGAAGAACACAGAAAACGCAACGTCGCGCCGCGCCGTAAAATCAAGATCTCGAAATCCGTGCCACCCAAAAATCAGAAACTTGGTAGATGCAAGCTCCTCTTCAAGGAGAAGATTTCTTCTTCTCAGGCCACAGGAAGATAGGAGCTCGAAGAAGGTGGAAATGGCCCAGCAAGCTCTCTCGGATTGCTAAAGAAGGAAATCCAAAACAAAATGTCCCCAGAAAATTCGCTGCGCCCGGTGCACGTGAGCCCGCCAATGGCGGCGCGCCACGTGGCCCCAACCACCGTGCACCGCCCGTGCACCGCGCACCCCGCACGTCGCGTACGGCACCTGCTCCACCCATTGCATGGACCGCGCGCACAACACCGCACCAATAAAAAGCCGCCACGTGTCCTACCGTCGGTCCACCGTGCACCCGAAGAACTCCGTGGACCGCGCGCTGTGAGCCGCCCAACCACCATCCGCCACGTGGCACCGCCACGGTGCACGCCCGGGCCGTGGACCGCGCGCCTGCCCGCGCCCTCCGCCGCGCCTGCCCGCGCCCTCAGCGCCTGCCCGCGGCCGCGCGCCGCCTGCCCGAGCGCCCTCCGCCGCCGTCCGCCGCTGCCCGCCGCCGCCGGCGATCGCCGGAAACACTGTTCCGGCGTGAACAGTAACTGATGCTCAAAAATATCAAGTAGGTAGTCCATTTTGACCGTTTTCGCGCGCTGAATCCGAATTTGATGTCCGTTTCGCCAAATTCCAACTCTAAAAATTGCCGAAGGCTCCCGAAAAGGTATTTTTAATCCGAATCTCGCGCCGAGCCTAAAACTGATATCCAATCTGCGCATAAATTCTTCCAAACATCCGACGGGGTCCCCCGATTACCCACGTGATCCACTTAAGCCCCGAGTCCACCCCTTGTGTCCCAATTGGCGCGCGAACACCGCCGTCATGCCACGTAGGCTTCCAGAAGCTGCTGGTCACACTGTAGAAGTCCTGCAAGGATCCGGGTCACCACAGCACAGTCAATAGTCGCGAAATACCGAGCCAGCCAGTCCATCCTGAGAACCACATCAAAGTCCCTTAACTGTCTCAAGACCAACAGGTCTGCTGGCATAATCCAGGACTCGATTTGCATCGGGCAGGACCAACAGCACTCCTCCACGTGCAAAGTGTGATCGGGAACCTGAACCTCTCGTGCACGTGGTAAAAGTCCTACCTCTATAAATGATTTACTAATAAAAGAATGCAATGCTCCAGTATCAAATAATGTACGAGTCCTAATGCCGGAAAGTAAGGTGATACCTGCCACCACATGATCTGCGGCTGAAGAGTCCTCTACCTGCGCCGCATACACTCGCCCATTCTGAGCTGAAGGGCGATGATCCGGGGGATGAGAAGAAGATGGCCTACTTGCTGGAGCATATGGTCGCTGAGCCGTCGACCACTGCTGAGACGAAGAAGGAGCAGATGCTGAAGAAGGAGCCATCGATGGTGCGTAAGGGCAAGCAGCTCGGAGGTGGCCAGACTGTCCACATCGATAACAGCGGCCAAACCTCAGATCACAAGTATCAGAGGTATGCTGTCCCTGACAGAAAATGCACCTAACCGTAGCCTGGGGCTGCCTCGCTTGCTGCCTCTGTCGCGGAGGCCCTTGCTGCCGCGACTGCGATCTCTGTTGATGCGAATGTTGTTGCTGCTGATGTTGCGGTGGCCTCTGGGATCCACCAGGCCCTCGCCGCTCAGAACGTCCGCGGCCGGAAAACTGAGGCCGTGGCGGTCGTGGCGGCCTCCAAGAACTGGCCTGTCCCCCGTCGTCCTGCGCTGGTCGCTTCCTGTCTGCGCCTTGGGCGACCAGGCCCCCACGTCTGGCGACGACGTGGTCTCCCCTCTCAACCCACTGGGCATGCTCTGCCGCCTCCTCCAAGGTCTGTAGTCTCTGAGCATGCACCAAAGTATAGATCTCTGGGCGCAGGCCCGACTCGAAGATCCACCTGATGCGGTCCGTCCCTGGCGACATAGGGCACGCAGTTGAGCAACCGCGTGAACTCCTGAAAGTAGTCTAATGCTGTCCGGTCGCCTTGCTGAAGATTCTTCAAATCATCTTCCAGCTTTTTCTTCACACTCATGGAGAAGTACGTATCCAGGATCATCTTCTTGAACTCAGACCAGGGGAGCTGTCGAGTGATTTGAAATTCCAGGGGCTCCACCCGACGCCACCATGCATCAGCATCCCCGTCTAAGCAGTGTACAGCCATATGTACCCTGTACTTCGGGTCAATGAAGAAGTCCCGAAATAGCTTCTCCATTGATGAAAGCCAAGTCCCGATCTCCCATGGCTGAGTATTCCGCCCTGAAAACTAGGCGGTCCCCGCTGACAGAACTGAGTAAGTTTGTCAGCAAACTCCTGCTCCTCCGCAGGAGTCAATGGCCGGATTGCTCTCCTGAGCAACAGGGATGCCGTGGTCACCGTCCAACTGGGGAAGCCACAGCAGGGGAGGGTGGTACGGGAGAATTCTCCGGGGGTGCAACAACAGGGCTGCACCCTCTGTTCTAACATCCGCGTCAGCCGACCCATGGCCTCCTCCTGACGCCGCAAAGGCCTCTCTGACATCTAGGCCATCTGGGCCTGAAGCTCTTGCACCTCACTCTGCTGGCCCTGCTCGGACTCCTCCGGCTCGGGCTCGGAGGAAGAAGGCTGCGAACGCGTCACCATTCTACGTCGCGGAGGCATCCTACCACAAGAAACCACCCAGTATCATAACCCCATACGATCCAATCTAGCGAAAGTCAAAGACATTCTCCTATTTCTGTGACTTTTGTTGTCTGGCAGCCAACATAACTGTCCACCAGAAGTAGGCTATGTCGATCCCTCTTACTTCACTGGAAGAGTTAAATAAGTAACCCAATGACTTCCGCAAAATTGTCACGTCTCTCATACCCTATATCCTAGGGTCTGCCAAAAGCCTAGGGTTTCCTAAGTCCCAACTGACCTATCCCTAAGCTCTGATACCAACTTAATCTGTCACGCCCCGGGTGTAAACCAGAACCCGGCCCGTCTACAGATCCGCCGTGCACACGGGATTTTCCGCGTACACGCAGCGCTGGTAACCTACTCAGATATAATGTACAACAAGAGCATAATACAGAGCTGAACTAAACATGATACTCTCAGACTGAAAATAGGGTACAAGCTGTAATAAATACAATAATCTCCCAGCTCACCAAATAATATAGCCAGCTGGCCAGCGCCAGACCCAAAATAAAAGAAGAATACCGCAGTCTGAGTAAAGAGTATAAACATCTGTCTAATATCCACTCTCAGTCTCACAGGAGATCTATCTACTCAGCGATCCCCTTACCTTTATCAGCTGCCGATGGCCTAGCAGCTCCCGCAGACGACTCTGCAAAATAAAGAAGAAGAAAGAGAAAAACAACCATGGGGGTGAGAACT
>CM054935.1:15079127-15155497 GCA_029168755.2 Tillandsia fasciculata | reverse complement strand
ATGTTGCGGTGGCCTCTGGATCCACCAGCCCTCGCCGCTCAGAACGTCCGCGGCCGAAAACGGAGGGACCGCCGTGGCGGTCGTGGCGGCCTCCAAGAACTGGCCTGTCCCCCGTCGTCCTGCGCTGGTCGCTTCCTGTCTGCGCCTTGGGCGACCAGGCCCCCACGTCTGGCGACGACGTGGTCTCCCCTCTCAACCCACTGGGCATGCTCTGCCGCCTCCTCCAAGGTCTGTAGTCTCTGAGCATGCACCAAAGTATAGATTTCTCTGGGCGCAGGCCCGACTCGAAGAGTTCCACCTGATGCGGTCCGTCCCTGGCGACATAGGGCACGCAGTTGAGCAACCGCGTGAACTCCCTGAAAGTAGTCTAATGCTGTCCGGTCGCCTTGCTGAAGATTCTTCAAATCATCTTCCAGCTTTTTCTTCACACTCATGGAGAAGTACGTATCCAGGATCATCTTCTTGAACTCAGACCAGGGGAGCTGTCGAGTGATTTGAAATTCCAGGGGCTCCACCCGACGCCACCATGCATCAGCATCCCCGTCTAAGCAGTGTACAGCCATATGTACCCTGTACTTCGGGTCAATGAAGAAGTCCCGAAATAGCTTCTCCATTGATGAAAGCCAAGTCCCGATCTCCCATGGCTGAGTATTCCGCCCTGAAAACCTAGGCGGTCCCCGCTGACAGAACTGAGTAAGTTTGTCAGCAAACTCCTGCTCCTCCGCAGGAGTCAATGGCCGGATTGCTCCCTGAGCAACAGGGGATGCCGTGGTCACCGGTCCAACTGGGGAAGCCACAGCAGGGGAGTTGGTACGGGAGAATTCTCCGGGGGTGCAACAACAGGCTGCACCCTCTGTTCTAACATCCGCGTCAGCCGACCCATGGCCTCCTCCTGACGCCGCACGGCCTCTGACATCTAGGCCATCTGGGCCTGAAGCTCTTGCACCTCACTCTGCTGGCCCTGCTCAGACTCCTCCGGCTCGGGCTCGGAGGAAGAAGGCTGCGAACGCGTCAACATTCTACGTCGCGGAGGCATCCTACCACAAGAAACCACCCTCAGTATCATAACCCCATACGATCCAATCTAGCGAAAGTCAAAGACATTCTCCTATTTCTGTGACTTTATGTTGTCTGCAGCCAACATAACTGTTCACCAGAAGTAGGCTATGTCGATCCCTCTTACTTCACTGGAAGAGTTAAATAAGTAACCCAATGACTTCCGCAAAATTGTCACGTCTCTCATACCCTATTATCCTAGGGTCTGCCAAAAGCCTAGGGTTTCCTAAGTCCCAACTGACCTATCCCTAAGCTCTGATACCAACTTAATCTGTCACGCCCCGGGTGTAAACCAGAACCCGGGCCCGTCTACAGATCCGCCGTGCACACGGGATTTTCCGCGTACACGCAGCGCTGGTAACCTACTCAGATATAAGATGTACAACAAGAGCATAATACAGAGCTGAACTAAACATGATACTCTCAGACTGAAAATAGGGTACAAGCTGTAATAAATACAATAATCTCCCAGCTCACCAAAATAATATAGCCAGCTGGCCAGCGCCAGACCCAAAATAAAAGAAGAATACCGCAGTCTGAGTAAAGAGTATAACATCTGTCTAATATCCACTCTCAGTCTCACAGGAGATCTATCTACTCAGCGATCCCCTTACCTTTATCAGCTGCCGATGGCCTAGCAGCTCCCGCAGACGACTCTGCAAAATAAAGAAGAAGAAAGAGAAAAACAACAATGGGGGTGAGAACTACCAGATAAACTAGTAGCCTCCCTAGTGGGTAAAAACCTCAACTCTGACGCACCCACTAGGACTACTAGAGGCGACATAAAAGAACAGTGGTAAGCTACAAAGGCTGCTGAAAAAGAAAGGAAACTATCACCACTATGCCTCTAAATGCCATGTAGCACGAAATGACTGTATGTAACAATAACTGATACTGCCTGCTGTGCCTTGCCAAATCGGGTATGCTGGCCATTGCATAACACCGATAGGGGATAGTTGCCAAATCGGGTATGCATAACACCGATAGGGGATAGGAGTCTCAAAGACTCTAAGCATGTCTGCAACACACTCCGAGTGGCACTCGAGGGGAGCGACCCCCACGAGTAAAATATCTCAGTAATAAGTATTAGAAGTGCCATAAAACAGCAGGACTGGATCATGACTATGATCAAAGTGGGAAAACCATCCACTAGGAAAACCCGATCCTCAGCTGATGCGAAATAGACTAGACTCAACCCCAATCTGATGCAAGGATAAACATCTGGTCGACCGCCTACTGTCCGTGGTCACCACAATACCCCACAAATCCACAATCTAATGCAATCTCGACTACACTATCCCAAACCCCTGCTCACACTTGAGCAACAAGCCTCTGGACGCACAGGACAACAATGAAACATGTACAAATCCCAAGATGATAGTGTAGCAATAAATAGTGGCTCACCAGATGAGCAAGAAAGCATGCAATTATTTAAAAGCTGTGGAAATGTGTCAAATATTATTTTAAAAAGATTGATTGTTATAAAAGTTATTTGCATGCGAGATTATAGCCTTTGTCCCAAAACACAGTGTCCAAATATCAGTCATCATATAATCTGTGGGATTATATTAAATTTTAGGAGAGTTCGTCTCAGCGGTTCTCATCAATTGTCCTGTTAGTTTGTCCGTTAGTTGTCCTGTTAGTCTGTCCTGTTAGTTTGTCCTGTTAGTAGTCCTGTTAGTAGTCCTGTTATATAGTCCAATGGTTCTCATCAATTAGTCCCCATGGATCTCATTAATTTTTCCAATTGTTCTCATGACTTGTCATAATAGTTCGTCAACACAATGGATCACATTAAATTTCGGCAATGGATTTCTAGTAATCCCAGTGAGCTTGTCAAAAATGACAACAGCTTGCACAAAACATCAAGAAACCAGCGTCCGAAAGCACAACACACCCAAGAAACCAGGTACTCAGAACAGGAACCACACCACACAGGTAGTCACCTCGTTGTCCAGTCCTCAAATCAACTGCAAATCAACGCTCCCGGTATAAAAACAAATCCCAAAAAGCACAACATATTCCTGTTCTGTCAACGCTTATTCAAACAGCACAGGAAAAGAGGAGTTTTTCACCTCTATACAGTGCTCAAAAAAATCCAGAAAAATTACGGTTGCGTTTCTCGCGAAGAGTAGATCAAAATCGACTTTTTAAACGCCTCGATCTGATGCTCCTACGCCAAGATAAAAATCGGAGAAGTTGACACTGTCCAGAAATTTCCACAGCAAAAAGGGGGGTCAAAGAGGCCTTGGAAACCGTGCCAAAAGTGCGAAATGGAGCAAAGTGATCAACACGGAAATCGAAGCCTTACCTCTTACGAACGCGCTGTCACAAAAATCGTCAAAAAATTCCTCCTGGTTAGCCCACAGGGATTTTTTGACTGAACTGCGACGGAAAATGGGCCTAAAAAGAAAATCGTCGCAGTGCGCCGCGTCGCAGATAACTCACTATCTGTAACTCCAGAAATTCTGGGATTTTGAGGAGAGAGAGAAGAGAGAGAGAGGAACAACTTTTGTATAGGGCACTTTCTCTGTTTCTCTCTCTACAGCCCGCAACCCGAGGTGGGGAATGAGAGGGGTGGGGGACCCCTATTTATAATGGGCCAAGGGAATATTCCCACACGGGATCAGACAGAACAGGAAACACCGGATTGGGCAACCAGATCGCGCCACGCGTCCACAAAACAGGAAACAGCCGGTGCAAGGACCACTCAGATTATGCCACGTGTCCACGTGGTGCACGTGGTTGCTCCGCGCTCCGGGTTTTCCGGAGAATGTCGCCAATGGGGTGCTGCCACGTGTCACCTTCCCACGTGCTTCTAGAAGCCGGCCGGCCAATGGGGAAGCGCCACGTGGCAACACCGATCTTCGGTGCTCCCGGTGCACGGCAAGCCCATGGACCCGCGCCACCAGCACGCTGCCGCGCTCCCGCCTGCCGCGCGGCGCGCGCTCCGCACTCCGCCGCTGTGCCGCCGCTGCGCCGCTGCCCGCCGCCGTGCGCCGCCCGCCCGCCGCCGCCGCCGTCGCCGGAACAGTAATTCCGGCGGCCGGAGTTACTGTTCCAGCATGAACATACCCATGTGCCAAAAAAATAAAGTAAATATACCGTTTCGATCGTTTTCGCGTGCTGAGTCCAAATACGACGTCCGTTTCGCCAAATTCTCATCCAAAATTTTGCAAAAAGCTCCCGAAAAATCCTTTTTGCTCCGATTTTTGCGCAGAGTCTATTTTAAATGTCCAATTTCGATTCTACAAGCTCCGTCTCACCGTATGAGCTCTCTACAGTCACTGTTTAATGTTGCACAGTTCCTGCGGGAGTCTGGATCATCACACCGATACCAATTGTAGGTTATGGATCTAAATAGGTTCTATCAAATACTTAGAGGGGGGGGAGGGTGAATAGGTATAATATTCAAAAACCAAATCTCAGTGCAATTTAAAATAACTGCGGAAAATAAAAATAGCACACCGAGATTTACGTGGGAAAATTCCAACCAGGAGTAAAAAATCCACAGGACCAACACGCAATAACAATCTACTAAGAATAGAAAGATAACAAGGTGATTACCGACTCCACGTTACCCGAGGCAAATTCTAGAAAATCTTGTGACGGATTTTGAGGAACTCAAAGTGTGGTTCCGGTACTCAATGTAAAATAATGAGTTTTTCAAATATAAGTTTAACAAAACAAACTAGTACCGGAATTTAAACTTAAAATAAGTTATAAGATAAAAAACCAAGTTCCCAAAACCTCTTCTAAACCCGGTTTCGATAGATTCATGACTCCAAAGATTGTAAATAAATATAAATCACCATGAATAATATAATCATACCTGAGTGTCAACTTGAGCTCTTTGTTGAATCTTCATAGAGTCTTCGATTGCTGATTTGACAATTTGATCACTTCAAGACTCCGACTCAAATCACAAAATATGCCAATATAAAATTTGTAACAGAACGGGGATACTCCTCAGATTTCCACGATCCCAACAAGCCCAAAAACACATGAAAACTCCTCCCTGGCATAAAGATACAGTCAAAATACCGCGGTAAGCAAAAATTCCCAAGATTACAACTCTGCGGAACAATCAGTCCAGAAGAAGTCAAAATATCACCTTCGATATGATCTCCAAAAATTCCAATAAAAATATGGCTGTGATCCTCGCGAAGCGTAGATGTCGATTGAGTCCTCATGGGCTTAAATCCAATAACCGAGCACCAAGATAAAAATGAAACAAGCTCCGCTGTGCAGAAAAACCAGCAGTAAGAAAGGGGTTCAAAGATGCTCTAAAAACCCAACAAAAACCCAAAATTGAGAGGATCGATAAATACAGAAATCGAAGATCTACCTCTCGTGGAAACGATGCCGCAAAAATCGGCCAAAAACCCCCTCGGGTCAGCCCAGGGGAGCCGCAGACAAAACGTCGACGGAAAAGCTCGGTATCGAAGGCGCGTCGAAGCTCGCGATGTCGAGGAGGAAGCTCATGAAACACCTTCCAAAAAAACTCCGGGATACCAAATATCGAAGAAGACTCGAATATGCAACTCCCTATCGAAGGTGGGCACAAAAAACTCGAGAGAGAAGAACCTCAAAAGACGGTAGGAGTGGGCTATTTATAGCCAAAATTAGAAATCCACAAAGCTGCGGATTCGGGCGCAGGTTTCGGGCGCCCGAAATCCATAGGGCTCCCCGTGGGACACGTGGCGCCCATTCGACGGTCCCCGCCCAGTGCCCGGAATCAGCAAATGCCGCCACGCGTCTAGGACGGGGTCCACGGCAGGGAGCACGGACCGCGGTCCGCGCCGGGCCGGCCGGGTCCCTGCGCCCGCCAATGGGCGAGCGCCACGTGGCCTGGCGCGGTCTACGGGCCGCCGAGCCCGGTGCAATCAGCCCCAGGTCTCCCGCCCGCTGTCGAGCCAATCGGGGCCCGCCACGTGTCCACCCCGCAGCGCCCGTTGGTCCCGGTGCACGCCAAGTGGGCCGTGGACCGGCCCACCCGAAAAATCGGCCCGTTAGGCCCGTTTTTCCCGAAAATAGTCGATTTCAACGTTTTCGTGCGCTGAGTCCGTTTTTTGCATCCGTTTGACGCACAACGGCTCGATACACCAATAATAGGTGTTTCATCACTGCTGACCACCCAGACTAGTCGCATGGAAAAACCGGGACACCACAAAAAGAGATCCCAAAAGGGACTTGCAGCTCTAGCCGTCCCAGTCCCGCCTCCATCGCCCGGCACGCCTCATCCAACTCCGATGACGCTGCCGATGTTGCTACCGATGCCTCTTCCTCCTCATCTTCCTCCCCCTCCCCCACCATCGCCATTAGTGACCTCCTGCTCCTCTCCACCCTCTGCATCTCCGCAAGTAACCCCTCTCGCGCCGCCCTTCCGCTCGCGCCGCCACAGCTCCTCCGCAATTCGCTCCTGGAGCGCAACCATCGCCGCCGCCGGGGAGAAGGCCGCGGCTGCTGCGCCACCGCATGGCACAGCAGTGGCGAGCGCCCACATGGCTTTTAATACAAAGATACTTTATGATAACCAAATAAAAAAAAATGTTGCTTAAGAAGTAAGGAAAAAAAAAAGCCAAAAGTAAAAGAGGACACAACACGAAAAAAATGGACACGGAGCCTTAGCAACAACACAATCTAAAATAAAAAATCAGAACTTTCTACAACAAAACAGATGGAGCGAAAAAATTTATAGGAAAAAAAAAAACATAGAAATAAGTAAAAGAACAACATAGATAATAGGTAAGGAAGGGAATAAAAAGAAAAAATTAACGGACCTCATGGTGTACACGGCGAGGGCGAGTCCGCCGCCGCCGACGGAGAGCTCCGGCGACCGCCCCGCCGCCCAGTTCTTCGACACGCTCCACAAAAGCGATCGCACGTGGGCGCCGTCGCTCGATCCCTTGGATCCGAAGAAAGGGGAGCGAAGGAGGACGGGGTCAGAGAGGAGCTTGGCTAGTGCACGGCGGGCGCGTGGGATTGGATGGAGAAGAGAAAGTGGTTGGGATATAGCCTGTGGGATTGAAAAAAGGCATAGAAAAAAAAATGATGGAATGGGGTATGGGCTTCGTACTGTATGACAGAGGAATAAGAGGTGGTATGGGATGCGTCAAATTGGTGCTATGGACTTCGTACTGTGTATGACAGAGGAATAAAAGGTGGTATGGGATGCGTCAAATCGGTGGTATGGATTTCGTACTGTATTGCAGGCTCTACAGTCGTGGAACGCGGAGAGGTCTCCAAGCCGTTTTCAATTCATAGTTTTATAAAAAAAACTAATTTTTGCACAACATCAGGCCCTCGCCGTACCCGCTAAACTCGGGGAGAGCTCTCCCGGATTTCCAATTCATGAGTTTTTATAATAATAATAATTGCTTGGTTTCTCCAAAAAAGAATGAAATATTTTTATGATTTTTTTTTTTTAATTCTTCGTACATTTGGTTCGAAAAAAAATTTATTATTTTTTTATTTTTTAGATTTTATAAAAAAAAATTAGATTTTTGGTTTTTTGGTTTTTTTTTTTTTTTAAAAAAAAAAATCAATCTAGTAGAAAATTGAAACATTTTTTTTCGTAAACACATGTTCCTCAACCTCAACGAAGTTGCGCGCAATTTGAGGCGGTGGGCCACATTCCTCGCTACATACTGGACCCGTAGAATATTTTAAAAAATCGCACCCCAAAAATCTCTCTTATATAAACCCATGCTCAGCCCATATAAGGCCCATATTCGGCCTATTTGCATAATGGACCCGCCCTCGACCTTCCCCCTTCAACTGCCCTCGTCCTCTTCCTCCTCACCTCGACGATCCCCGAGCCGAGATCCTAGGGTTTCCCGATCCCTCTCGCGGATCCACCTCCACCTCGCCTCCCCTCGCTCCTTGGTTCTCTCGGTTGGTGGCGACGATCTCGATTCGGGAGCTATCGTATTGACCTGGTAATCTCCCCTAAATCCATGGCGATTTCGTGTTCGAGAACTCTTAACTGAGTTCTGATCCTTCTTGTTGGGGTGCTGTAGATGGGTTATCTAGGGAGCCATGGGGTTGCCACGCTGAAAAAGTACAAGTATAGCGGAGTGGACAACTCCTTGGTTGCCAAGTATATCCTACAACCCTTTTGGAGCCGATGCGTCACTCTCTTCCCTCTTTGGATGCCGTAAGTTTCCTTTTTGCGATCCTCGTTTGCTCAAATGGTATAGCCTCTTTGCTCGCTCGAGTGAGAACTCGCTAGTTTGCTTTACTGTGGAGGACCTGTTTGGCGCTGCTAGCTTCCAGCTGTAGTCGCCTCTAATAGAGTATTTTGGCAAAGAAGATCAAAATCTAGAGCTCCTGCTGCAGCAGGAAGCAGAAATGAGATTTTTGAGCCTCAAAAGCGGATGCTGGAAGCTGGTGATTCTGATTTTGTGGCAGAAAGAATCTGTTCGGGTTGTCTTTTTTTAATGCAGCGAGTCTCTTAATTGCGCACTATTCAATTCATCAAACAGCACTACACCTTACAACAGGGCCGAACAAAGTAATAAACTCTTAGCATATCCTTAGTCTGAATCAAATTAGTTGATTGAACTTCTAAATATCTTGGGGAATGGCTTGAATGATGATGATAATGATGATGATGATGATGATGATGGAATTTCAAACCTTTGATACTATAAGTTTATTTATTACTAAGCACTCTGTGTATTAATTTTCTTTTTCTCTTATGTTTTCATGCTTGGATCCACCTCTAGACCAAACATGGTAAGCAATTCTTCTCTTCTGCCCTTTTGAACTGTCTTTAAGTTCACATATTTTTGTTGAACTGCTCACTTATACCTTGTTTGTATTTTCAGATTACACTTAAAGCATTTTTGTTTCTAGTCGTATCGGCATTTCTTGGCTATGTAAGTAGTTCTTACAGAAAGTATATATTTTTTCTGATGTGTCTACTCTTTTTTCCTTTCTTGCCTTTATATTTATTGCAACTCGTGCAATATATTCAAAATATTCAGAAATATCAACTTAATGTATTACATTTTTGCCTTATTTGATGTGGAAATTTAGCTTTGCTGTATTGTTATATAGTTACTTCGCCATTATAATTTCAAGTAGTTGAAATCTTGCTGTATTGGTATAAAGAAGTCCATCTTATTTTAACCTCCAATAGCTTGAGCAAAAGAGAAAATACGTAAATAATGCTAAATGTGCCCTTTAATTTGTTTTATTTTTAAAAAAACTATATTTTCATCTTATGTAAGACTTTCTTCACAGATATATTCACCTCGCCTAGATACAGCACCTCCAAGATGGGTCCACCTTGCTCATGGGTTACTTCTCTTCTTATATCAGGTTTGTGAAGATCTTCTTTTTTTTTTGAGAGAGAAAGGTAGCATGCTACCTGCTTCGTTTATTTTTTTTTTAAGAAATAAACTTAGCTGGAATTGTGAAGCAATTAGGCTTCAAACTCGGAACCTCGGGTACCAACCACCAAGCCCTTTGCCACTTGCGATAGGGACGGTTTGTGTTTGTGAAGATCTTCTATAGATACATAAAAATGGAGGATATAGGACCATATTGTTTTATTTGTTACAAACAGTTGTGGTGCATTTACTTGTACAACGAAGAACAGGTCTCAAATGTTAGCCTAAATGTTTATAAATTAGCAAAAGTACAAACTTATGGGGCGCGTTTGGTTCACGTTATGTAGTATTACAGGTTATTTCGATATAACCAGAAATATGAGATTTCTGAATCAGATTACTACTTATTCTGCATTACTGCATTTGGTTTAATGTAATGTTGGATTACAGTATATATAGAATTACTATGTTTGGTTCATTTAAAAAAATTTAGTAATTCTGACTGTAAAATATAATTTATTCCAAAATTGCTTTTGTGGTCAAATTTAATATTATTTTTTACTATAACTTTAATATAATTTGCACTTGAATTTAGAATTTAAAATTTAAAATTTAAAATCTAAACAAAAATATAAAATTTAATATTTTAATTTAAAATATAAATTTAAAATTTTAAAAATTTAAATATAAGTATAAATTTAAAATTTAAAATTTAAAATATAAATATAAATTTTAAACTTTAAAATCTAAATTTGAAATTTTAAATTTGACAAATCAAAATTTTAAATTAAAATTTTAAAATAACGTATTGAAGGGTTTGGGGGGTTGGAGGGGTAAACTTATAATTTTATATAATATGCAAGATAACCCGTTATTAGTAATACGAGATACTCACCCCCCTACTTGGTAATATTTTCGGAGTAATTCTGTACCATTTGTAATGTTATATTTTCGATCAGATTTCTGACTGGATGAACCAAATGCAGTAATCCTGACAGGATTGCCTGTAATCCTGATAGGATTACCCGAACCAAACATGCCCATAGGTTAAGTCATAAGTGACACTTCCAAAGAAGAATATGAATGACTGTTAAGAAACATTATTTGCAAATATGTTTATTGTTTTTCATTTATGGTTGCTGCAATCCTTTTTCAGGAGCCTTTTCCACGTAATTCATCTAAATCTCCTTGATTATTAGATGGTTGGTTTCATGCTTGTGATAAGCATTCTTGTGGTAACCATATGCTCCTCTGATCATCAGCCAAAGGTTATCTCATCTGAGCACTGAAAATGCTTTTTGATGACTGACATAAATGCATAAGGACTGGCTTTAAACTTAATAGTGTACTTCAAAAAGCATTTTGTTGAGTCACTTATTATTTTTATGCTAAGAAACAAGAAATCCAAAATATTTAAGAATGAAGAGACCTTAAACAACGGAACAAGTTGTGTTGGGCATACCTTGTAGATTTTGGACAATGTACTGTTGAATGTGTATTATTTTATTCCATTTTCCTTTTTAGTGCCCCAGGGTGGGCGTTTGGTTGGGAGGGGAGAGGAAGAAGGCTGCCCTCTTTATTTAACTGCTCTGTTCTATCAATTTCTGTCAATTTGTATGTTTTGCTAGCAGTTAAAAGGTTGAAACTGACCACCTGTGCTTATTGAAGGAATGTAATCAACTTTCTTTTTCTGTTGAAAGGAACTCATGCATAATTTAAATTCTATACCAGACTTTTGATGCTGTTGATGGTAAGCAAGCAAGACGTACTAACTCATCAAGTCCTTTAGGAGAACTTTTTGATCATGGTAAGTTACTTTCTTATGGAACTTTTTGTAGCAAGTTGCATGTGAGCCATCTCATTAATCTTTGAACTTTTGTGATTGTTGAGCAGGATGTGATGCACTTGCTTGTGCTGTATGTCCCTTCTTGTCCATCTATCTTTATGTTTAGCTGATTTTCTTTTTTTTTTTGATGAATTACCCTCTCGCTTTGATAGTTTGAAGCTTTGGCTTTTGGAAGCACTGCAATGTGCGGAAGGAACACATTCTGGTTCTGGGTGACTGCAGCTATCCCATTTTATCTGGCCACTTGGGAACAGTGAGTATCTTATTATGTTCTCATATTCATTCTTGTGAACTGCACGCAGCATCATGCTTGACCCTACATGGGGCAGGCTGTATGGCTAATTAATAATTTTGTGGTTTGAGAAGAAATTTGTTTTCTCCTACTTATTACGACATACTGTATAAAAGGCTGTATGACTTATCATGGCCGAGAATTTGGCACTAATATCTAAGTATTAGGCATTAGGTTCACAATGATTAAAACTTGCTTGCTTGTTATTTTATTTAGTTCTAAACTTTGAGCATAAATTACACCTATAGTATGTGGAAATACTAGGATAATTGGAAATACTTGCTTCGATTGATTGAACTTGTGCCTGTTTGTCTTGGTTGTTTCATGTTTTACTAGGACATCTGGAAACCCAAAAATATAGAACTCCTAGCTTGATCGTTAGCGAGGGGGCTTTTGAAACCCCCAAAACAAAAAGTCCAACTTGAAGCTGTTTTGCTTCGGAGCATGACTCCTAGCTTTACAAACTCATATACATATAGCAAGGCATGAATGCCTCTACAAACTCTTAGTTTTGAACTTCCGAAAAGGGACGTAAGGTATAATGCATTTCCACATTAGCGTCCTTTGGTTTTGTTTGTATCACTTAGAATGCCCTGAGTTTACTATTCTGGTTAAGGACCTTCCTGTCTGCCCCTCAAAATTTTGAGTAGGGATTGGGCTTTGGCTGTGCTAACGGCAAGGAATGAAGTGCCCCACGTGCCGCGCGGCACTGGGTGGCACGTACCGTGCCCCTACATTAGGTGCACGGTACGCCCCCCCCCTCTTAGACAGGGCGATACCCGTTGGGTATCACCCATACCGTGCCGGGGATTTTTATTTTTATTTTTATTTTTTCAAAAACACATGATTTTACTAGTTGACCGTACCATCTTTTTTGTTTTTTTTCTCTTTCCACGTTAGTTTTTGATTTTTTGTTTTTGATTTTTTTTCTTTCTCTTTCCACCCATGAATGGAAAAGGAATATTTTTTTTCCTTTTCCTCCCTCCCCTTCCCCTTCCCCCTCCCCCTCCCGTTCTTGCTCTCGCAACAAATTTTCTATACTCTCTCACTCTCTCTTTCTTCCTTTCTTTTCCTTTCTTTCTCCCGCAACATATCTTCTAAGTTTTTTTTTCTTTTTTCATCGCTTAAGAAAGGGGCAAAAAAATTGCAAATCGAAGATCTACTTATTAGGTAAGTAAAAAATATTATAATTTAAGTTTTTATTTAAAATTTTTGAATATTTCATAATTATAAAGCTCTTTTTTAAAAGAAATATAAAATTAGTCATTTTTTATTTAAATTTAAATAATTATTATACTTGTGAATTTTATTATTATATTATTATTTCTATTTTCTATGAGGTATAGTTGTACTTTATATATAAAAAAAATTATAAGTATGTTAATTGGTGAGTATAGTAAGCTATTATAGCCAATATTCATAATTATTTGACTAAACATTTCAAAACAATATTATAAGAGCTTATTGGGAACAAAAACAAAAAAAAAACCGTGTCAGAGCGTGCCACTGGGAGGTCATGCGTATCCATCGGCACGTAAGCGTGCCACGTGTCGGCATGGAAGCGTGCTTGTACCGTGCCAGGCGGATAACGGCACGCCCTCGTGCCACGACACTTAATTCCTTGGCTAACGGGTTCGGTTGTGTTTTGATAAGATTTAGATCTAAACTCAGCCGAAAAAAATCTATCAGAATTTAGACTCACATCCTGGTCTCTGGTCAATTTTGGATCAGAACCAGACCGAAACATGTTCAAAATCTGATCCAAACCTGAATTTTCACGATATGTTCTTATGATAAACTAGAATAGCAACCTCATGGCACTTAAGTCAAACAGAAATACAAGGCATCAATGTGAAAATGCGCTGTACCCCAGAGCCCTTTTTTGAAGTTTAGCCTAGATTTCACAAGTCCATGGATCTGTGTGCATGCACAAATGTCATATTTTTTGTGCAAGTAACAACTTCTCTTATGGGTGTTCACCTACCATATAGTTGTCTAGTGAGGCAGGGGCAGTTAAACTGGTTAAAAGTTATCTGCATTTTGTGGCTTTTATTTATACTTGTGATTGTTTTTTCTGAAAATTTGCACATAGCTCGTATAAATGCACTTTGCATGACATTGTTGATAGTTTAATTTGTTCTTTCTTTCGGCTTTCATTTTAAATTTTTTTTTTCCCTTCCTTTTTGAGGAGGCTCTATCTGCTTTCATATTGACACTATTTTGCTCGTTATCCAGCTTCTTTACGAATACACTCATTCTTCCTATAATAAATGGACCTACAGAAGGCCTCATGCTGATTTATATCTGCCATTTTCTGACATTTTTTACAGGTACTTTCCTATTATTTTACGAACATCCTATAGATTTAGCTCACTTGTTTCTTGAACAACTTTTGACTAAAAATTTCTTGTATTGTTCTTGAGGGGCTTTTTGGGTTACTAAGCCTATGGAACTTTTTAATTGTAAAAATAGACATTCAAAATTTTTATTTATAAAACTAGGCCTAAGTCGTGAATGCTTTTATTTATTATTAACTTTTACTTATTCACCACTTTCTAAAAGCTGTAACTTATATGTTTTCCACATCCAAACTCCGAAAAATATATAGTATTAAACTTTAAAAATAATTTTAATATTTTGAAGAAAATGGTGAATGATATGCCGTATTTGGAAAACGGTAAATCATTCACCACGTAGGTCTAGTTTTGTAAATAAATTTTTTGCCGAACTATTTTTATAATTATAATATTTTTTAAGGCTATTAATAAAAAAATTCATTCTTGAGCAAAATATTTATTTTCATCATGTTGTATGGGTTCAATATTTTGCATTCTCTTATTAGGAGCTGAATGGTGGGCACAAGATTTCCGAAAGTCAATTCCCCTTTTAAGTTGGGTGCCACTCATTCCTGGTATGTTCCGACTTCTAGTAAGAATTCTTCAATCATAGCAACTGTGAGACCGTTTATATCCCAGGCCATCCTTGACACTTGTGTTGACTTGAATTTCCTGGATCAATGTTTGTTAATTTAAATCCAGCCACTACTGACTTATACCAGTACAGATAAATTATTGGAGCCAATGCTTGTTTCTTGTAAGTAATGTGCTGATGGCTTTTTGGTGTGAAATCATGCAACTACAATTAAAGTTACTGGTTGGTTCAGCCTAGAAAACCATTTCACAACGTATTAGTAATAACATTTAACCAATAATTGCAATATACATTTGGCAGCGACATGGTGTATTTATAAGGATAGTATTTCACGATAAGGAAGTCAAACATTTTGAATCAGTTAGTCGTAAGTTCAACAAGATTAGAGTTGATACTTGATACGTACTTTAACATAGATGATCTTGTCTTTATATTTTAACTGGAAAAATGTATCCCATCTCAAAATAGGAAAAAGTCGGTTGCAGATTTATTTTTTTTTGGCTTCCATGTGGAAGGAAGCTAGTGAGCAGGTCTGGTTTTTGTTGAGTGACATTCAGCTAAGCGGTCCAAAGTGGGCTTTCGGAGCTTTGACTTTAATGCAGCTATATGTCATCATTAACATGGATCTTCTTTGGCATAAAAAAAATTTGTGTCTGATATGATGTTAACTTATATATATAGTTACATAAAGCATACATTAGCTATATTATTTTTGATTTGCTTGTATGCATTTTATTGTAGTAATTTATAAACTAGATGGTAAAATTAAATATATTATGATGCCATTTTCCTCGTTGGTCATCGGAGTTTCTTATGCATCTTACATTATATTGTTTCAAAAAAACGTGAAGATCTAATACAGCAGAAATTCTGGTGTATTTAAGTCATCTTTCTTCTGTTTTTTCCATCTTAGACATGCAAACAACCTCAAAGTTGTCCATGTAGTCATTTCAGTGAAATTAGCATGAACTCAATAAATGGAAATTTGCACTTTCCCTAACCTGCTAGATAAAACAAACCTATGATGTAAAAAAGTTATTGCCATTGTTTTTCTGTACTCACTAAATTCTTCTGCAACCGCCCTTGTGATAATCCCTGGTTTACCAATTGTGGCGGTTTATCTGATTATTTCCCAGTTTCACATAGAAAAGCTATTGTATGCAGTGCTCCTGTTCTTGACTCTTTTTTTTTTAATGGCTGTTCTATCAGAAACCCCCGTTTATGGCATAGTGCTGTTTCTTATGGTTATTTTTGGCGTGATCCCAACTATTGCATCCAAGTAAGTTTATTTTATCACATCAAATTTCACTTTAAAAGTTATATTGCTACTAGTCATGGCCTCAATTGATTAGGATGTTATAATGGTGACATGAGTTCCCACTTTACGCGAGTGAGCGAGCAGAGTGTGTGATGACTCTTTCTCACTTTGTTTGATGAATCTTTCTCACTTTGTTTGATGAATCTCTCACATTGTTTCTGGAAATCTAAGCTGTTAATTCAATCAATGTGTTCCTTTTTTGTTGCACCTCTATGAATTGAACTAGCACCTTTCTGCCTTTCAGGTTTGAATAGGCTGTATTAACTCTCTTTTTTTTTTCTTCATGGTTAGGTCTAATCATTATATTCGGTATTTGATTTTTCATGTGCAAGGTTATACTTTTGAATTTCTTTGCAAAATTCTGTAGCAAAAGTTTTGGCAAACTTTGTCTTTTTTTTCTTATTTAGTGGAGTTTCCTTTGTAACTCATGTAAGGTAGATTTGTTTTGCTGGTCTTTTAAGGCATGTTTGGTTGGGAAGTTCAAGCTTCGAATGGGAATTCAAATAATTATCTCTCACTGGGGTAAAATGCTGGTTTTTAGCATAGTTAAACTAAGGTTCTTTCTTCAGTAACTCAATATAAAAAAAGGAGACTGAAAGTAAATTCTGGTGAGTTTTTTCTCTGCTTAATATTCGGTGGATATATCAATAGTGACAATTTGAGAGTAAAATTTACATTGCTGAAGCATATTGTTTGGTAAAATATTTTGTCTGGCTGAGACTATAATATCTTTAGAGACTGATAGACACTTATATGCAGCGTCAGTAATGTCCATAAGGTTGTTGAAGCAAGAAAAGGAAACCTGCTGTTGGCATTAGCAATGGTAAGCTTCATATAATTCATAACATCCATAATTTTTCCCAAGCAAGAAAACAAATGAATAGTGTTGGCATTTAGCAATTGTGATGAAGTTCTCCGTGCAATATCTACCATTCTTGTTTTTTTTTTTTTTTCCGGTTGTTTGTTTGTTTGTTCGAACTGTGATGTTTTTCCTTTTCTTTTTGTCCAGCTTTATCCTTTTGGTGTGCTCTTGGCTGGAGTACTTGTCTGGTTAGCATATAATAATAAAACTAAGATTTTGATTTATCTTTTTCATAGGCTAAAGTTTAGGCTAAAATAATCTGTCATTGATTTTTTTATTTGTTTTATTTTTTTTTTATTTAAATCATGGTGCAGGGCTTATCTTTCACCTTCAGATATTATGCGGAATCACCCACATTTGCTTGTAGTTGGAACTGGTTTTTCATTTGGGTATCTAGTGGTAAGATAATTACAATCGCATAGTAACTTTGTTAGCTGTCTTATTGTTACACAAGTGCTTTGTTTTTGAAAGTCCTGTACATAGAACACTAACTTGGAGTCCTGGACAGGGAAGAATGATATTGGCTCACCTTTGTGATGAACCCAAGGGTTTAAAAACTGGAATGTGCATGGTACCTATCTTTGTAAACCTCTGAGTTTTATTTTCCACATTTTTTTGCTCCAATTGCTCTCGTTTCTATTGGACTTGTTTGAGTGGTATGAAATATTGATTAACTCCTTTCTTTGTCAGTCTCTACTGTATCTTCCTTTTGCTATTGCGAATGCTCTAACTGCCAAGCTCAATGATGGGTATGTGTATCGGCTGCTTTAAAATAGTACCGGTGATGAATACATGCAATTATTTATATATGGTAACCTTTCTGTTATCTTCGGCTGCAGAGTTCCTCTGGTTGATGAGCATTTAGTTCTTCTTTTATACTGCTTATATGCAGGTAATTTTATAGCTCATACATGTTTTGCGGATATTGTCCTCATGTTTGTGGTTTCATTGGTTAGATTTCATTCTGATAAATTATTTCCTTTATGCACATTTGTCTGGCTAAGAATTGGATCCCAGTATTGGGTTTCCTTTATTCCGATGGTTTTTCTTTCATTAAAAGTAATTGGGGTAAAAAGTACCTTTCTATTGCACTTGTGTTACACTTGGAGAGACGGGCTTGTACTTCTAAATACTGAATATTAAATTTACTGCATTCCCCTCTGTACTGCATTTCCCTCTATTAAAATCACCCTGTCCAACCGAAATGAGCATTGTTACCATGAATCCTCTTCTTTTATTTAATTGCCTTGTCAATCCTTATATATTATCTGTTGGTATCTTACATATTTATTGGGAACAGTGGGTCTCTACCTGTATTTTGCTACCTCCGTCATCCACGAAATTACAAATGCTCTTGGAATCTACTGCTTCAGGTTTGCAAGATCCTGTTATACCATTCTTTTTTCTTTTTTTTTTTGTATCAGAGAAATGACATTATCTGAGAGCCTTTTTTGTCTGATGACAGGATAACGAGGAAAGAGGCTTGAAAGTGCGTGGATTCATTTTACTTCGCTTATTATGTGTTTATCATTCTTAATGGTTGCCAACAGAGTAAGAACTTTACGACTTTAGGTACATCCGTACTTGCCTGGTATCGGTGGTTTTGTGTGAAAAGAAAGCAACATTGGTCTGGATATCTGATATACGATAGTGTCGTGGTCTCTGTGTTGACTGAACAATATGATGATTATTGACTTCGTTGTAGGAATAGATGGAACAGAAAGTCAGAAATATAGGAATGTTAATTGATAGCTGATGTATATTCTTCAATTATGATCTTATGGTTAGAATATGATTGTGCACCGCCGTTAGTGATTCGATAGTAAAAATAATACTTTCTATTTTATATGCAAAGTTGACTCACCCTGATGTACTCTCTGTACCTTCTTACATATGCAAAGCATTACGTACCCTTATTTGAAAATTTCCAGTTTCATAGGGAGATAGCAGTTCAATTAGTAGTGCAGCTCAAAGTTTCCGTTCTACAAGGAAAGATCTTAGGCTTTAAATTACTCTTTTAGCTTGTACAAATTTGCATGTAAAGAACCTGTACCTTCAGATTAGGTTTTTTGCATTCGTTCATCCATCAAGGTGATGGATTTATAGTTATTTATTTATTTATTTATTTATTTATTTATTTATTGTTGTACGCTCGTAGGATCTGCTTCTTTTGATTTCTCTCATCAGTTTTTCTCAGCCGATTTCATGCACAAATGCGTTGCTCTCTTTGAACTTCAAATCGTGCTCTGGTAGTGTCACTGTTCATCATGGTGATCTTGGTTTGCGTGTGTAATTTTTATAGAAAAAAAATTAGAATACTGTTGATAGTAAAAAAGAAATAATGATTTTTATTCTTTAGATGCATGAAGTTTACCATTATGGACGTGGTAGTGCCTACTATATATGTATTCAAGGATTAAAAGATAAACTATTAGTATTGATCAATGGTGTAGGTCACTGAACTCTTATTTCATATGCATATATAAGAATTACTACAGTAGTGTTGATTCTTCGCAATCATGCACGCACTCTATCGAGAGAAATAATTAATATCGGCTCTACTCCGTCCATCGTGTTATCCCAGTAACTGCTAAACTAATTAAAGTGAATATGTATTCCGTCTCTTATTTCAATTCCGACCATTTCATAATCCAGAACCTTTTCTGGATCGGAAAATTATAATTGATGAAAAGCAGAAAGAAAATAATAATTAATATATAATAAGCTTAATTAATTGTCTACAGCTGAAATTGAGGGACCGGGTCCGGGCATAATTTATCTTCCCACACGTGCCAACCGTAGATCCCAATGCGTTTCATCGATCCACCTCGCACGTCCGATCTCACTGCGTTCTCAGAAGGCGTGCATGGCGAGCTTGGCGAGGGGGCCGACGGCGAGGGAATTGATGTAGGTGGTGGGCTCGAGCATGGACGAGTCCGACCGCTTGTCGTCGAAGTTGTCGTAGCTGTCGGGGCCGCCGACGATGGCACCCGTGAGCTCGTTCGGGTTCGGCTGGTTCCGGTCGAACCACTTGGTGAAGCTCATGCCGCAGTCGACGTCCTCTTGGAGTCGGAGCACCGGCACCGACGCACCGCGGTGGTGCGGCTCAGTCGGCGGGTTGGCTCCGAACCCCACCATGTAGGACCGGGCCCTAGGGTTGCTCCCCAGAAGGTAGTCCATCTGCCCATGTACGTATAGTTTAATTCTAGAATTACGTGATTAATTAGCTAGAGCGCATGCATATATATATATATATATATATATATATATATATATATATATATATATATATCGAATAGGATCTTACCTTCAAGTTTAATTTTATTGATGCGAGACTAATTAATACTTTTAGAACTTTGTCTTAATTTGTATTAGGTACCATTACCATGCATGTGGCGTAAATTGTATAATGCGCATATATATTAGACGCAGCTAGCTAGCAAGTGACACAAAATCTGAATGATCGATCACTGGCTAGCTAGAAACAATTAATGGTGCTGTATCCGAACTAGATCTGTACCCTGTTAATAATGCATAGGCCAATCTAAAAGCTTGATTAATTAAACTTAATTATGGATTTAAAACTCTTGAGCAGTTAACGAGCGAAACTCATGATGAATGGATGCTCACAAACAATAAAACACAAATGATCGTACATTACCTGTTGCTTGGCGAATTCCCTGAGGCGAGCAGGTTGAATCACTTGTTGCCCACATGTGACTGTTTCATGGTTCTTGACGAGAATGTCGCTGTATAGAAAGAACAGGAACGCAGTGCCCGTAACGTACTGGGTGTTGGCTCCATCTCTTAGATGAATCATTCCCCCTGGGAAATAAAATTCTCATTAATTAACACCCTCTTTGGAATTAATCCTTCAAACCCTAAACCCATTTAAATCTAGTTTTGTAATATATATATATATATATATATATATATATATATATATATATATATATATATATTATTTTTTGAATGGTCCAAAAATTTCAATTCGCTTCTAACCTTTCCTCCTCTTGGTTTAAAATTACGGTATTGACAACTGCGATCAAAGAGACATGTTCTAATGGTGGTTGCTATTGTAATTAATTTTATAGCATAAAAAGAAAAAAAAGATGGAAAGAATATTGAAATTTTTTACATTTAAAAAGGTAAAAATAAGCATGTCTTATCTAAACTATGGACCGTTTTGAAATTTTTATTTAATTTTTTTTTCATAATTTAATTAGTAGGCCTGATAACAAGATTCACAATGATTAAGTTGCATTACTAGAAAATTATTCCTCCCTGCAGTGTGCCTTGATCAATATAAAGCAGCTATTAGATCCTCACAATCCTATTTGTACATGTAACAATTCAATTAGAAGAAGATTTAATTCTGAATTACATCTTCTTTCTAACATATATTCCATACGGACACACACAAAACAAATCAAATTGTGACTTGTAAAATTATATAGGATCAAATCAAGAGTAATATAATAATTAATATATGTTAAGATAAAAACTTCACTTTTATATTTTTATGTAATGCAGAGATCATCTTGTCATCGAAAATAACTGTTACAGATAATAGATAAAAACGTATAAAATTTACCTGACTATTTTGATTTGACCATCCAAATTTTTTAAATTTTAATTTTATTATCCAATCTTTTAATTTATTTGATTTGAGTCACTCAACATCGATCATTTTGACTTTAAATTTTGAATATTCCATTTATTTTTATAAATTTAGTTAATATGTATTTCAGACGATCCTCGCAACTATAAATTTATTAATATAAATAACTAGTTTATATTTTAAAGTTACAATATTGTCGATTGGCTTAAATCAAATAAATTGAAAATTGAATGATAAAATTAATATTTTAAAAATTTAGACTGTCGAATCAAAATGATCTATAACTCAGATAAATTAATTTGGTAAGTTTTTACCTAGGAAATAGTTTCTCATTTAATTGAACTAACCCGGAGAGATATACACTTGATGGAAGGGACTATCAGGTAGTATGGCACAGACAAAGTTGTCAGCTTGTGTCTTGAAATTCTGGAGACCGCCCTCTCCTGTTAGATGCAGCTGCAATATTTCGCAAATATCATTCGTCTAATCAAATTAATTGGGCCCTCAAAAATAGCATTATTCAATTGTGTTGTATTGTCTAATTAATGTTTTAAAATATTTTTATTTATTAAATGCTCTACCAGTATAAATGATAGTAAATATTGTAGCTTAAAATAAAGGGTATATATAAATATACACCCTTTTAGGGGTGTATATCTTATACCCCACCTCATTCTGAGGTGGGGTGAATTCCACTCGTCACTCGATGTGACGAGTGAAATAATATTCATCCTAGAATCGGATGGGGTGTCCCTAAAGGGGTGTACACCTAGCATCGCCCTAAAATAAAAGTATGCACGTACAAGTGAAACAAAATGATGCTAAGCAGTGATAAAGGAGTAATTTGAGATTAATATTCTCACTTCTGAGAGGAGAACTTGGACACCAGCATATTTAAGATCCCAGCTGAACTCAGCAACACTTGCAGTTATAGCTTCTTCAGTGATATATTTGAAGTAATTCTGCCTCTTTGTTGCTAGATATAGCCATGAAGCTGCCCATAACAACTCATCCTGCAATATTGTTGTTATATGTATCAACAACACATGTAGAGAGAGAGAGAAAGAGGGAGAGAGAGAGAGAGAGAGTACATTGTAGCCAGAGTAGGAGCAGTAGAATGGGCATTCTCCATCATATGTTCCTTTGTAGTTTCTAGCAAACTCAAAGAGCTGTCCACAAATATCATAATTGGGAAAAAGAAAAAATAAATAAATGATAAAGGAACACTATAATAAAATTATGCTATAGCGATATTTTTAAGTATTTCTAAAATCTGAAAAAAGTACCGCTAGCCAAAATATCGACACTTATAATTAGTTTCGCTATATGTGCCGTCGCTATGGTGTATAGCGACACAGTATTGTAATGTGTTTCAAAAATGTGTCGCTATAATCTAATTTTGGATATAGATAAGATATAAATAGGGCACTTGTAAAAAAATGTTACAAAGATATGTTCCTATAACCTAATTTTGTTGTAGTGAAAAGGATATAAGAGCAGCAGATATGCTTAATCTCAAACAAAAAAAAACAAAACAAAAATACGGACTAACGTACGTATGTGTGTATATATATATAATAATAATTTGTATCAAAATTTATTATTACAGATGGAGGACGCACTAACAAATTAAATACAGAAGGCTCAATTTTAACTCTTGTCGCTTTATTTTTTTACATAATGCTTCAAAATTATTTCCATCATTTTAAGCCCTCAGTGAACGTTCTTTTAGTTTAGTGAAAAACAATTGAGATAGAAATTTAAAAAGGATATTAATTACTAGTGTGTCTTTTAGTATGACTTAAATTTGAGTGGACAAGCCCGCAAATAAAGTAAGAATTAAAATGTCCAATCTTACTTGTTCATTACTTCACATGCGATGCTATTGAAATTGAAATTGAAATTGAAATTTTATTTTGTTAGTGCGTTGCCGTAAGAGCCTGACTATGCCAAAATAGATCAGTTGAACGAAGGTAAACGTAAATTGAGATGCTAAATGTGTTCTCACCAACTTGGCTTTGTTCAAGAGCTGGCGAGCGTATTTGGGATCACTATCCCTGAAAACGATCGAAGAAGCGGCCATGGCAGCGGCCGTCTCGGCAGCGATCTCCGTCCCCGGCCTGCTCTGGTCTATCTTGTAAAGTGTTCTTGGGGTCTTCATGTTCTCAGGGCGCACCCAGCACTGATGATCTGCTACAGGATCTCCAACCTTATTTCGGACAACAATAATATTGGTTACAAATTATCATCTTATGTTGGAAAAATACTAGTTAATTTTCACTAAATACTGTAACATAGTACTAGGTGATTTGCCTTCTCTTTTAAAAAAGTAATTAAGAAGCCGAATCATGTCTCTCGCACCAAATACACACACACACACACACACACACACACACACACACACACAAGCCTGAACCTTAAAACAAAAAAAACTCTTGTTATATAATCTAAGGCATTAAAAAAAGAACTAAATGAATACCTATCCATTTGAAACAACCACGCTATTTTTGTGAATTTTTTATAAAGATCGGAACTTCGAATATCTGTTTGTGCATTTTATTAAAAAAAAATAGTTTCAATCCCATCTTTTAGATTTATATATAGATAGATAATATTTTGTACGAGAGTTTCTTGAGGTAATAAGGAGTACTCTACCAGACACTTTAATTTTAAGAAACTGGGTTCTATCATCCTTCACATTTTAAACACAATTTTAACTAAACAGATGTGCTTACGAAGAGGGTGGGTTCGAATATTTAAAGATCAAAATAGTCACATACCAATGATAGTCTAAATAGACGAAAAATAGAGTTTAGATCGTTGATTCAAATAGACAAACTGTTTATGAGTTTCATTTTTTCTCATTTTAATTGAGCTTTGAGTTAGTGATTTATAGTTACAAAAAAGTTTAGAGTATTTGATTAAATAATATAGTTTTAATGGAACAAGCTTAATTTGTCTCTATCAATCCTTGGTTCATAACAAATATATATATATGCCAATTGAAAACAATTGCTTTAATGGGAAATTAAGTATTATTGCAAACACAATGCTAAGTTTCTTGTGGAAAGGGAATTGTATTTACAGAACATATAATTATTATATATCTTTAGACCAAGTTCAGGCTGTTTTGCACTGTAAATAGGAAAAACAGCTATATTAATATTAATTAATTTCCTTACAAAAATTATATATGCAAACGAAATTTCTTATGAAAATACTTCACACTATAAGAGCCTGTTCAGATTTTCCTGAATTTCATAGCATCAGTGTATTTTTGTTCATTTCTAAAAAAACAGTGTTTATGTTGTTTAATTATATGAGTGATTGGATGCCTTTTTTTAGGGTATCACAATACAAAAAAAAAAAAAAAAAAAAAAAAAAAAGAAGAAGAAGAAAAAACCCTAAAAATAATGTAAATTTATTGTAAAAAAAAAAAGAGTTCGAAGTAGTATATCTCTGTAATTTTTTTTTTTTTTTTTTTTGTTTGTTTTCTACTGATGTAACACTAGAATCCACTAACTATATATCACAGTATGTTATAATACTATAATACTTGATGATTATGACCATTGATCTAACACCCTTTTTTATAAAAATTATAAAAAGATTATATATTAGTTATCCGAATTTTAGTAAGATTTGAATGACACGTTGCCACTTAATTAAGGAAACAAATGAAATAATTTTCTTTTATAATATATTTTTAGTGTGTGCATGTGGATCATGTAGTTGTTAATATATATATTTGTAAACTTATTTTCTATTAATTTGTTCTTTTGGATAACAGCGTTCACCTGAACCCATAAACGATTTTTCTTGGAACTGGCCTTGAGGAAGTAGTCCGTGCCCCAGCGAATCGCGACGTGCACGTTCTTGAGCTCTCCCGTTGATCGTAGCTCGGATTTATATGCAAGCGCCGTCCACGCGAGGCTTGTAATGGTGAAGGCCATTGGTAACCCATACTTAACATTATCTCCTGCATCATAGTACCCTCCTACAAGATCCACCTATACATATATACATTGATCCACATTAAAGTTAATAATAATAATAATAATAATAATAATAATAATAAGAGACTCTAATTAAAAACTTAAAGGGCTAATACATAAGAATGCTATCTTCATAATTTATAATAAATATTATTTAAAAACTATATTTTTTGAGCTTGATTTTATTAGATTAAAATCAATTTGATTATCACTTTGTGAAAAATATTTTTTGTTTATTATTATGCTGTATGTTTTTTTTAGTGTCTTGTTAGCAGCACACGTGATATGATTCATCTGATATCCACTATGCATATAAATGAAAATGTTAAGACTATTTCAAACACACACATATATATATTATGACATGTAAAGATGTTAGAGTTATTTTTTATTCGACTATCTCTTTTACCTAATAGTAAATCTAAATTAAATAACGAAAAATAAAATAAAAATAAAAATAAAAGACTAAAAAGTTTAAACTGAGAACCTCACAAACATGCATGTTTGAAACTCACGAGTATGTCATTGGCTTGTTGGATTCCCATCCAAATAACCGCCTTAATTTACTTTCTCCCAACCCTTTTGTGTAACATAAAAGGCTGTTTCTAAAACCATGCAAAAATGTCATGGAATACGAAATTCACATAATATATATATATATATATATATATATATATATATATATATATATATATATATATATAATGAATATAAAATATATATATATATTTTAGGGTTATTTTTTATTCGAGTAGTCTTTTTTACGTAATAGTAAATCTAAATTAAATAACGGAAAATAAAATAAAAATAAAAATAAAAGACTAAAAAGTTTAAACTGAGAACCTCACAAACATGCATGTTTGAAACTCACGAGTATGTCATTGGCTTGTTGGATTCCCATCCAAATAACCGCCTTAATTTACTTTCTCCCAACCCTTTTGTGTAACATAAAAGGCTGTTTCTAAAACCATGCAAAAATGTCATGGAATATATACATTTGGAGTCTCTAGAAGCTAATCTTAAGGTGACGAAATTCACATAATATATATATATATATATATATATATATATATATATATATATATATATATATATATATATTGATATTTTATATTTAATACCTTTCATTCTATGCACGAGCGAATAATATACAAATGAAAAACAGCTTATTATACTCTGAAAGTTTAAATCGTTAAAAAAAAACCTGATATTTTTAATATTTTATAGTCAATATATAACGTACGTACATTGGCAAGTTTTCCATCGTCGAGCGCCGAATCGCCTCGCCAAGGGATCCTGGAGTTCAGCGGGAGCTTCCCCGATCGCTGCGCTTCGAGAAACAATATCGACTTCGTAAGCGCTTCCCTGTAGTTGTACGAAATGCCACCGGCGGCGACGAGGCGTGGGTGGCCGTCGATGGAGAGAGCTAACCACGCGAGGAGGAAGACATGCAGTGTTCTAAATTGTGGCCTCATTTGCATCCAAGCCAAAGAAAGAGAGAGAAAGAGATCGATAGAGGGAGAAATTAATAATGAGAGGTGCAAAAAATGAAAGGACGAGAGAGAGAGAAGTAATGTAGGTGGTGATGAGAAGAGAGGAGAGGGCTTTTGGAAAGAGCTATATATTGAGAGGTTAATATAAGGCGCCTACATACAAACGGTTTAAGTGATTTTTTTTTTTTTTTTTCTTTTTCTTTTTTAGTTATATATATAACTCTGCATGGGTTGTTGAGTTGGGATGGTTTTATTATGAATATGAAATATGAATATGCTATTTTAAGGATGTTTTGGCGGAGAGAACGTAGGGTTGGGAGCTAGGTCATTGTCTTGTCAATGGAGAGCAACGGTAAGTGTGTTTTTTTTGGTTGGCTTTTACTAAACATAGAGGATGTGTTGGTGTACCAGTTAGGATACTGGTACTAATTAAGTAACTAACTTGTATATACGTAATAGGAATTTCATATAAAAATAATATCTTGCAGTTAAATATGAAAAATTCTACTTGCATATATATATTTTTTAAAAAAAGCTATTTTTACATTCTAAAAAAAATATATATTTTATATTGTTGGAAATTCGATACTCATCTCGGTACCAGATTTTGTGAATCCGTAACTAGGAGTGTCAACGAGCCGAACACGAGCGAGCTGGGGTCGGCTTGTGTTCGGCTCGTTTAATAAACGAGCCAAACACGAGCTGGCAAGCTGAAAAATTCGGCTCGTGTTCGGCTCGTTTAGCTGAACATGAGCTGGCTCGCAAACAACAAATTTAACTTTCATTCCCACTATTAGATGTAAAGTCGAAAAAAAATTAAAAAATTAAAATTTTAATCTAATAATTAAAATTCACAAAAAATTGATAGCTTAAAATCTAAATAGTAAAGTTTATATATATATATTCGAGCACGAGCGAGCTGACCCAGCTCGTGTTTGGCTCGTTTACTAAATTAGCGATTCGTTGTCGAGCTCATTTCGAGCCGAACACGAGCTGTCTCGCAAATAGCGAGCTGGATTGCCACCCCTATCCGCAACTCGCTCCGGTACTACAATCAATGCCGGTACCGCCTAATGTTGAGATTCCGTAGCGAAAACGTCAAATCAAATTTTTACCAAAAATCTGTCATTTTAACAAAATTGGAACCAATACAACCACAAAGAGAAGAAAAATCAAAACAAAAAACATGCGGGTGAAATAAAATTCATTAACCAAGCCTTCCTCCTGAATATCTCTCACACTTCTCTCGTCTTCTATAAACCTAGAAGACCACTTTTTTCTCTCTTTTTGTATCGTACAATCATTTTCAACATCATACATACTTATATATATATATATATATATATATATATATATATATATATATATATATATATATATGCTCTCTATATTGGAGATATATATAAACTCTGCCCAAAATAAACCCAAATCTACTTAAATTAGGATTATACTCTAATTAATATTTAAATATAAATTAATTTATCTCTAACGGATTTAAATATTAATCCTAATCCAATTAAGATTTAATTACAAATCTAATTAAATCCTAACAATCTACACCTTGATTTGATTTATAATCTTCGATCGCTGCACCAAGCTCACCACGCAAGCTCTACCTTAAGCTTGTCTCTGTCGCTCGATGCTGCCGCATCCATCACTCCATCTTGATCGACTGCACATCTGTGAGCTTTTGGAACCCAAATTGACTTTGTTTCGGTTCTGACTGTGCTCCCGTTCAGAACATACAAGTTCCCACGCTTGTTTGCCACGCAAATGACCCGATCTCGTTTTTGGACTGTCATAGCTCCACCCGAACCTAAAATTTTACAATTTTTCGAGTGCAACTCACCTACCGAGATCAAATTCTGCTTTAAACCAGGAACATGTCGCACACCAGTCAGCGTCCTCACGACCCCATCGTGCATCCAGATCTTTACCGTGCCGACTCCTAAAACTTTGCACGCCGTTCCGTTCTCCATAAAAGCTTTTTCACCTTTTATCGCCTTATAGGTAGCAAAAAAATTCTTTTTCTGGGCAGACGTGAAAGGAACATGCTGAATCGAGCACCCATACATCATCCAAAATTTTAGTATCACCGGTCGCCGCATATAGCACATAAGAATAGATCATCTTCAATTCTGCCACCTGCACCATCGTTAACGTCTCCTTATCCTGATCCGCAATAGTTTTTCCTTTCTGTCGCTGTGCCTGTAGCTCATTCAAGTTATCCTTAAGCTTACGACAATTGCGCTTAATGTGACCTTTCCTGTGACAATAGAAGCACTCCACCTCGGATAGCGGTTTCTTTTGTCTACTTCGGTCGCTAATGTTTTTACATCCTTCTTTACTTTTACTATCAAAGCTGTATCATGACTTTGCATGCCGGACTCCTGAGTCATCTATTGCATCTCATTCGAGAGAAGCGCCTCCGTGACCGTCTCCACGCTTATGGTCTCCTTACCATAAAGCAACGTGGTCACCAATGCTCATATGTCACCGGTAACAAAGAAAGTAAAATAAGCGTCTTAGCTTCATCATCCAGATTGACTCTGATACTGGTCAACTGGGTCACCACCTTATTGAACTCGTTTAGATGATCATGTAGGCTAGCCGCTTCTTACATCCGCAGCGTGAACAGTCGATGTTTTTGTAATAATCGAGATATTTTAAATTGAAATAGATAAAGAAAATAAAATTCAAATGTGAATGTGAATAAGAAAATACAAAAATAACCTAAATGGTCGTATATCGGTATGCAAGTTGCACAGTTTTCGAAACACTATTTCCGCCTTTCAGATCCGAGTCTAATATCAAAAATCTGAAATCGCCAGTGTGACCGTCTCGTCAAATCGATTGAAAATAATATAAACCGATTTTTGATTCGACGGTCGGATCGCCCCGAAATCAGCGAATAAACTAGTGGGACCCACGACTTAAGTGAATAGTGAAATGAATAGTAACCCTGTTTTAATTCCCTCGCTGGCCAACGTCGGCTGATCGACTGTCTGGAGTCCGAATCTGACGATCCAGGTAGTCGATTTTGATGGCGTCATCGTTCTGAGCGCAGTAGCGCTGGCGGAATTTACGTTTGACGACCCTAGAGCCTCGAAAAGGGTGCCGAACTATAAATTTTGTAGTATAAGATGGATCTGCGATTTATCCGGACTTTTTGTCGACGAACAAAAATTGCTACCTAATAGGTTTTGTCGAGCCGGACGTCGTGGCGAAGTCCGTTTTTCCGTTTGACGACTCGAATGCCTGGAAAAACGTGAAAAATAGCAAAAAATGCAAACAATTGCATAGAGACCCCTATATTTTATGCTCTGAAATCCGTGCCACGTCATGGAGAGGGACTTTATTGTGAAACAAAAACTCTGTGAAGGATTTAGCTCTAAATTTTGTGAGTGGAGGGGGCAAAATGCATTTTGTTGCATTCAATATAAATATGGCATTAAGGTTTTCTTTGAAACCCTAGAGCCCAGTCTTGCACCAGCCGCACCCTCCAATCCTTTCATCACCCTCGTTCTCTCCCCCGAGCGTTACGCCGCCAGCCGCCGCCGCACCTCGCCGGAGAAGAAGAAGAAAGCAAGAAAACGGCTTGATCTCGGTTTGGGTGGTGTAGGGAGCAATTAAGGAGTTTTGGTTTGCTCGAGACCTCATCTGAGAACTCCCCTGTACTCTGGAGACCCGAGCCGAGGAGCCCAGACGCCTAGCTACTCCACGCACCGCCGGCGAAGATCTCCTCCTTCTTCCTTTGCTCCGGTGAGGTAAGGGTTGCATTTTCCTTGGATTTTATTGCCCTTAGACCCTTTCAGTCCTCTACTGACGTCGAGAGGATCATCCTTGTGAATCCCCGAGGCCAGACGTGCTCCAGTTAACCGGCGGGAGAAACCAAGCCGCCGGAAACCTAGTTTTGGCCAGATCCGTGCGGGGGCTCCATATGACCGTTGAAGACCCGATCGAGCACCTTGGAAAACTTTCTTTGGTCGACTGTAAACTCCCCACAAAGTTTGAGAAGGATAGGACAAGGATCAAGGCCTCACGAGCTAACCCTAGCTTTGGGTCATCTTTCTCTCTGCCAAACTTCGCCGCCCGGCGCCGCCGCTGCCCCACATCGTCGGCCACACCCTTGGTTAGCTTCACAGCACCAAGGGGAGTAATCTTGGGCATGTGGTTGGACCTCGAAGCCCTCGGTTGGAAATCCGCCATTAGAGGTCTTGGAGCTTGGCCGAGCTTCATCTCCAGCCGTCGCCGTCGCTTCCCGACGCCGGCTGAGCACTTGCGTATGCTCTATGGGTCATTTTTAAGCTTCCCATGTATTTGCATGTGATCCATATTGGCTGGAACCTAATACTCCATTATTGCACCCAAGGTGTTCGTGTGAGTGTCTTCTCCGGCCAACCGCCGCACGGGGCCGCTGGAGTTGGGTGTGGCAGTAACTGTACCACCTATGGGAACCTCCACCAGCAGCTGCTTGCTCCAGTTGGAAGCTTGAACCCGAGTTGATCAAGCCTCGGCCAAACCGAGTTTTGGCTAAAGTGCAACTCTGCCACCTTGCTCTGGCGATCTTTCTGCCGGTCTGCGTCGCACCTGAGGTGAGCTCTGTACTCTATGAACCTTGCTGAGCATGATGCTCACTCTATTTACTGAAATGCATGAGTGGATTATTGAGTGCAAAATGCTAAGTTCTCTAGAATAGATAACTAAGGACCCGACTTTGTTCTCGGGCTTCATGCCAGCTCCAAACAGTGAGCATGTGTTTTGTTACGTCGAGGCCTAGCTTCTGGTACTTGTAGTTCATGTTAAAACCACTCATATTTTATGAACGGGTCAAAATACGTAGATTTTAAGTATAATTATGCGATTTTAGTAAACCCTGGGGACTTAAATGTAAATGTGACTTCATGGCTATCTTGGGCAGCGTGTTTATGATCTCTAAGCTTTTTGTTAGAGGTTCGTTGGTCTTCGTTGAGCAGGAATCGGATAACGAACCGTAAATCGACGAAATCGTCAGTTTAACGGCTTTTGACGCAAGTTCGCGCAACTCGAGGTATTGGAATAATTATTTGTTATTGTTAGCTGTCCCTAGTTTGTCCCGGCGCTGTCCTGGCTGGTCCAGTGACCTTCTTTTCGCGTTGGTGGCTTCCCGTGCCAAATCGGCCTTTCCGAGAGTGTTGTGGTAGTTGTAGCCCCGATCGAGCATCGATTTCAGCAAAGTGGCTTTTGGCAGCCTGGACATCTTATATGAGTCGTTTAAGATCAGCATATGAAGTTTCGTCGCAATTGGAAACTTGTGGACCTTATTCGGGTCATAATAGTTTGGTTTAGTAGATTTCTGGAAAATGCGATAAAAGCCGAGACTTGGCAAAATTCCCCGTTTAAACATTCTGTCTTTGTAGTGTTGTCGGGTTGGGTATGAGTGAGTCTGTTACTGATACTAGTTATTGTTCAGGGCTCAGCAGTTCAGCACCAGCACGCCAGTAGTCTAGCAGGCTTTGGGACTGCCTTCACTGAGGTGGGTTTATCTTCGGTCCGGGTTTTATCAGCGCGGCCCTCTGGGGTACTGTAGATGGTCGGACCCCTGTTTTTGGTTTTCCTACTAGCCCTAATTCAATTTGAGCTTTACTTCCATTGATTGGTTATTACTCGCTTATACTTGGACATTTATCATGCCTGATTGGTCATTAGCTAGATGTCAGCACAGTAGCTTATACTTGGACATATATTGTCATGCCCCGGGGTCGAAACTGCGACCCGGGCTCGCCAACAGATCCGCCACCTATGCAAAATCCCGCATAGGCGAAGCGTCTAACCTGCAAAAGAAAGTACTATAGCTACACAAATATCATAGCGGAAAATAATTAAGATGCTGTAAAATAAAATCCAATCACTGTACAACATGAAATATAGTACAACATCCATCTCCTCAAATACAGATAATCACCATACAATGTCCTCAGTACAGCATCTCTCAACTATAAAAGGGAGATAAACAAAACTATAGTACATCAGTCTCTACATCAGTCTCTCCAAATACAAAAAGATCTCTCCCAAGGTAAACAGTAAAAACCAGCTGACAATAAGGAATCTCCAACCAGGGGATACAGCTACACTCCTCGGGCGGTAAGGATCTAGCTCGTGACTCCCTCGCCTCGAACAACGACCGAACGATCAGCAACCCCCGCAGAAGACTCTGCAAAACAGGAGGAAGAAAAGAGGGAAACAACAATGGAGGTGAGAACCACTAGTAAACCAGTAGCCTCCCCCTGTGGGTAAAGCCTCAAACTCCGGCGTACCCACTAAGTCTACTAGAGGCAAGAAAAGGAATAAGTGGTAAAGATGTAAACGGAACTGCTGAATAAAGGGAAACCACCACTAGTATGCCTCTAAATGCAATACCGAAAGAAATGACTGTATGAATGCATCAGGAAACAGTATCTGACCAAATAAACCCAATCTAGTGCCACCAGTAAAACTGGTACTGCCTGCTCTGCTGTCGAACTCAAGAACTCAGTGGGGGACAAGCACACAAGGCTCGAAATCCCAATCAGATGGACCGGCACCCGTCACGGTCTAAAGCCTACTCCGGAGTGGCACTCGAGGGGAGCGACCCACACGAGTAAAGTAACCCTGTCACACATATCTCAATATAGCAGGACTGGATCAAGACTATGTGTGACGCCCCACTTCCCAGGGGGTCACCCATCCTAGAACTTCTCTAGCTCTAGCACGCTTAACTCTCATGTTCCTCTTGGATTTTGCTACCATCCAAAATGCTATAGCCGGGTTAGAGATTTAGTCCTATTATATCATTTATATAGAGGACTAATCCAAATTCCGGGGGTGTCACATTCTTCCCCCCTTTAAGCCCTGACGTCCACGTCAGGCTCAAGCACACTCACAAGCACCAGGCGATGTGAGACTCGTCTCGCTAGCCTTAGCCGACCTTGTGAGGAGCTGCACTCCACTCACAACGGTCATTAGCCGGGGAGCCTCGCTCTACCCGCTATATAACCCTGGCTCAGCCGAGACTCATCTCACATTTCCGGCTGGTGAATGGCTCTGATACCAACTGTGACGCCCCACTTCCCAGGGGGTCACCCATCCTAGAACTTCTCTAGCTCTAGCACGCTTAACTCTCATGTTCCTCTTGGATTTTGCTACCATCCAAAATGCTATAGCCGGGTTAGAGATTTAGTCCTATTATATCATTTATATAGAGGACTAATCCAAATTCCGGGGGTGTCACACTATGATCAAAGTGGAAAACTCCGTCCACTAATGAAACCCCGATCTGATGCAATAGTACTCAATAAGTGGAAAACACCATCCACTAGAGAAATCTGAAACCCAATCTGATGCATAAGTAAACATCCGGCCAACCGCCCAATATATGCGGTCGCCGCAACACCCCACAAGACCCAAAATGCGATAAAGTAATCAACATCTGGCTAACCGCCTAATGTTCGCGGTTACCACAATAACCCACAATCCACGATCAGGTAAAACAGTCAATATCCGGTCAACCGCCTACTGTCCGCGGTTGCCGCAATAACCCACAAATCCAACATCAAGTACACCCTGTCTCCGACCCCAAGGTGCCGGCTACACTATCCCAAACCCCCCGCTCGAACCCGAGCAACATGACCCGAAGGTCTAAGTAAGAAGGAGAAAGAAAGCAATCATGGTTTCTCCTAAGTCAAATCCCAATATGGTAGTGTAGCAATAAAATAGTGGCCTATCTAGATGTCCAAACAAGCATGCAAAAGTCCTCATGCGAGATGAAAGAGAGAATATCAAATAACAGTTCCACATGTGTAACAAATAATAAATCCACATAAACGTAACCATCATGCTAAAATCATCAGTCAACTACACATGTATATAATTCCTGATCCATGATAAATTCCAAAGTGATACCCGCACATAGATATGTCATCATGTCCCAATAATTAGTCCATTTAACCAACTTTCATAAGATCTATATGCTAATATGGCATGTTAACTATCACTATGAAAAATATCCCCGCAATCATGTTTCCACAATAATATTATCCCAATAAGATTCCCAACATGCTATGTCCACAAAATTATTCTCAAATGATAGGCTCACATTTATATTAGTCAAACATGCATGGTAATCAATCAATATGTCCAAAAGAGGGCTTCTCTAATAAACTTAGTGAGCAAGTCAGAAGTAGAGGCAAGCAACAACCACCCACCTCGATCACTAAATCCGAGTCCGAAAAGTGCTCTCGCCCAAAGATAAACTGCCGCGATTACTGTACAAAAATATTCCCAAGATACACACAATTAAGCACACAAGTATCCAAATACATGCTGTCCCAGATTTCAGTCCCAAAGATATTCTATTTTTACCTGCGAGATGGAGACCAAAAATTTTTGAAAAATCACCGCTGCGATCCTCGCGTCGAGCCGATCGAAATGAGTACTCGCATGCCCAAATCCGATACCTGTAGGCCGAGTTACAAAATCAACAAGATAACCATCCCGAAATTCCCAAGAACAAAATCTGTACAACTCCATCCAGAAAAAGTGGGATTTCCACCTTCGGGCCTACCTCCAAAAATTCCAGAAAAATCACGGTGATGTTCCTTGCGTCGAGTAGATGAAAAACGACTACAGACACGCCTCTAACCGATGCCTGAGCGCAAAGTTATTGCCGAAATACCTGGGTGCTGTCCAAATACTCCGCAATAGAAAATAGGTCAAAGAGAAGCTCGAAAAACTCCAAGAAAAGCTTGGAAATAGGGGAAGCTCAAAACACGATAGTTGAAGCCCTACCTGTCGTGAAGCCAACGGCGCAAAAATCACAGAAAAAGGTGGTCAAAGTAGGCCGAGGGAGCTCGTGTACCGAAATGCGACGGAGAAGAACACCGAAGAAGAAACGTCGCGCCACGCCGGTAAAATGGAAATCTCGTAATGCGTGCCGCCGAAAAATTCTAAAATTATCAGGAGTATTCCTCTCTTCTTGGAGAAGATTTCATCTTTTCATCCCTCAGGGAGAAAATGCCTCGAAGGTGGTCAAAACCCTCCATGAAGCCCCCTCGGATTGCATCAAAGAGCCAAAGCCAAAAAAAACATTTCAGGAAATACCATCCATGTCCCCGAAACAGGAAACACCGAAACCGTCCAATTCCCGCCTGCCACGTGGCACAGCGAACAGCGAACAGCGGCGCTGGCCAATATAGTCGCGCCACGTGGCGCCGACCGTGCCTGCCCTGCGCAGGTCGGGCCAGCTGCCCCCCGTACGCGCACAGTGACGCGCCCAATCCCTGCGCGCCACGTGGCAACTCCCGCGCTCACTGCGCCCGGTGCACATACTCCGTGCACCCGATGAACCAACAACTGCCACGTGTCCAACACTCAACCAATAGGGAACCGCCACGTGGCACACTACGAGCCTGCACCACCGCGCCTGCGCGCGCACCTGCCCGACCTGCCCGCACAGTACCCCAACCAATGGGAAGACGCCGCGTGTCAGTCCCTCTGTCTGCTGCGCCCGGTGCATGCAAGCCCATGCACCGAACCAATAGTCAGATGCCACGTGTCCTCCCTCCGGTGGACCATACACCCGTGCCGCTCCGTAGACCACGACTAGTGAGCCGTCCAATGGGAATCTGCCACGTGTCCTCTCTCCGGTGCACGCCGGCCGCGTGGACCGCCCACCTGCCCACGCGCCCGCGCGCCTGCCCGCGCCCGCGCGCTGCACGCGGCCGCGCTCCGCCGTGCTCCGACGCTGCCCGCCGCGCTCCGCCGCTGCCCGCCGCGCTCCGCCGCTGCCCGCCGGCCGCCGGAACAGTACCCAAGCCTCGAAAATCGTGTTTTTGCATTCGGACTCTTAAAAATACAAGTAAATAGTCCATTTTTATCGTTTTCGCGCGCTGAATCCAAATCCGCCGTCCGTTTTTCCAAATTCCATTCCTAAAAATTGCCGAAGGCATCCGGAAAGGTGTTTTTAATCCGAATTTCGTGCTGAGTCTAAATTTGATATCCGTTTTGCGCGAAACCACTTCTAAACATTCTGCGGAGTCATCTGACTATTCTCGTGATCCCTTTTTAAGCCCGGAGTCCATCACTTGTGTCCAAATTGGCGCACAAACACCGCCGACATGCCACATAGGCCTCTAGAAGCTGCCAGTCACACTGTAGAAGCTCTGCTGACCCAACAGTAATCCTTTTGTGGAAATTCGGATCCTCACATATATCATGCCTGATTGGTCATTAACTATATATCATTACAGTAGCTTATACTTGGACATATATCATGCCTGCATGGTCATTTCATAGATTTACTTTTATTCAGATATACATGTTCCTTGCATTCCAGATTGCATGAGATGACCTATGATTGATATACAGACATCTGCACCCCTGTTGGGATTTTCCGGCTTTATGCCGTGTGTTTGGTCTTTAGACCATGAGCTTGAGCATCAGCATTGTGATCGCCACAGAGCCAGCTATTCTTTCACATACACTAGCGGAATTGCTACCCGCAGTGGTGTACTTTATCGGTAAAGTGGTCATCTGTGGCGACCCGTGAGCCCGTTGGGGTTATGACAGCAGATTGGTGTACAGGTGGTATTTAGCCTAAGGTCCTCGTGACCAATAGTGGCATCGATTGGGTACTTGCTTTTCATCATTGACGCATAGCTTATATTTCCACCTTTTAGTATGCTTGTTGATATATTCTGTACCCATACTTGCTCAGTTATGATTTGATTTATTTACAGTCATTTACTTGCTTTCAGCTTATACCTATTGATCATTTACTATCTGCTCTTTATAGTATGCCAGTAGGTACGAGTTGTAATTTCTCGGCTCGTCGTGCCTACTGGGATACACTGTCGATGTATCTCACACCCCCTGGGTGACCATTTTTCAGGTTGTTCGGGTGGTGAGATGTCGGGACGTTGATGTGAGCATATCCGATAGAGCCGTCCCCTGTTGCCAGCTTCGATTGGCCGAGCTTTGACTTTACAGTTAGACCATTATGGATTTGATCTATTGATGTCGGATTTATGATAGTATGGTAGTTGTTATTCAGGTGTTCATAGATTATGATTATGATTTAGTTATATTTCAGTACATGTTGTTTAGTACTCTGATTGTATATGTTGTACTTGCCTAGCCGTGCATGTATAGGGAAGATTTTGTCCGAATAGACAGAGAATTTTCTATACATGTGGCGATCTGTTCACGCCCTAGTTTTCAAGTTTATACTATGATTTAAAAAAAAAAAAAAATTAAACCACCTTTCAAAACTCGGGGCGTGACAGCTTTAGATACAATCTATTCGTCAAGGACCTGGTCATGTACAGATATTCTAATTTCTTCCACAACTTCGCTGGTGTTGACTCGTTTGCTATATTGTAAAAAACATCATCTGCTAATAATAGATGAAGCATACTCAATGCTTTCTGCTCCATCTTTTCCCATGCCGCATCCATGATCTCCGCTGGCTTTGCCTCTTTCCCGTTCAACGTTTGGTCCAAATCTTGTTGTACCAAAACGGCTCAAACTTTAATCTGCCACAAGCCGAAATTGTTCTTACCGTCGAACTTTTCGATTTCGAACTTCGTGGCATGTCATGCCCCGGGGTCAATACTGTGCCCCGGGCTCGCCAACAGATCCGCCGCCCATACGGGAAGCCCCGTATAGACGTAGCGACTAACCTGCAAAGAAACATCTATACTAGCAGATATCAGAGCTGAGATAGTAAAAACTAACTATCAACATAAAATAAAACTGTCTCTCAGAATAAATATAAACTATCCTCACCACAAATACACAAGAGTCTCTCAAAACAGGAAAACGAAAGGTACAACTCGATACCTCACTACACAATCTCTCAAACATGTCACACACCAAAAATATGGGTACCTCTATCACACACTGAAGCTGCGGGGAAGGGATCTATCTCGCGACTCCCTTACCTCGGTCTGTAGGAGCTGGAACAGCAGGAACTGGAGCTGAAGTTCATGGGGAAAAGACATCACGACGGGTGTGAGAACTACCTCCCACAGTAGTTCTCAGTGGGTGCCGCCAACAAGCCCGACGGTCTGCCCACTAAGTCTACTAGAGGCATAAAGTAACAAAAGAAATGCTGTATAGAAAAGCTGGAAAGTAAAAATCTACAGCTACTATGCCTCTATCTAAATGCTCAAGGAGTAGGACAGAAGAACAATATGCTACTACTGGTACTCATCTCAAATCACCCAATCCAAACTGACTGCCACATCGGGTCCAGTCAAACCTGCGCCTACCTACTGCCGTCACATCCCGGAGGATCGGACTTACGTAGGACGTCCGTGACTACCAAAACTAGCTCAGCCAGAGGGACGGTGTCCGTGACTGCCAAAACTGGCTCAGCCAGAGGGACACATGCATCGACAAGCCGCGATAGAAGTATCAGGCCCAACTCCGGAGTGGCACTCGAGGGGCGCGACCCCACCGAGCAAAGTATCTGCGCATCTCTGTCGAGCTCAAATGTGGCTCTTGCAGGCTATGATCCAATCACTGTCTCACTCACTAGCTAAGATCCACACTGTCACTAAGACAAACTCCTCTGATCCTAGATCAATCATCACTATCACTATCTCGATGAACAAACTGATCTACAGACTGCTACCAACTCTACTCGGTCCCCAGACACGAGTACAAATGCATCCACAGCTACTAGACCTCCCAGCCCACGACTCGGGGAAAACCACTATGTCCAGAATGACAAGAGTAACAAGCAATGTGGGAAACCTAAAGCAATGCATAAATCTAATCCAGGTTAAAGTTTACTGTAGTTCGTTTGAGCATGATGTATAATACATAACAGGTATGCTAAGTTAAGTTTTCAGGTTAAAAGAGTTCACATGTTGCAAGAGTTTCAATGAGGTCATCAGATTTAGCAACTATCAACTGTGGATACAAACATACAGTTTTTACATAATATTGAGGTCATTTATTACCATGCATGCAGCTACAGTCATAGAATTAGAGTACAGTCCGTAGATTTTGAAAGCGAGATCACCCACCTGAACACGCTCACTGTCCGGGGTTGTACAGATAAAAGTCCAGAAACCGCCAAATCACCGTATCCGCTAAGCAAGAAGCACAATAGTGGTGCTCACAAAGTCCTGGGTACAACAACAATCCACAATTACACTAAAATCCATACAAATTCCAAGTTCCAAAAATTCTGCATGAACAGTCCCCTTATCACGAAATTTTCACCTGAAACTCATTTTCCAAAAATTCCGATAAAAATATGACGGCGATCCTCGCGAAGTGTAGATGTCGATAGGCTCTTGAATTGTCGAAATCCGATGTCCGGAAGGGGAGATAAAAATCCGCGAAGTAGCAGCTGTCCAGAATCCCAAACAGTCACAAAGGGGTGTTAAAACGTACCCCAAACCCTAGGAAAAGCTCATTTCCAGGAAAAATGCCCAACACGGAAAACATAGATTTACCTCTTGTGAAACCGCTGTCGAAGAAATCATCGAAAAATAACGTCGGGGTAGCCCAGTAGACCTCCCAGACTAAACTGCGACGAAAATGGGCCTCCAACAGTAAATCGTCGCTTCGCACCACGATGCAGAAAATGCTGTCGTCGCGGCCTCCAAAAAATCTGAAACTTCACCAGAAGATGGGCAAGAGGGAGAGGAAGAAATCTTATGAAGGGATCAGGGGCTAATTGTAGGACCCCTGATCCCTCTGCAGCTTTTTCCCGTGAATCCACTATTTAAACACCTGTTGATGGTGTACCTGGCCCATAGTGCATCAAGGGGATGCCACAGATGGACCCTGTGAGCTCTGATTGACTGTAGTGGCCATTGGCTGCTTTTGCCGAATTTTAGAAAAGGAATTTGGCCAAACAGATGGTGGATTTGGATTCAGTGCGGAAAAACGCTTGAGTTTGGCTTTTGGTTTGCTTAATTCTGAGTCCGGATGTCCAAAAGCGGACTCCCGGAAGTTTTGGCAGTTTTCGGCGCTTGCGGGAGCCTCCGGCAAATTTTGGAGGCGGAATTTGGCAAAACGGACCTCGTTTTTGGAATCAGCGCGCGAAAACGGTCAAGAGGGGCTATTTACTTGTCGATTTTGAGCTCGCGGGTACTGTTCATGCCGGAACAGTGTCGCCGGCGATCACCGGCGCCGGCGGCGGCGGCGGCGGGCGGCGGCGCGGCCTCGGACAGGCGCGCGGTCCACCGCGAGGGTCGTGCACCGGGGGCGGGCCACGCGGCGCTTCCTGGTTGGCCGGCGCAGCGGGCGCGGTCCACCGAAATTGGGTCCGGGTGCACGGTAGACCGGGGGACACGTGGCGAGGTTTGGTTGGTCCGGTGTTGTGCGCCCGGTCCACGCAGCAGTGGACTGATTGACCGGGGCAGGTGACCGTACGCCCGGGTCAGCCGCGACGTGCGCGGTCCACGCCGCGACGTGCGCGGTGCACGGGCTGCCGGGACACGTGGCACGCCACCAGTGGCTGGCTCAGGTGCACCGGGATCAGCGGGGCTCGGGGGCTTAGTGGACTGGGCTGTGTCGTGGGCCGGGCCGCACTGTGCGCGCCCGGAAACCCTGGGCCGGCCCGTTACTGTAGCCGCCCGAATTCTGGGGTGCGCCCGAAACCAGGGACATGGTGGGAATTAATTGAATTGTTTTCAGCCTATATAAATAGTGCCAATCCGAGCCTCCTTCTTCCTCTGTTTTCTCCCAAACCGAGCCCCTTCAGCCCAAGCTTATTTCTAGCAAAAATCTTCATCTTTAAGTCCTTGATCTCTCTGCCAACTTTCAAGATTTTAGGAGGCACGAATCCCGAGGTTCCCCATTTTACGGTGCGGCGCGACGTTGCTTCCTAGTGTTCTCCTTCGGCGCAGCGATCGTATTTTTGCTCCCCTGGGCTACCCCGACATCATTTTCCTGCGATTCTTGGACCAGTGGACTCCTAAGAGGTAGGACTTCATCTTTCGTTTTGGTCGCGCTTTCCCGTTTCGAGGTTTTGGCACGGATTTCGAGGCAACAAGTGACCCCATTTTCTGTATGGAATTCCTTGACAGCAGCGGAGTGTTTCGGCTATATCTTTGCGCACGAGCGTCCGACGGAAACGAGCCTATACAACTTTTTCATCTACGGATCGCAAGGAACGCGCTCGTATTTTTAGTGGATTTTTGTGAATTTTCTTTCGAGGTGATAATTAAGGATTTCTCTGTGAACAGTAATCAGCCCTTAATCCTGATTAGTGTATGAGAGTGCCCTCTTGCTGAATTTTTATCTTGGTGTACAGAACTCGGATTTGGGCGTGCAAGGTACCGTTGCGAAGCTATCGTCGCAGGGATCGCCGCGATATTTTTATTGGAATTTTCTGGACATTTTCTGCAGGTGATAATTTGACAGTTTGGTACTCGTGTTTGTATGTGGTAATTAGTGCTATAATTGAGACTCTAGTATAATTAGTGGATTCCTTGATGTACCAGGAGTATTGCGGGTGTGCTAAAATTGTGGGAGCGAGAATTTGGAATTTTGGTATTTTCTGACTGTACGAGTTTGGACAGTTGCGCTTCAGGTGGGTGGTTGTCGTACTCCTTTCTTTGGTATGCCCACTAGGAATATTAGAGTGCCCTTGAATTGAAGATGCATAATATGTGGTTGGTAGACTTGCATGCTTTAGGGAATTAATTATTAGTAATCAGATCCCTGATCAACTGTTGTTAGAATGGTCACCTGTTTTTAATCGCTTAATTAATCTGGACTGTATGCTTAGAGACAAAGTATTAATATTTGAGGACTGCAAAACTGATGTTGTTCATGTGAGACGGTCACCCTAGCTTATTTATTCTAAACTGTTTATACTTGGGAATTGGACAAAATGTTGGAACCATGCATGATTAAATTGGTCACATAATTATTGTCATCTTTTACTGCAACACTATTTTGGGACTTGACTTAGGAGAAACCATGCTTTTCTCTTTCTTCTTTCATTGTTGGCACTAGCGGCTTAATCGCTCAGGTTTGAGCGTATGTTGGACAGTGTAGGCAGGTATTGGGGATTTGGGGACAGGTTGAGTTTGTCAGGGTGTTGCGGCGACCACGGATCTTGGGTGGTTGACCGGATTGTTACTATTGCATCAGATTGGGTGTTTCGGGGATCGGGCTTTCTTTAGTGGAGGGTTTTTCCCACTTCCTTGAGTCTCGATCCAGTCCTGCTATTATGAGACAGTGGTTACAGTGATACTTGATACAGTGATACTTGATACAGTGGTTACTTACTTTCCTCGTGTGGGTCGCTCCCCACGAGTGCCACTCCGGAGTGCGCGGCAGGCAGGCTTTGAGTCCTAGGGACTCCTTTTACTTCGGTGTTATGCATAGGCTGGCATACCCGTTGCAGCAGAGCAGGCAGTGCCAGTGTTCACTGGCCGTCAGATTGGGTCATTATGACAGGCTACTTGATTCTGATGCATCACTCTTTCCATCCTTATTGGTTGGTCATATAGAGGCATATTAGGGATAGCACTTTATCAGTTGCTTTGGTTATCTGCATCCCCTTTCTTCTCCTTTCCCTTTTCGCCTCTGATCACCTGGTGGGCATATCTGAGCTGAGGCTTTACCCACTAGGGGAGGCTACTGTTTATAGTAGTACTTACCCCCATTGTCTTTCTTGTCTCTTTTCCCCTTTGTTTTGCAGAGTCCTCTGTGGGAGCTGCGGGACCGTCAGCAGCTGAGCGAGGTAAGAGGATCGCGGACTAGTTAGCGATGCCACCGAGAGATGTAGCTGGATATTTTGGTCACCCGGTCTTCTCAGACAGTTTTATTTTACTTCCTTTTGGGTCTGGCTTCTGCCAGCTGGTTGTATTTTGTTGTGAGCTGGGAGAGCTTCTGTATTTATTTTTACTGTTGTACTTTACTTACCTTCCGCATCTGTCTGAGATACAGTAGTTTCATTTCAGCTCTGACTATTATGCTCTTTTATTATCTCTTCTTATATCTGAGCAGGTTACCGACGCTTCGTGTATGTGGGAAATACCGCATGCACGGCGGATCTGTAGACGGGCCCGGGTTCTGGTTTACACCCGGGGCGTGACAGATTAAGTTGGTATCAGAGCTTAGGGATAGGTCAGTTGGGACTTAGGAAACCCTAGGCTTTTGGACAGACCCTAGGATGATAGGGCGTGAGTGGCGTGACATTTTGCGAAAGTCGGTGATTTTTATAGTCAACTCTTCTAGTGAGTGAAGAGAGATCGACATAGTCTATTTCTGTGAACCGTTATGTTGGCTGCAGACAACATAAAGTTACAGAAATAGGGGGATGTCTTTGACTTTCGCTAGATTGGGTCGTGTGGGGATTTGCTCCTGATTTGTCGTTTCTTGTTGCAGGATGTCGCCCCGGCGTCGTTTTTCCGCCGAGGGTACCCCCACTCCCCCTGAGGAGCCTGGGCAGGCGGTATCTGCCGAGCTGGGGGAACTGCGGGCCTTAGTGACCCATTTGGTGGCAAGGAGCTTTCGTCAGGACCAGCGTTTGGAGCAGCTGTTGGCGCAAAGGGGTGATTCTGTAGTCGGAGAGAGAGCTAGGGCTTCAGAGCGGCGTTTAGAGAGGAAACGCCCAGCCCCGGATGTTGATGGACAGGCTGGTTCTCAGAGACGGTCTCGACAGTTGAGGCAGCCCCTGCAGGCTGCCAGGTGCACTTTTTGCGGGGGCCAGCATTCCGCCGGTACTTGTGAGCTGAGGCATGGTCGTTGTTTTAGTTGTGGACAGCCTGGTCACATCCGAGCTACATGCCCCCTTCCGACCTTTGTAGTACCTTCTTCGGCGTTGGCCCCTACCACATCCCAGCGGAGATCGAGGCCACGACAGCAGCGTCAGCAGCAGCAGGGGTCGCAGCCGAGGCGGGCCCGATCGTCAGGTAGGTGTGTTTTCTGCAGGGGGCAGCACCCGTCAGATAAATGTGACTCGAGGTGGGGTCGTTGCTTCAAGTGTGGACAGCCTGGGCACATTCGAGCCACGTGCCCCGCAAGGACAGCTGCAGCACCCACTTCGGCAACTGTTTCTACTTTTTCCCAGCCACGACCGGGAACTTCACCGACAGATCTTCTGGTAGACCGATCTTCCCCACCCCGCTTATCTGGTGAGAGACAGCCCTTGTCGAGCGGCCATGATTGCCTAGCACAGATAGAGGATCCTGCTATCGCTGACCAGGTTGCGGCAGGTATGTTTTACTTCCGGTGGTAGGATTCATATCTTATTGTTGTCGGAGCTTTTCTTTCCCTTCCTCTTTGGTAGAATGTGCATCATTGCATGGTCTAGAGGTAGAGTCCTTGCCTTGTGCATTAAAGGTGCGGGTTTTTGATCACGTTTTGCATGTCGAGGAGCGTTGTGTGGCTTGCCCAGTGCAGTTGGGGCCTTGGATTTTGCCTGCAGACTTGCTTGTTTTGCAGCAGCTCCAGGATTTTGATTTGGTGCTAGGGATGGATTGGCTATCACGGTATTCCGCCACTATCGACTGCAGAGAGAGGACGGTGACGCTTCGCGAGCCAGGACAGGAGGAGTTCATCTTCAGAGGCTGCCAGAGCTCGCTGTTTGCAGCGACCATTTCCTCGGCGAGAGCTAGGAGGATGAGCAGAGGTTGCACTGCCTTTTTGGCCACTGTGGTGGAGGTGCCTACGGCGGCACTGGGACTCGAGGATATTCCTATTGTCCGCGAGTTCCCAGATGTATTTCCCCCTGAGTTGACGACGATGCCGCCGGAGAGGGAGATTGAGTTTGTGATTGATGTAGTTCCTGGAACTGCACCAATCTCAAAGGCACCCTATAGGATGGCGCCAGCTGAGTTGAGGGAGTTGAAAGCCCAGCTTCAGGATCTTTTGGATAGGGGCTTCATCAGACCCAGTGTCTCTCCGTGGGGAGCGCCTGTGTTGTTTGTGAAGAAGAAGGATGGGTCACTGCGGTTGTGTGTGGATTATAGGGAGTTGAACAAAGTGACCATCCGGAACAAGTATCCCCTTCCCCGGATTGATGATTTGTTTGATCAGTTACAGGGAGCTTCGGTGTTCTCGAAGATTGATCTGCAGTCCGGTTACCACCAGCTGAGGGTGAGGGCCGAGGACATCTCCAAGACGGCTTTCAGATCGCGGTACGGGCATTATGAGTTTACCGTGATGCCTTTCGGGTTGACAAATGCCCCTGCCGCATTCATGGACTTGATGAACAGGATTTTTCAGCCGTTTTTGGACCGGTTTGTGGTGGTGTTTATAGATGATATTTTGATCTACTCCCGCAGTGATTTGGAGCACGAGGAGCACTTGAGGACCGTGCTACAGCTTCTGCGAGAGAAGAAGCTGTATGCTAAGTTCAAAAAGTGTGAGTTTTGGCTCCGGGAGGTTGCTTTTCTGGGTCATGTAGTTTCAGCTGCTGGAGTGTCGGTGGATCCGGCCAAGGTGGATGCTATTCGAGATTGGCCGAGGCCGACGACTATCACCGAGGTGCGGAGCTTTCTTGGTTTGGCGGGCTACTATCGGCGTTTTGTGGAAGGCTTTGCGAAGCTTTCCTCTCCCCTCACTCGTCTGACCAGGAAAGGGGAAGTTTGTTTGGAGCGAGACTTGCCAGAGCTGTTTTGAGGAGCTGAAGCAGAGATTGATGACCGCTCCAATCCTTGCCCTCCCTGTTATGGGGGAAGGATTTGTGATTTACAGTGATGCCTCACATAGTGGTCTGGGGTGTGTGTTGATGCAGCAGGGTAGGGTGATTGCCTATGCTTCGCGGCAATTGAAGGACTATGAGAAAAATTACCCTACTCATGATCTGGAGTTGGCAGCAGTGGTGTTTGCTCTGAAGCTGTGGCGACATTACTTGTATGGTGAGCATTGCGAGATTTATACTGATCACAAGAGCTTGAAGTATCTGTTCACTCAAAAGGAGCTGAATTTGAGGCAACGCCGGTGGTTGGAGCTGCTAAAGGATTATGATCTGAGTATCCTTTATCACCCCGGCAAGGCCAATGTTGTGGCGGATGCTTTGAGCAGGAGGACGAGTCTGAGCTTATTGATCTCGCAGCAGGCGCCGTTGGTCGAGCAGATGAGGCGATTACAGCTGGAGGTAGTATCCCCTGGGGTCTCTGCTAGACTCATGTCTATGGTCTTGCAGCCCACTCTGTTGGAGAGGATCAGGGACACTCAGAGTGAGGACCCCCACTTGACGAGGATCAGGACGCAGCTTCAGGCGGATCAGACAGGGGATTTTTCTGTGGATAGCTCGGGAGTACTGCGGTACAGGGACCGAGTGTGTGTGCCTATGGATCAGGAGATTAGAGATCAGATTTTGAGGGAGGCCCACCATACACCTTATACCGTCCACCCTGGAGGTACTAAGATGTATAAGGACCTCAAGGCACAGTTTTGGTGGCCCGGAATGAAGCGGGACATTGGGAGATTCGTAGCTCACTGTTTAACTTGTCAGCAAGTGAAAGCAGAGCATCGCGTCCCTGCTGGCAAGTTGCAGAGTCTTCCAATTCCCGAGTGGAAATGGGACCACGTCACTATGGATTTCGTCACTGGATTGCCGAGGGCGCAGAGCGGAGCAGATGCGATTTGGGTTATTGTTGACAGACTCACCAAGTCGGCGCACTTCGTACCAGTTCAGATGACTTGGTCACTAGAGTATTTGGCACAGTTATATATGGATGAGATAGTGAGGCTTCACGGCATACCTGCTTCGATTGTGTCAGATCAAGACCCGAGATTAGTCTCACGCTTTTGGGGGAGTTTGCATTCTGCATTGGGGACTCAGCTCAGGTTTAGCACCGCTTTCCACCCACAGACCGATGGGCAGTCAGAGCGCACCATACAGACCCTCGAGGATATGCTTAGAGCGTGCGTTATGGATTTTGGAGGAGGGTGGTACCGGCACTTATCCTTGGTTGAGTTCGCGTACAACAACAGCTATCAGGCGAGCATCCAGATGGCTCCGTTTGAAGCGTTGTATGGACGCAAGTGTCGGTCTCCCTTATACTGGAGTGACGTGGGTGAGAGGAGGACTTTGGGACCGGAGTTATTTTGGAGGCAGAGGAAAAAGTCAGGATTATTCGCCGGCATCTTGAGACAGCCCAGAGTCGTCAGAAGAGCTACGCAGATACTCGACGGCGAGACCTGGAGTTTCAGGTTGGTGATCATGTCTTCTTGAAGGTCTCGCCCTCGAAAGGGGTCCGGAGATTTGGAGTACGGGGAAAGCTTAATCCCCGCTTTATTGGACCCTTTGAGGTACTTGACAGAGTTGGTCCTGTGGCATACAGAGTTGCCTTACCCCCGCGCCTGGCCGGAGTTCATGATGTCTTCCACGTCTCAGCTCTGAGGAGTTATGTTTTTGACCCGTCGCACGTGATTGACTTCACTCCGTTGGAGATCGGCGAGGACTTGGTCTACGAGGAGCGCCCGTTGCGGATTCTTGCTCGTGAGGTGAGGGAATTGCGCAATCGGGCCATTCCATACGTGAAGATCCTGTGGAGCAATCATGAGGAGCGAGAGGCTACTTGGGAGCTGGAGACAGAGATGAGAGATGCCTACCCCTTCTTGTTCGAGACTTCTGATTGAGGTACGTCAGTTCTGCTTTTCTTTGTTTCGAGGACGAAACTTTTTTTAGTGGGGGAGGATGTAGGACCCCTGAACCCTCATGCAGCTTTTTCCCGTGAATCCACTATTTAAACACCTGTTGATGGTGTATCTGGCCCATAGTGCATCAAAGGGATGCCACAGATGGACCCTGTGAGCTTTGGTTGCTGTAGTGGCCTTCGGCTGCTTTTGCCGAATTTTAGAAAAGGAATTTGGCCAAACGGATGGTGGATTTGGATTCAGCGCGGAAAAACGCTTGAGTTTGGCTTTTGGTTTGCTTAATTCTGAGTCCGGATGTCCAAAAGCGGACTCCCGGAAGTTTTGGCAGTTTTCGGCGCTTGCGGGAGCCTCCGGCAAATTTTGGAGGCGGAATTTGGCAAAACGGACCTCGTTTTTGGAATCAGCGCGCGAAAACGGTCAAGATGGGCTATTTACTTGTCGATTTTGAGCTCGCGGGTACTGTTCATGCCGGAACAGTGTCGCCGGCGATCGCGGCGGCGCCGGCGGCGGCGGCGGCGGGCGGCGGCGCGGCCTCGGACAGGCGCGCGGTCCACCGCGAGGGTCGTGCACCGGGGGCGGGCCACGCGGCGCTTCCTGGTTGGCCGGCGCAGCGGGCGCGGTCCACCGAAATTGGGTCCGGGTGCACGGTAGACCGGGGGACACGTGGCGAGGTTTGGTTGGTCCGGTGTTGTGCGCCCGGTCCACGCAGCAGTGGACTGATTGACCGGGGCAGGTGGCCGTACGCCCGGGTCAGCCGCGACGTGCGCGGTCCACGCCGCGACGTGCGCGGTGCACGGGCTGCCGGGACACGTGGCACGCCACCATTGGCTGGCTCAGGTGCACCGGGTGCAGCGGGGCTCGGGGGCTTAGTGGACTGGGCTGTGTCGTGGGCCGGGCCGCACTGTGCGCGCCCGGAAACCCTGGGCCGGCCCGTTACTGTAGCCGCCCGAATTCTGGGGTGCGCCCGAAACCAGGGACATGGTGGGAATTAATTGAATTGTTTTCAGCCTATATAAATAGTGCCAATCCGAGCCTCCTTCTTCCTCTTTTTCTCCCAAACCGAGCCCCTTCAGCCCAAGCTTATTTCTAGCAAAAATCTTCATCTTTAAGTCCTTGATCTCCCTGCCAAGTTTCAAGATTTTAGGAGGCACGAATCCCGAGGTTCCCCATTTTACGGTGCGGCGCGACGTTGCTTCCTAGTGTTCTTCTTCGGCGCAGCGATCGTATTTTTGCTCCCCTGGGCTACCCCGACATCATTTTCCTGTGATTCTTGGACCAGTGGACTCCTAAGAGGTAGGACTTCATCTTTCGTTTTGGTCGCGCTTTCCCGTTTCGAGGTTTTGGCACGGATTTCGAGGCAACAAGTGACCCCATTTTCTGTATGGAATTCCTTGACAGCAGCGGAGTGTTTCGGCCATATCTTTGCGCACGAGCGTCCGACGGAAACGAGCTTATACAACTTTTTCATCTACGGATCGCAAGGAACGCGCTCGTATTTTTATTGGATTTTTGTGAATTTTCTTTCGAGGTGATAATTAATGATTTCTCTGTGAACAGTAATCAGCCCTTAATCCAGATTAGTGTATGAGAGTGCCCTCTTGCTGAATTTTTATCTTGGTGTACAGAACTCGGATTTGGGCGTGCAAGGTACCGTTGCGAAGCTATCGACGCAGGGATCGCCGTGATATTTTTATTGGAATTTTCTGGACATTTTCTGCAGGTGATAATTTGACAGTTTGGTACTCGTGTTTGTATGTGGTAATTAGTGCTATAATTGGGACTCTAGTGTAATTAGTGGATTCCTTGATGTACCAGGAGTATTGCGGGTGTGCTAAAATTGTGGGAGCGAGGATTTGGAATTTTGGTATTTTCTGACTGTACGAGTTTGGACAGTTGCGCTTCAGGTGGGTGGTTGTTGTACTCCTCTCTTTGGTATGCCCACTAGGAATATCAGAGTACCCTTGAATTGAAGATGCAAATGTGTTGATTGGTAGACTTGCATGCTCTAGGGAATTAATTATTGGTTATCAGATCCCTGATAAATTGTTGTTAGAATGATCACCTATTTTTAATCGCTTAATTAATCTGGACTGTATGCTTAGAGACAAATAGAATATTGAGGACTGCAAAACTGATGTTGTTCATGTGAGACGGTCACCCTAGCTTATTCATTCTAAACTGTTTATACTTGGAAATTGGACAAAATATTGGAACCATGCATGATTAAATTGGTCACATAATTATTGTCATCTTTTACTGCTACACTATTTTGGGACTTGACTTAGGAGAAACCATGCTTTTCTCTTTCTTCTTTCATTGTTGGCACTAGCGGCTTAATCGCTCAGGTTCGAGCGTATGTTGGACAGTGTAGGCAGGTATTGGGGATTTGGGACAGGTTGGGTTTGTCAGGGTGTTGCGGCGACCACGGATCTTGGGTGGTTGACCGGATTGTTACTATTGCATCAGATTGGGTGTTTCGGGGATCGGGCTTTCTTTAGTGGAGGGTTTTTCCCACTTCCTTGAGTCTCGATCCAGTCCTGCTATTATGAGACAGTGGTTACAGTGATACTTGATACAGTGATACTTGATACAGTGGTTACTTACTTTCCTCGTGTGGGTCGCTCCCCACGAGTGCCACTCCGGAGTGCGCGGCAGGCAGGCTTTGAGTCCTAGGGACTCCTTTTACTTCGGTGTTATGCATAGGCTGGCATACCCGTTGCAGCAGAGCAGGCAGTGCCAGTGTTCACTGGCCGTCAGATTGGGTCATTATGACAGGCTTCTTGATTCTGATGCATCACTTTTCCATCCTTATTGGTTGGTCATATAGAGGCATATTAGGGATAGCACTTTATCAGTTGCTTTTTTATCTGCATCCCCTTTCTTTTCCTTTCCCTTTTCGCCTCTGATCACCTGGTGGGCATATCTGAGCTGAGGCTTTACCCACTAGGGGAGGCTACTGTTTATAGTAGTACTTACCCCCATTGTCTTTCTTGTCTCTTTTCCCCTTGTTTTGCAGAGTCCTCTGTGGGAGTTGCTGGGACCGTCAGCAACTGATCGAGGTAAGCGGATCGCGGACTAGATAGAGAGCCACCGAGAGTGTAGCTGGATATTTTGGTACCAGGTCTTCTCAGACAGTTTTATTTTACTTCCTTTTGGGTCTGGCTTCTGCCAGCTGGTTGTATTTTGTTGTGAGCTGGGAGAGACATCTGTATTTATTTTTTACTGTTGTACTTTTACTTCCAGCATCTGTCTGAGATACAGTAGTTTTATTTCAGCTCTGATTATTATGCTCTTTTATTATCTCTTCTTATATCTGAGCAGGTTACCGACGCTTCGTGTATGTGGGAAATACCGCATGCACGGCGGATCTGTAGACGGGCCCGGGTTCTGGTTTACACCCGGGGCGTGACACTAATTCTCCCGGGAAATGGCTCAAAATCTCGGCCCAAGTGGCCTATTTATAGGCTCCCAAAGAAATCAGCCCAAAAACCCAAGGCCCAATATTTTCGGGCCCAAGATTCGGGCGCCCGAAAAGTTTCGGGCGCCTACAGTGTTGGGCCCAGGCCCAACACTGTTCACGCCAGGAACTTCCTCGTGCCAACATGTGTCCGCCGAACAGGAAACACCGGTGCAAGGACGCTCAGCGATTGCCACGTGTCCTGCCGAACAGGAAACACCGGTGCAAGGCCGCTCGGTGACCGCCACGTGTCCACTCACCGAACACAGTAAGGCGGTGGCGCCCGCCAATGAGCGGGCGCCACGTGTCCTCCCGGCTGACCCGCCGTCCGGCCGCCGCGCGCACCGGTAGTGCGACGTGGGTCGCACGTGCACACGCAACCCGAGGCACCTACCGCGCGTCCCGTGCACCACACATGCTGCACCCGCCAATCAGGGAGTGACACGTGTCCCCTGCACCCGGTCCACGCCTTCCGCAGGAATTCCGTGGACCGCGCCGCGTGCACCGACCAACCGGAGGCTGCCACGTGTCCCCCGCCCTGGTCCATGCACCGCCGCGCTCACCCAGTAGACCGCGCGCCCTGGGCCCGCCAATCAGGCGGTGCCACGTGTCCCTGCGCCGGTTCTGTGCACCCCGCCGCGCTGCTCTGTGGACCGCGCGTCGTAAACCGGCCAATGGAAGGCCGCCACGTGGCATGCCGGCGGTCTACGGCCCCTCCCATGCACCAAAAATCACAGAAAACTTCCGGGGGTCCGTTTTTGGGCATCCGGACTCCAAATTAAACAAACAAATAGTCGTTTTCAAGCGTTTTTCCGTGCTGAATCCATTTACGACCTCTGTTTGGCCTAATTCTTTTCAGAAATTTCAGCAAACCTAGTCGAAGGCCAACACAGCAAGTGGTAACACACAGGGTCCATCTGTGGCATCCAATTGATGCACCATGGGCCAGATACACCAATACTAGGTGTTCTAACAGTGGATTCATCGGAAGAACGCTGCATGGGAACTAGGGCCACTACATGGCATCTTCGTTGATCTTTCCCGACGATCGATAACCTTTAGCTCCGATACCAATTGTTGGGAAATTCGGTGCTCACCCCGGTACAAGATTATGTGAATTCGCAACCCGTTTCGGTACCGCAATCCACGTCGGTACCGCCTAATATTGTGACTCCACAGCGAAAATGTTAAATCGGGTTTCTCAACATAACTGGAACCAACACAACCGCAAAGAGAAGAAAAATCAAAATACAAAAATATGCGGGTGAAATAAGATTCATTAACCAAGATAAGAATTACACTGACTCATCTTCTACAATATAGTAGCTTCAACCTGAGCCCTCATCCTGAATCTCTCTCACCCTTCTCTCGTCTTTTATAAACCTAGAAGACTTCTCTCCTTGAACGCACTCGTACATGCATATAAAATCATGGATGTCACACCCCGGGTGTAAATCAGAACCCGGGCCTGTCTACAGATCCGCCATGCACACGGTATTTTCCACGTACACGAAGCGTCGGTAACCTGCTCAGATATAAGAAATAATAATAAAAAAGTATAAAATCTGAGCTGAACTAAAACTACTACATCTCAGACAAAAGCTGGAAATAAAGTAAAGAACAATTGTAAATAAATACAAGTATCACTCCCAGCTCACCACAAATATACAACTAGCTGGCTAAAGCATCTAAAATAAAATACAATAAAACTGTATGAGAAGATATGGGTACACCAAAAATCCAGCTAGCAACTGTCGGGTGGACACTCTGACTAGTCCGCTATCCTCTTACCTCGATCTGCTGCTGACGGCCCAGCAACTCCCGCAGAGGACTCTGCAAAACAAAGGGGAAAAAAAACAAAGAAAAAGACGATGGGGGTGAGAACTACTATAAAAACAGTAGTCTCCCCTAGTGGGTTAAGCCTCAAACTCTGACGAGCCCACTAGGTCTACCAGAGGCAAAAGGAAAGAAGAGGTGGTAAGCTATAAACAGTACTGCTGATAAGAAAATTAAGCTACCACTACGATGCCTCTAAATGCAGAGTCAGAAAGATGTAACTATAAGAATGCATCAGTGAATGTGCCTGACTGTATAAACCCAATCTAACGACTAGTAAAAACTGGCACTACCTGCTCTGCTGTCGAGCTCATCTGTGGGAGTACCGACCGACTACTGACCGGTACGGTCGCATCCCAAAATAGGTGATAGACCGACTACTGTCCGGTACGGTCGCACCCAAAATAAGTAATAGACCGACCGACTACTGTCCGGTACGGTCGCACACTCCGGAGTGGCACTCGAGGGGAGCGACCCACACGAGTAAAAAAATCATGTCTCAATATCTCACTGTAGTAGGACTGGATCATGACAATGATCGAAGTGGGAAAACCCCTCCACTAAAGATAACCCGATACCCCAATCTAATGCAATAAAACTCAATAAGTGGGAACTCCATCCACTAGAGGAATACTATCCCCAATCTGATGCATAAGTAAACATCTGGTCAACCGCCCAATGTCTGCGGTTGCCGCAATAACCCACCACCACAATCTGGTATGACAAACCAACTCAACAGAACCCGGCTACACTATCCTACAACCTTGCTTAACCCGAGCAATACACATGAATCTCAATAAAAAGGAGAAGAGGTGCCAACATGGTTTCTCCTAAGTCATAATCCAATGATAATGTAGCAGAAAAAGGTGGCATAACTAGATGTCCATATAAGCATGTAAACGTCCTTCACTTAGCAAAATAAGTACAGGTGACCAATTCTTACAAGAACTAAGGCATGCTATCGCTTAAGTATCCAGTGTACAAGTATGTCATATGCCAACCTTTACACAAGCATAAACAATCACCAATCAGATAATACATGATATTCTCCTGAACATAATGTTCCCAAAGTGTTAAACAACATGCCTTTTTGCAAGATATAACAATTTACTAGTATCTAGTCTCCTGGAGATGTAAGTATTACTAAAAAGTCTACAATCTCATACAAGCATGCTATAATCATCACTCGAGTACAATTAACACATTAATATGGGAATATCTGTGACACCCCCGGAATTTGGATTAGTCCTATATATAAATGATATAATAGGACAAAATCTCTTAACCCGGCTATAGCATTTTGGATCGTAGCAAGATCCAAGAGGTTATGAGAGTTAAGCGTGCTAGAGCTAGAGTAGTTCTAGGATGGGTGACTCCCTGGGAAGTGGGGCGTCAATGTTGGTATCAGACATTCACCAGCCGGAAATGTGAGATGAGTCTCGGCTGAGCCAGGGTTATATAGCGGGTAGAGCGAGGCTCCCCGGCTAATGACCGTTGTGGGTGGAGTGCAGCTCCCCACAAGGTCGGCTAAGGCTAGCGAGACGAGTCTCACATCGCCTGGTGCTTGTGAGTGTGCTTGAGCCTGACGTGGACGTTAGGGCTTAAAGGGGGGAAGAATGTGACACCCCTGGAATTTGGATTAGTCCTATATATAAATGATATAATATGACCAAATCTCTTAACCCGGCTATAGCATTTTGGATGGTAGCAAGATCCAAGAGGTTATGAGAGTTAAGCGTGCTAGAGCTAGAGTAGTTCTAGGATGGGTGACCCCCTGGGAAGTGGGGCGTCACAATATCTCCAATATGGCTAGTGGGTAATCAAAAGTAGGAGGTTCACAAGAACACCCACCTCAATCGCTAAATCCAAGTCCCAAAGTGCTCTCGCCCAAGAATACGTCGCCTGTCGCAACAACTGCAAAAATACCAACTGGTGCCCGATTAAACATACAATTCCACAATCAACCGTTGTCCAAAATCAGTCAAGAAGAGGCTCTGTTTTCACCTATAGGAGGGACTCCGAAAAATCCAACAAAAATACCGCTGCGATCGTGGCGTCGAGCCCTTCGAAACAAGTATCTGCACGTCCCAAACCGAGTTTTGTAGGTCAAGATACAAAATCGACATGGTGACTACCTCAAAAATCCCAAGTACAAAATCTGTACAACTTTGCCCTGAAAAAGTGGGATTTTCACCTTCGGAGAAAACTCAGAAAAATCCAGGAAAAATATGATGATGTTCCTTGCGACGCGTAGATATAAATCGAGTATTTGCACTCCCCATTCCAACTCTCGGTTGCAGAGAAAACCCACAAAAACCCCGGTGCTGTCCATAATCCATCACAGAATAAAAGGTCACAGAAATGATCCGAAAAGTCCAAGAAAACCTCGAAATACGGGAAAGCTAAAAATACAAAAGTCGAAGCCCTACCTGTCGTGAACACGTGGGTGCAATAATCACCCAAAAATTCCTTCAGGGTAGCCCAGGGGAGTCCTCGGACAGAAACACGACAAAAAGGGCAAATAAAGAAGGTGCGTTGCACTGTGCCGGAAAAATGCAAATCTCGAAGTGCGTTCCACTAAAAACCCTGGAACTCCACCACAAAGTGTAGAACAAATAGGTGAACAAAAACCCTATAGAACACTCTCTCTTAAAAGGCCCAGAAAAACCACAAAAGAAGGCCCAAGGGGCCTATTTATAGGCCTAGCCCAAATAAGGTTACTGTTCGGATTCGGGCGCTCCCTTTCGGGCGCCCGAATCCAACAGTCGCACCGAACCGCCGTCCGACCAGCGCCCGAATCCTCCAGCGTGCGACACGTGTCCCCCGAACACGAAACAGCGGTGCAAGTGTGCCCGAGTGACACCACGTGTCCCGCGCCCGGTCAACAGGGTAGGTGGCGCCCGCCAATGGTGGGCGCCACGTGGCCCACCCGCGCGACCCGCCGACCGGTCGGGCCGCCTTGCCGGTCGCGCCGCCTGCCCCCCACGCGCGCACGCGCCCCGAGGCACCTGCGTGCACCCCCGTGGACCGCGCCGCGTGAGCCCGCCAATCATCTGCTGCCACGTGTCCCCACGCCCGATTTCTGTGGACCGCACATCGTGCGCCAGCCACTCCTGGGGTGCCATATGTCCCCCCGCCGGGTCCATGCGCCACCCGGCGCTGCTCTGTGGACCGCGCACTGTAAACCGGCCAATAATAGGCCGCCACGTGGCACCCAGCCGGTCTACGGCCTCCCCCATGCACCAGAATCCACTAAAAACTCTCGGGAGTCCGTTTTTGGGCGTCCAGACTCAGAATTAAATAAGCAAATAGCCGTTTTCAAGCGTTTTTCCGCGTTGAATCCAAGTCCAACCTATGTTTGGCCCAAAACTTTTTCTAAAATTTGACAAAAGCAGCCGAAGGCCAATCTAGCTATCGATACCTCACAGGGTCCATCTGTGGCATCCCTTTGATGCACTATGGGCCAGACACACCATCAATAGGTGTTTTACATAGTGGATTCACGAAAAAAGCTACATGGGGTTCTGGGGCACTACATCCTCCCCCACTAAAAAAAAGTTTCGTCCACGAAACTAGGAAACATGATAAACGTACCTCACCTAGAAGTCTCGAACAGGAAAGGATAGGTATCCCGCATCACCTCCTCCAGCTCCCAAGTGGCCTCCCGCTCCTCGTGGTTGCTCCATAAAATCTTCACATAAGGTATCACCCGATTGCGCAATTCTCTCACCTCGCGAGCCAGAATCCGCAACGGGCGCTCCTCGTACCCAAGGTCCTCCCCAATCTCCAGTGGGGTGAAGTCAATCACATGCGCAAGATCAAATACATACTTCCTCAGAGCAGAGACGTGAAACACATCATGAACTCCTGCCAGGCGTGGAGGAAGAGCTACTCGATAAGCAACAGGGCCAATCCTCTCCAGTACCTCAAAGGGTCCAATAAACCGGGGACTAAGCTTCCCTCGAACTCCAAATTTTCGGACCCCCTTCGAAGGCGAGACTTTCAAGAAGACATGATCACCAACCTGAAACTCTAAGTCTCGCCGTCGGGTATCAGCATAACTCCTCTGTCGACTCTGGGCGGTCTCAAGATGTCGTCGTATCAATCTGACCTTTTCCTCTGCCTCTGACAGTAGATCAGGACCCAAAGTCTTTTTCTCACCCACGTCACTCCAATATAGGGGTGACTGACACTTGCGTCCATACAACGCTTCAAACGAAGCCATCTAAATACTCGCTTGATAGCTGTTGTTGTACGCAAACTCAACCAATCCCAAGTGTCGGTACCACCCTCCTCCAAAATCCAGGACGCACGCTCTCAACAAATCCTCGAGGGTCTGTATGGTGCGCTCAGACTGTCCATCGGTCTTTGGGTGGAATGCTGTGCTAAATCGGAGCTTCGTCCCCATGGCTGTCTGTAAACTCCTCCAGAAATGCGAGACAAACCTCGGGTCTCTATCTGATACAATGGAGACGGGTACACCGTGCAACCTCACCACTTCAGCTAAGTACAACTGTGCCAGTCGCTCCAAGGGCCAAGTCACTTGCACCGGTAGAAAATGAGCGGACTTGGTAAGTCTATCCACGACTACCCAGATCGCATCAGCTCCAGTCTGTGCTCTCGGCAAACCAGTGACAAAATCCATAGTGATATGATCCCATTTCCATTCTGGGATTGGGAGACTCTGCAACTTGCCAGCAGGTACCTGATGCTCAGTCTTTACTTGCTGACAAGTTAAGCAGTGAGCCACGAATCTCCCAATGTCTCTCTTCATACCACTCCACCAAAAATGTGCCTTGAGGTCCTTATACATCTTAGTCCCACCAGGATGAATGGTATAAGGTGTATAATGGGCCTCCCTCAAGATCTGCTCTCGAATCTCTGAATCCATAGGCACACAAGCTCGGTCCCTGTACCGCAGTACTCCCGAAGCATCAACAGAAAAATCCCCTGTCAACTCAGTCTGAATCTGCCCTCGGATCCTCATCAAGTGGGGGTCCTCACTCTGTTTCTCTCGAATCCTGTCCAACAGAGTGGGCTGCACGACCAAAGACATAAGTCTAGCAGAGACCCCAGGGGATACAACCTCAATCTGTAACCGTCTCATCTGCTCAACCAACGGTGCCTGCTGCGAAATCATCATACTCAGACTCGTCCTCCTACTCAAAGCATCTGCCACGACATTGGCTTTGCCAGGATGATAAAGGATACTCAAATCATAATCCTTTAACAACTCTAACCATCGGCATTGCCTCAAGTTCAACTCCTTCTGAGTGAACAGATACTTCAAGCTTTTATGATCAGTGTAGATCTCGCAGTGCTCTCCATACAAATAATGCCGCCACAGCTTCAGAGCAAACACAACCGCTGCCAACTCAAGATCATGAGTAGGATAATTTTTCTCATAGTCCTTCAATTGCCGTGAAGCATAGGCAATTACCCTACCATGCTGCATCAATACACACCCCAGACCACTGTGAGAGGCGTCGCTGTAGATCACAAATCCTTCTTCCATAACCGGGAGAGCAAGGATCGGAGCTGTCATCAACCTCTGTTTAACCTCTTCAAAACTGCTCTGACAAGTCTCACTCCAAATAAACTTAACCCCTTTCCTGGTCAGACGTGTGAGGGGAGTGGAAAGCTTCGCAAAGCCTTCCACACATCGACGATAATAGCCAGCCAAACCTAGAAAACTCCGCACCTCGGTGATAGTCGTCGGCCTCGGCCAATCTCGAATAGCATCCACCTTGGCCAGATCAACCGCCACTCCCGTAGCTAAAACTACGTGGCCCAAAAAGGCGACCTCCCGGAGCCAAAATTCGCACTTCTTAAGCTTGGCATACAGCTTCTTCTCTCGTAGAAGCTGTAGCACTATCCTCAAGTGCTCCTCATGCTCCACATCACTCCGGGAGTAAATCAGTATATCATCAATAAATACTACCACAAACCGGTCCAAAAACGGCTGAAATATCCTGTTCATCAAATCCATAAATGCGGCAGGGGCATTCGTCAATCCAAATGGCATCACTGTGAACTCATAATGCTCGTACCGAGATCTGAATGCCGTTTTGGAGACATCCTCAGCCATCACCCTCAGCTGGTGGTAACCGGACTAAAGATCAATCTTCGAAAACACCGAAGCTCCCTGCAGCTGATCAAACAAATCGTCGATTCGCGGTAATGGATACTTGTTTCGGATGGTCACTTTGTTCAGCTCTCTATAATCCACACACAAAGGAAGCGAACCATCCTTCTTCTTCACAAATAGAACAGGCGCTCCCCACAGCGACACACTGGGTCTAACAAAACCATTGTCCATCAGATCCTGTAGTTGCGCCTTTAGCTCTCTCAACTCGGCAGGCGCCATCCGATAAGGTGCCTTCGAGATTGGCGTGGTTCCCGGGACCACGTCAATCACAAACTCTATCTTCCTCTCCGGCGGCATAGTCGTCAACTCAAGGGAAAACACATCTGGAAACTCGCGGACAATGGGGATATCCTCGAGTCCCAGTGCCACCGTAGGCACCTCCACAATAGTAGCCAGAAAGGCAGTGCAACCTCTGCTCAACATCCGCCTAGCCCTCGTCGAAGAAATAGTCGCTGCGAACAGCGTGCTCTGGCAACCTCTAAAGATAAACTCCTCCTGTCCTGGCTCGTGGAGAGTCACCGTCCTCTCTCTGCAGTCAATAGTGGCAAAATACCGCGACAACCAATTCATTCCTAATACCAAGTCAAAATTCTGGAGCTGCCGCAAGACAAGCAAGTCTGCCGGCAAGATCCAAGGTCCCAACTACACCGGGCAAGCCACACAATACTCCTCGACATGCAAAACATGATCTGGAATCTGAACCTCTAATGCATGTGACAAGAACTCTATCTCTATACCATGAAGGGATGCAAATGCTCCACTAATGAAAGAATGTGATGCTCCAGTGTCAAACAAAGTACGAGTGCTAATGCCAAAAAGTAAGATAATACCTGCCACCACCTGGTCGGCCGCTGAGGAGTCCGCTAACTGGGCGGCATATACTCGCCCGCTCTGTGCTGGAGGCCGGTAGTTGGTGGGATGGGAAGAAGATGGCCTGCTCGCTGGAGCATAGGGCTGCCGAGCTGGTGGCCGCTGCTGAGGTGAAAAAGGAGCCGACGCCGAAGAAGGTGCCGATGAAGTAGAAAGGGGGCAGGTAGCTCGCACATGCCCAGGCTGTCCGTACCGAAAACATCGACCCCACCTCAAGTCACATGTATCTGACGGGTGCAGCCCCCTGCAGAAAACACACCTATCTGACGGCCGGGTCTGCCTTGGCTGCTGCTACGGCCTCTAAGACTGCCGCTGAGACCTGTGCTGCCTCGGCTGCGACCTCTGCTGCTGCTGCTGCTGCGGTGACCTCTGGGATCCACCAGGCCCTCGCCTCTCCGAATGCCCACGGCCATAAAACTGGGGCCGCGACGGTCGTAGCGGTCTCCAAGAACTGGCCTGTCCCCCGTCATCTGGTGCTGGTCGCTTCCTGTCGGAGCTCTGCGCGACCATACCACCCCATCTGGCAACCACATGATCTCCTCTCTCAACCCACTGAGGATGTTCCGCGGCCTCCTCGAGAGTCTGGAGCCTCTGGGCATGCACTAAAGTGTATATCTCGATACGGAGGCCTGCCTCGAATAACTCCACTTGGTGGGGACCATCTCGAGTGACGAAAGGCACGCAGTTGATCAACTGCGTGAACTCCTGATAATAAGCCTGAACCGGTCGGTCGCCCTGCTGAAGGTTCTTCAGATCATCCTCCAGTTTCCTCTTCACGCTGGTCGAAAAGTAGGTATCTAATATCATCCGTCGAAACTCGGACCATAGTAGCTGTCGGGTAATCTGAAACTCTAGTGGCTCTACCCGATGCCACCAGGCATCTGCATCACCATCCAAACAGTGCACCACCATGTGCACTCGGTACCTCGGATCGATGAAGAAGTCCCTGAAAAGCTTCTCCATCGCAGAAAGCCACATCCCAATCTCCCAGGGCTGTGCATCGATCCCGCCCCGAAAATCTAGGCGGTCCTCGCTGACAGAACTTGGTGAGTTTGTCAGCGATATCCTGCTCCTCCTCCGATGTCAAAGGCTGGATAGCTCCCCGGAGCCCCACTACTAGACGATGGTGCCGTCGGCACAGATGGTACAACTGGAGGCACAGGGGCCTCAGAAACAGCCGGGGGTGGTGCCTCTCTCTGGGCAAGAAATTGATCCATCATCTGCTCCTGTCGGCGAGTACTCTCAGCCAACTGGGCCACCAAAGCCCTCAGCTCACTAAGCTCAGAGGGTCTGGACTGCTCCAGCTCATCCGGGGGTATAGGAGTACCCCGGGTAGGGATCTGGCGTCGGGGAGACATCCTGCCACAAGAAACCAAACATCAGCAACAAAACCCCACACGACCCAATCTAGCGAAAGTCAAAAGACATCCCCCTATTTCTGTAACTTTATGTTGTCTGCAGCCAACATAATTGTTCAACAGAAATAGAACATGTCGATCCCTCTTCACTCACAGGAAGAGTCAACTAAATAAATCACTGACTTTCGCGAAATATCACGCCACTCATGCCCTATTATCCTAGGGTCTGCCTAAAAGCCTAGGGTTTCCTAAGTCCCAACTGATCTATCCCTAAGCTCTGATACCACTTAATTTGTCACGCCCCGGGTGTAAACCAGAATCCGGGCCCGTCTACAGATCCCCCGTGCACATGGTATTTCCCGCGTACACGAAGCGTCGGTAACCTGCTCAGATATAAGAAATAATAATAAAAGAGCATAAAATCAGAGCTGAACTAAAACTACTACATCTCAGACAAAAGCTGGAAATAAAGTAAAGAACAACTGTAAATAAATATAAGTATCACTCCCAGCTCACCACAAATATACAACTAGCTGGCTAAAGCCAGACCCAAAATAAAATACAATAAAACTATCTGAGAAGATAGGGGTACACCAAAAGTCCAGCTAGCAACTGTCGGGTGGACACTCTAACTAGTCCGCTATCCTCTTACCTCGATCTGCTGCTGACGGCCCAGCAACTCGGGCAGAGGACTCTGCAAAACAAAGGGGGAACAAACAAAGAAAAAGACGATGGGGGTGAGAACTACTATAAAAACAGTAGCCTCCCCTAGTGGGTTAAGCCTCAAACTCTGACGAGCCCACTAGGTCTACCAGAGGCAAAAGGAAAGAAGATGTGGTAAGCTATAAACAGTACTGCTGATAAGAAAATGAAGCTACCACTACGATGCCTCTAAATGCAGAGTCAGAAAGATGTAACTATAAGAATGCATCCATGAATGTGACTGACTGTATAAACCCAATCTAACGACCAGTAAAAATTGGCACTGCGTGCTCTGCTGTCGAACTCATCTGTGGGAATATCGACCGACTACTGACCGGTACTATAAAGTACCGGGACTTCGGATAGCGCGTCGACCACATAAGATGGCATGGAGCAGAGAGTTGCCTTGGGCATGTTGCATTTGAGTTTGCAGTTGATGCCGGGTTGATTCGGATCAACGCAGAAGCTCCAGCTCGATTCGAGATTTTTCCGGGCTTTGTATGCCGTTTGAGGATGAGATTTGGAAATTACCGACTTCGCAGTGGAGTGCCGGAAATGCGGGAACACTTGGAACAGGTATACTTTCAATTTACAGCGGGGTTCGGGAGGTTCCGGGCCGGTGCGGAGGCTCCGAGAGCAAAAAGTGACTTGGAGTTGGCTAAAAAGGAAATTAATTAATTAGTTAATTAATTAAGAAAAATTAATTATTGGATTGTTTTTTTTAACTATGATGGAATTAAGAGAAGAGAAAAGAGAAATGAAAGATTGAATGGTTTTAGATTTTATTGGATGGGTGGCATGATGGGCTCTTACACCTCATTAATTAAGCCACCAACCCTTAATTAATGAGTCGCCACGTCACCTTCTTCTCCCCTGCATAAAACAGAGGAAAGCCTTGAGAACAGAGGAAAGAAGTGAGGAAGAAAGAAGAAGAAGGAAGAAGAAGAAGAGAAGAGCTTGAAGATTTTGAGTGTGCTTTTGATGTTGGACTTCCTCCTAGAAGCCGTACGGAGCGAGCGGAGCACGCGCGTCGAGGCTCCAATGAGGTATGTTGTGCAGTTTTTTTTTGCCTGTTAGAGTGAGGGAGAAGCTTGGGTTTCTTCCTTGATTTTTTTTGGGTTTTTTTTTTGGAGTGGTGTAGGTGTGGACTGGTTGTCCACAAACCCTGCAGGACTGTTGCAGGAGCTCGCCGCACGGGCGCGCAATGGCGCCGCGCGCGGCTGGCCCTGTCGCTGCGCGGGCACACAGGGGTGCCGCGCGCGCGACAGGCGGCGCGTGCTGCGCGGGCGTACGCAGGCGCCGCGCGCAGCAGCGCCTGGCCGCTGCGCGGGCGCCATCGGCGCGCTCAGCAGCGCCAGGCCGCTGCGCGGGCGCCAGGGGCGCGCGCGCAGCGGCAGCCTGCGCTGCGCGGGCGCCAGGGGCGCGCGCGCAGCGGCAGCCTGCGCTGCGCGGGCGCCAGGGGGGCGCCGCGCGCAGCAGGCCGCAGGCACTGCGCGGGTGCCATGGGCGCCGCGCGCAGTTGCTGCGGCCGCTCTGCAGCGAGGCAGGCGCCACGCTGCAGGGCTCCGCGCCGCGCGACTAGCGGCGGCGGCGCGTGCTGGTGCCGCGCGGGCAGCGGCTGGGCGGCGCGCGCGGCGGCCTGTGCGAAGGAGAGTTTCTCGCGTGTGGCCTATTTGACGAGGTTTTTTTCCCCTTTTTGCTCTCGCAGGATGTCGTTGTGTTGCACGATTTTCGGCAAAGTGCCGTGCGGAGCTCGGATCGAGTGCGCGGCGCGCGGCCTTCGCTTTTGCAGTCTGGACAGTGGTGTGTGGAGCTGGTGGGTGTGGTGTGTTATATGGGTTCTGAGCTGCTGATTTTAGTTCCAAGTTTTGGAATTTTGCGGAATATTGGGATTGTGAGCTTGGGGTGCTGTGAGCATGGAGCTTATGTTGTGGAATTTATTTTGTGCTGGTGTTTTGGCAGCGTGTGTAGTATGTACTATGGATAATGTGTGTGTCCTTGGAGGCTTGTAAAGGAATCATATGAGGGTTTTATTGGTTGTATGTAGTGAGTTCAGGTGATGAAGCTTGAGAGTGTGTTGGGATTATTTGTTGTGTTGGAACCTTAGTGAATGAGATGTGTGGGTGTGTTGTGAGCTTGCTGTTGGTAGTGATGGTCTTGTAGCTGCTGTTGGAGCTTGTTAGTGTGCTTTATGTGGGACTTGCAGAGTGTTGTGAGGGTTCATGTATTTCAAATGTGTTATGTGTACTGTGGGATGTTGGTATGTGAATTTGGAACTGGTAGAAGTTGTATAAGTGGGAATTCTTTTGAGTTAGTATTGTGGCTTTTGGACTGAGGGTGAATTAAATTGTGCTTTTGGAGCCTGGCATAGTGCATTTGAGCAGTGAGTGAAGTAGTTTGTGTATGTGATTAAGTACACATTAGATTTATTTGTAATAGGAATTTAAGAGTTTGTGATTGGAACTTAAGTGCTGTGAGTGTGTGGATTGTACATGAGAGATGAACATGAAAATTTGGTGAATGTGTAATTATGGTTGGATGAACTTTTGTTTAGTGTGCTGCTTGTGTCACGCCCCGGGTGTAAACCAGAACCCGGGCTCGTCTACAGATCCGCCGTACACACGGAATTTCCCGTGTACACGAAGCGCTGGTAACCTGCTCCAATATAAATGAGATAATAAAAGAGCATAAACAGAGCTAAACTAGAACTAATGCATCTCAGATAAAGCTGGAAAGTAAAAGTGCAGAAGTAAACTCTCAATAATACATATGTCTCTCCCAGCTCACTAATCAAATACAACCAGCTGGCCGAAGCCAGACCCAAAAAGAAATGAAAAGTAGAGTATCTGAGAGTATCGGGGTACATCTAGTAACTGAACTGGTGCCTGGGTAGACCGCTATCTAATCCGCGATCCTCTTACCTCGGTCCGCTGAGGAGGGTCCTGCAACTCCCGCAGACGACTCTGCAAAACAAAGGGGAAGAGAAAAAGAAAAGCAGTGGGGAGTGAGAACTACTATAGAACAGTAGCCTCCTCCTAGTGGGTAAACCTCAACTCAAATGTGCCCACTAGGACTAAAAGAGGCGAAAGAATGGAAATAAGGTGGTAAGCTGTAAATAAGACTACTGATGATGTATGAAGCTACCACTATATGCCTCTAAGGTGCCCAGCTAAAAGTATGGCCAACTGTATGCATCAGAATAGGAATGCCTGCCTGGGTAGTACAACCTAGTCACCGGCGAACACCGGTACTGCCCACTATGCCTACTAACTCCCAACTCAGCTACGGGGTGCAGACCGGCTCCTGACCGGCACGGTCCCATCCCGAGGGCGACAGACCGGCTCCTGACCGGCACGGTCCCGCCCCAAAGGCAACAGACCGGCTCCTGACCGGCACGGTCTCGCCCCAAAGGCAACAGACCGGCTCCTGACCGGCACGGTCACAAAATACACACTCCGGAGTGGCACTCGAGGGGAGCGACTGTCACGCCCCGAGTTTAAAAATCAGGTCTGAAATTTTTTTTTTTTTGATTAAATCAGAGTTGCAAAACAGGCGTGACAGACCGCCACACATATAGGAAACTCTCTATTCCGCGAACAGAGACTTCCCTATATATGCACGGCTAGGCTAGTAATCAGCAACAGATATCTCAGTACAACTACTAATCGAGTCAGCAGGGATAATTTAAAATCAGTTATTACCTCAATATTTTAAATGTCTAAATCAAATAGAACTGGAATAAAATGCGGGAATAAAAATCTGCATAAGTCATCAAGCTCAATATCTACGATCATGGGGACAGCTCTATCGTGACAGGCTCACTGGATCGTCCCAACATCTCAGCACCCGAATGACCTGAAAAACAGTCACCCGAGGGTGTGAGACACACCGGAGTGTATCCCAGTGGGCACGACGAGCCGAGGATCAGCTAATCGTACCTACTGGGTACTAAAATCTGCGGATAGTAAAGATCAATGGGAAAAGCTGGAATAACAATAAGGTATACTGATAATCAACAATAAGCCACAGATACAACTAATATAGGCAGGTAATCCATATGAATAACAGTATGTACATAATGCTAGAATCAAGGTACATCAGTGATCATCAATCATGTAAATGTAGAGCGTGCATGCTGGAGATCGAAATCAACTACAAGGATCATGTATCAAGAACTACAAGTGCTGGAAGCATGTCTACAAAAATATGTGCTGGGAACAACTGAGCAACAGTAAGAATAAAAGTAATGCATCAAAGGTCGAATCCAAATACCCAATCATGCGCCATATTGGTCTCGTAGGACCTCAGGCAATGCCACTTTTCGGCACCTTTTTCGGCTGACATACCCTGTCGAGGGCTCACGGGTCTATCACCAGACCACTTTACCGGTAAAGAACAATCTCCACGGGGAGCTACCCCGGCCATGTTCGTGAAGTACAGCAGTGCATGGCAAGTCATAATGATCAATCTCACGGTCTAATGACCGAGTAGTCGGCAACACGCCGAAATCCCAACAGGGAATCATCTGTCTATATCTATCCATCGGAATCAATCAATCATGCATATCGAGTAGTATCTATCAATCAGGATCAATCAATCATGCATATCGACGTATATCAAGAAATATCTCAATGACAGGAATCAACAGGTGTCATCTAATCATGCAAATCTAGATACAAGAATATAACAGATGATAACCAAGTATATATCACATGTCTCAAGAAGATCAGGATCTATCGGGAACAATCATGGAGCAAGCATATCATAATCAGACTAATCATGGACAGGTAATCTCAAACACAGGTCTAGTCAGGTCAATGTAAATCAGTGGGATCATGCTATGTCAAAAGAGATCAATATACGTCAGGCTAAGTCACATAGGTAAAATCAGCAGGGAAATCAAAAACAGGGGTCCGACAAACCAAGCAACCAGAGGGCCAAAAAGCTGAGGCCCGGTTCGAAAGTAACCCACCTGGATGAAGGCAGACTCTCGAACTCCCGCGCAGCTACTGGGAGGCTGGTGCTGAACAACTGAGCCCTGTATCAGAAGATATCATCAGTACTAGACTCACATAACCCTTTCCCGACGACGCTACACTAACGGTACGTTTAAACGGGTCAAATTGGTCATTTTATCGATCAATATCTGATTCCTGGTCAACGGGGACCATCGGAACCCAAACAAAATGGCCAGGTAATGCGTAAATACTGTCTAAGGGCAGCCAGGGTGCCACAATTGCAAGTTGGTCCATAAAGTGTTAAAAATTGCATTTAAACATTTATATTATCGACTGTTTCGGCTCGTTCTTAAAATCCGGGGGTCCGATGACAACGCCGTAAGTTCCAGCGCGTCCGTTACATCGAGGCGGAGCCCGTGCTCACAAGTTTGGGCTGGCACGGGTCCCGATGTAAAAGTTGGCCCATAAGCATTAAGTGTCCACATTACGACTTTGCTACAACTTAGTGTATACATGTTCTATTTGAGATCTAGCTAGAGCATGGCATTCAGTAGGGAGTGGAGACAGAGGGGCTCACCTTGCGCGCGTCGAAGGCCGGCCGGAAAGATGGCCGGAGCAACACCCAAATAAGATCAAAGCTCGGCTTGGTGTTTCCTGGAGCAACCCTGGTCCAGACCTGGAACCAAGGTGAGCATCAGTCAAGGGGGTGTCCCAGATCAGGTTTGGTCCATGTGGGGTCGAGCCCCGGCGGCCGGAGGCGGCGGCGGCCGGAGATGAACCCGAAATAGTGGTCTCGGGTTCAAAGATTGAGGTCTCAACACAGGGGGCTTTTTGACCCAAACTAAAATCATGGGAGGCTTAATAATGATGCATAGGCCTTACCTGAAGCGGTGCTCGAGGCCCTAGGCGCCGGGGATCGCCGGAAGTGGAGCTCGAGTGTGGCTCGGATGCAACCCTGGTGGTCAAAAACCTCACGTCAAGAGGGCCATGCAATGCTACCAATCGTCACCAAATAGTAAATTAGGCCTACCTGCACAGTTCCCGGTGGTCAGGAGGCGCCGGCGAGGCGCGCGGCGGAGCTCCGGCGAAGCATCAACACCAACAATGGCGGATTTCCGGCGCGGCGGTCCGGGCCGGAGCAAGATGGACCGAGCTGATCCCCACCTCACCAGGATGCTTCCAGCAGAGGTGGCCGGCGTCGGAAGGCCGCGGCGGCGCCGGACGGCGACGGTCGGCAAAGATGCCAATAACCCGATTCCTAGGGCTTTCTCGTTTGAGCTCGATCCTGATCCGATCGTGATAAAACTTCGGGGAAGTGTTGCAGTCGCTCAGAGGGGCCGGATCAACGGTTCTGATCTCGATCTTGATGGCCGGAAGGAGCCCGCGCCCGTGATCGGTCTAAAGACAATAATCCGGCGATAATGGTCCCCCGCCGGAGATCGGGACGACGGCGCCGGCTGGGCCTACACCCGAGAGGTCCTCTCGGTGTCAGCAATACCTTGGCAGTGTCTAGGTGCAAGAATAACACGAAAAGACCTACGGGCATACCTCGCCGGAAAACCAAGAAGAAGGAGAGAACGGCCGCGGCGGCGCACGGCGGCGGCTGGGTCCGAGGACACCTTGGCTCGGATGCGGCTTCAAGAGGGGCTCACCAGCACTAGGTCTCGATCGTCCGAGACCTTCTTGAGAGCCCTCCTCACCTTGCACCCGAGAGCAAGGTGGAGTTTGTTCTTCCTCTCCGGCGATCGGTGGAGACGGCGGCCGGTGCGGGGCTCCGTGGAATGTGGCAGAGAGGAGGAGGGTTAGTTGAAACTGCGGCTGGGGCTGAGGGTCTAGGGTTGTGGAGGAAACCCTAGCTCGGGCAACATGCTATATATAGGATCTTTGCAAACTTTGCATATTAGCCCTTCTAGCTTAGGCATTTGGACTTTGGTCCCTCACAGCATGCTTATCTCACCATTGAGTCCCTCTCTAATGCATGGCATGCTTTTCGAGGCAACATATATAGGGGTTTATGTGTAAAAGTTCCACTTTTTGCCACATTTTTCGCTTTTCGAGAAAATCCGAGCGTCAGATCGAAAAATGGACTTCGCCAGGACCTCCGGCTCGACGAAACCTATCAGGTAGTGATCTCTGTTTTTCGAAACTGTGTCCGGATAAATTTTCGATCCATAAAAACTGTGTAAAAATACAGTTTTCGCGCTTTTCGAGATTCCAGAGTCGTCAAACAGAATTTTCGACTGCGCCATTGCGTTCAGAACATCGAAAATAGCTAGAATTGACTACTCGAATCACTATATTAGGAGTCCAGATAGTAAATTGGCCAACGTTGGCGCGAAGGGGAATCAAAATTGGGGTTTACTGTTCACTTGTACCCGCGACTTAAGTCGCGGGTCCCGCCGGCTTCAACACTGATTTCTGGAAGATCCGACCGTCAGATCTGAACAAGCTTAATATGGTTTTCACTCAGTTCGTCGTGACGGTCGCACTCGTGGTCTCGGATCTTCGAGATCAGGCTCGGATTGAAAGGTGATATTTTCTGGCCCTATTTCTGTGCAAATTACACTGCCGAAAAGGGGCACTGTCGCTATCTGAGTCATTTATGGTCCAAATTTTAACTTGACTTTTATCAATTTCATTTATTTAATTATTTTCAAAATTCAAGTTCTTACATCTCTCCCACCAAAAAGGAAGTTTCGTCCCTGAAACTTAATACAACTAAGAGTCTAATACATGAAGAAAGCGCTCCAACATGGCTGATTTACGTTCCCACATGGCTTCGCGCTCTTCAAGGTTCTCCCATTGTACCTTGACATAGGGGATCGGTCAACTTCTCAGCTTCTTTTCATCTCGAGCCAGGATTTTTTTTGTGGTGTCTCAATAAGGATGTCCTTAATTTATCGTTATCTGGAACACACCAACGGCTCCTGAATCGGATAGAGCCATCGGTGTGCAGCTGGTAATTTGTCAGTCTGTCCCAGTGATATCAGTTCACGAATCTTATGGGAGGAGGGGTCCGACTGCTGTCCCTCCTTTATGCAATCAAGCAGGGTAGACTGCACTACCATCGCTAAAAGTCGAGCGGTAGACCCCGAAGGAACGATCTCCAAGTCCGAACGCTGGAACTCGAAAATTAAGCGATCCTGATCAGTGATCATTAGTAGCTCTGGGGACACGTGCTTTCGGCTCAAAGCATTTGCTACCACTTATTTCTATTATCGAATCAGTTGCACGATCTAGCGAGGTCAACGTGGCTAGTGGCCGCAAGCTAGAACGAATGTCTACATTGATGACAAATATAATCTGTCCACTATGTACACGACTATCTGAGACCTACCTAAGGTCCAATATGGTCTGGAATATCAATACTGAAACTACGACATCGTTGTCCAAATAAGTAAGTAGACAAATAGACCCAATCATGATGTTCCCCTTTACAGGGTGGGGTATTTCCTCAGCTCTTTCGACAGTACGTTGTCTGCAGCCAACGTGCTTATCAAAAGAAAAGTGAAATACCAAAATCCGTCGCCAACCTCAAGTTGGGGACGCGACTCTCACTGAAATCCAACATGAGGTATAACTCATACCTCACGACACAAATCTCTACGCCGATACTATAAACCTATATCAACTATCTCCACCATCTCGTGGTTATGAGTGCAATTCGGGCTACTCACAGGAATCTAGAATCATATTCCATTGTTCTCCATTACCCTAAACGCATCACAACTTGCTAACACGGCACTAGCGACGCCAATCGTAGCTCAAATATCATCAGGAACGATCATGACTCCAAACCAATTCACCCACAAGTTGCGAATCAACTACAAATCGGATTCTTTAGGATGAAAGTCAAATTCCTCAAGCTATATATCATCATCTCTATCAAAGTAATCGTGAATCCCAAATTAGTTTACACTGATCAGGGTTGGGACACGATTCATTAAGGTCTAATATTTGCTGAGTGTCGTCAGAATCCTTCCATCCAAAACAACAAGATTGCTAACCTCATAGGCATCCCAATAGCTATAATCAGGGAATCTCCAGTAATAGCAGCCGCAACATAGTTTTGACAACCACGGCCGCGACAAAAGTACTATATCCAATGACGCGAGGACAACTGGAGGATCACTAACTTCTCCAAATACCTGGACTAGTGGTGGGGCCAGTGCAACAATAGCAACCATCTGATGCTGAGCCATCTGCTGGACTATCCCAGCAAAAACGGTGAGTTGATTCTCTAACCGCTGCCAAAAATCCGAGCTCTCAGGCTCCACTGATACATCAAACCCATGGCTCGTACCACAACCGCAGCTAACACTGCACCCACTGTGACCACTAAGCCCAGAGCGCGTGCGAACACCGCTCATAGTCACAACAACAAGTTAGGAAAACGTCTCATAAGTGTGAAAATACACTTGAGCTCCTAACCGCTAGACAAATACCCCGCGCTCTCACGTCATAAGTCATCCTAGGGTTCATCCTAACCAGATCCTAATCAGTTTTCCTAGGTACCGTATACCTATTTCTCTGATACCATCTAATCTGTCACGCCCCGAGTTTAAAAATCAGGTCTGAAATTTTTTTTTTTTGATTAAATCAGAGTTGCAAAACAGGCGTGACAGACCGCCACACATATAGGAAACTCTCTATTCCGCGAACAGAGACTTCCCTATATATGCACGGCTAGGCTAGTAATCAGCAACAGATATCTCAGTACAACTACTAATCTAGTCAGCAGGGATAATTTAAAATCAGTTATTACCTCAATATTTTAAATGTCTAAATCAAATAGAACTGGAATAAAATGCGGGAATAAAAATCTGCATAAGTCATCAAGCTCAATATCTACGATCATGGGGACAGCTCTATCGTGACAGGCTCACTGGATCGTCCCAACATCTCAGCACCCGAATGACCTGAAAAACAGTCACCCGAGGGTGTGAGACACACCGGAGTGTATCCCAGTGGGCACGACGAGCCGAGGATCAGCTAATCGTACCTACTGGGTACTAAAATCTGCGGATAGTAAAGATCAATGGGAAAAGCTGGAATAACAATAAGGTCTACTGATAATCAACAATAAGCCACAGATACAACTAATATAGGCAGGTAATCCATATGAATAACAGTATGTACATAATGCTAGAATCAAGGTACATCAGTGATCATCAATCATGTAAATGTAGAGCGTGCATGCTGGAGATCGAAATCAACTACAAGGATCATGTATCAAGAACTACAAGTGCTGGAAGCATGTCTACAAAAATATGTGCTGGGAACAACTGAGCAACAGTAAGAATAAAAGTAATGCATCAAAGGTCGAATCCAAATACCCAATCATGCGCCATATTGGTCTCGTAGGACCTCAGGCAATGCCACTTTTCGGCACCTTTTTCGGCTGACATACCCTGTCGAGGGCTCACGGGTCTATCACCAGACCACTTTACCGGTAAAGAACAATCTCCACGGGGAGCTACCCCGGCCATGTTCGTGAAGTACAGCAGTGCATGGCAAGTCATAATGATCAATCTCACGGTCTAATGACCGAGTAGTCGGCAACACGCCGAAATCCCAACAGGGAATCATCTGTCTATATCTATCCATCGGAATCAATCAATCATGCATATCGAGTAGTATCTATCAATCAGGATCAATCAATCATGCATATCGACGTATATCAAGAAATATCTCAATGACAGGAATCAACAGGTGTCATCTAATCATGCAAATCTAGATACAAGAATATAACAGATGATAACCAAGTATATATCACATGTCTCAAGAAGATCAGGATCTATCGGGAACAATCATGGAGCAAGCATATCATAATCAGACTAATCATGGACAGGTAATCTCAAACACAGGTCTAGTCAGGTCAATGTAAATCAGTGGGATCATGCTATGTCAAAAGAGATCAATATACGTCAGGCTAAGTCACATAGGTAAAATCAGCAGGGAAATCAAAAACAGGGGTCCGACAAACCAAGCAACCAGAGGGCCAAAAAGCTGAGGCCCGGTTCGAAAGTAACCCACCTGGATGAAGGCAGACTCTCGAACTCCCGCGCAGCTACTGGGAGGCTGGTGCTGAACAACTGAGCCCTGTATCAGAAGATATCATCAGTACTAGACTCACATAACCCTTTCCCGACGACGCTACACTAACGGTACGTTTAAACGGGTCAAATTGGTCATTTTATCGATCAATATCTGATTCCTGGTCAACGGGGACCATCGGAACCCAAACAAAATGGCCAGGTAATGCGTAAATACTGTCTAAGGGCAGCCAGGGTGCCACAATTGCAAGTTGGTCCATAAAGTGTTAAAAATTGCATTTAAACATTTATATTATCGACTGTTTCGGCTCGTTCTTAAAATCCGGGGGTCCGATGACAACGCCGTAAGTTCCAGCGCGTCCGTTACATCGAGGCGGAGCCCGTGCTCACAAGTTTGGGCTGGCACGGGTCCCGATGTAAAAGTTGGCCCATAAGCATTAAGTGTCCACATTACGACTTTGCTACAACTTAGTGTATACATGTTCTATTTGAGATCTAGCTAGAGCATGGCATTCAGTAGGGAGTGGAGACAGAGGGGCTCACCTTGCGCGCGTCGAAGGCCGGCCGGAAAGATGGCCGGAGCAACACCCAAATAAGATCAAAGCTCGGCTTGGTGTTTCCTGGAGCAACCCTGGTCCAGACCTGGAACCAAGGTGAGCATCAGTCAAGGGGGTGTCCCAGATCAGGTTTGGTCCATGTGGGGTCGAGCCCCGGCGGCCGGAGGCGGCGGCGGCCGGAGATGAACCCGAAATAGTGGTCTCGGGTTCAAAGATTGAGGTCTCAACACAGGGGGCTTTTTGACCCAAACTAAAATCATGGGAGGCTTAATAATGATGCATAGGCCTTACCTGAAGCGGTGCTCGAGGCCCTAGGCGCCGGGGATCGCCGGAAGTGGAGCTCGAGTGTGGCTCGGATGCAACCCTGGTGGTCAAAAACCTCACGTCAAGAGGGCCATGCAATGCTACCAATCGTCACCAAATAGTAAATTAGGCCTACCTGCACAGTTCCCGGTGGTCAGGAGGCGCCGGCGAGGCGCGCGGCGGAGCTCCGGCGAAGCATCAACACCAACAATGGCGGATTTCCGGCGCGGCGGTCCGGGCCGGAGCAAGATGGACCGAGCTGATCCCCACCTCACCAGGATGCTTCCAGCAGAGGTGGCCGGCGTCGGAAGGCCGCGGCGGCGCCGGACGGCGACGGTCGGCAAAGATGCCAATAACCCGATTCCTAGGGCTTTCTCGTTTGAGCTCGATCCTGATCCGATCGTGATAAAACTTCGGGGAAGTGTTGCAGTCGCTCAGAGGGGCGGATCAACGGTTCTGATCTCGATCTTGATGGCCGGAAGGAGCCCGCGCCCGTGATCGGTCTAAAGACAATAATCCGGCGATAATGGTCCCCCGCCGGAGATCGGGACGACGGCGCCGGCTGGGCCTACACCCGAGAGGTCCTCTCGGTGTCAGCAATACCTTGGCAGTGTCTAGGTGCAAGAATAACACGAAAAGACCTACGGGCATACCTCGCCGAAAACCAAGAAGAAGGAGAGAACGGCCGCGGCGGCGCACGGCGGCGGCTGGGTCCGAGGACACCTTGGCTCGGATGCGGCTTCAAGAGGGGCTCACCAGCACTAGGTCTCGATCGTCCGAGACCTTCTTGAGAGCCCTCCTCACCTTGCACCCGAGAGCAAGGTGGAGTTTGTTCTTCCTCTCCGGCGATCGGTGGAGACGGCGGCCGGTGCGGGGCTCCGTGGAATGTGGCAGAGAGGAGGAGGGTTAGTTGAAACTGCGGCTGGGGCTGAGGGTCTAGGGTTGTGGAGGAAACCCTAGCTCGGGCAACATGCTATATATAGGATCTTTGCAAACTTTGCATATTAGCCCTTCTAGCTTAGGCATTTGGACTTTGGTCCCTCACAGCATGCTTATCTCACCATTGAGTCCCTCTCTAATGCATGGCATGCTTTTCGAGGCAACATATATAGGGGTTATGTGTAAAAGTTCCACTTTTTGCCACATTTTTCGCTTTTCGAGAAAATCGAGCGTCAGATCGAAAAATGGACTTCGCCAGGACCTCCGGCTCGACGAAACCTATCAGGTAGTGATCTCTGTTTTTCGAAACTGTGTCCGGATAAATTTTCGATCCATAAAAACTGTGTAAAATACAGTTTTCGCGCTTTTCGAGATTCCAGAGTCGTCAAACAGAATTTTCGACTGCGCCATTGCGTTCAGAACATCGAAAATAGCTAGAATTGACTACTCGAATCACTATATTAGGAGTCCAGATAGTAAATTGGCCAACGTTGGCGCGAAGGGGAATCAAAAATTGGGGTTTACTGTTCACTTGTACCCGCGACTTAAGTCGCGGGTCCCGCCGGCTTCAACACTGATTTCTGGAAGATCCGACCGTCAGATCTGAACAAGCTTATGGTTTTCACTCAGTTCGTCGTGACGGTCGCACTCGTGGTCTCGGATCTTCGAGATCAGGCTCGGATTGAAAGGTGATATTTTCTGGCCCATTTCTGTGCAAATTACACTGCCGAAAAAAAAGGGGCACTGTCGATATCTGAGTCATTTATGGTCCAAATTTTAACTGATTTTATCAATTTCATTTATTTAATATTTTCAAATTCAAGTTCTTA